>JACBWV010000626.1:29068706-29074449 GCA_013435795.1 Chlamydomonas sp. ICE-L
ATATGTATAAATAAATGATCACTGTAGCACGAATACAGGGCCCCCGTCGGTAAAACGATTGTTTGGGATTCAGTTCATCGATGCTTTTTCTTTTTAAGCTCTTCCTGTCACAGTTGGGCAAGTCCCTTTAGCCTATTTGGCCTACCCCTGGACTGTAACACACATACATACAAATATCTAGAGCCATGCTTTAAAGGCTACAAAAAAAGGAATGAGAACGTCTGGTTGGGCGTGGGATTAAGGGAGCCAGTCGTACGGAGGTAGAGGACGGGCGGCTACCTCACCTGGGCATACCTACCAAGGCGGTTGACAGCGACCTTGAGAACTCAGGCGCACCCGGAAGGATTTGAACCCCGCACTTTCTTTGTCGAGAAAAATGGTAAACCAGTCAACCGATCCTCAAACGGGATTATAGCCATTCAGCAGATGATTTGGATTCAAGGTTCCTGAAGAACCCGGACTTCGTACATGAAATCGAGAATTTGGCCTGGAAATCTGAGAATTCTCGCGAGAATTCTCGATAATTGGCCTGAGATTCTGAGAACCAAGTCTGAAGTACAAAGTGTGCTTCCCAAATCATCCCCTGAATTGCTATAAGAAGGTTACAATACTTTACCGTCAAGAGCTATGTTTCCAAGTTCCAAGGCACTACAATACTTTACCCTCAAGAGCTATGTTTCCAAGTTCCAAGGCACTACAATACTTTACCGTCAAGAGGTATGTTTCCAAGTTCCAAGGCACTACAGTACTTAACCGTCAAGAGCTATGTTTCCAAGTTCCAAGGCACTACAATACTTTACCGTCAAGAGCTATGTTTCCAAGTTCCAAGGCACTACAATACTTTACCGTCAAGAGCTATGTTTCCAAGTTCCAAGGCACTACAATACTTTACCGTCAAGAGCTATGTTTCCAAGTTCCAAGGCACTACAATACTTTACCGTCAAGAGCTATGTTTCCAAGTTCCAAGGCACTACAATACTTTACCGTCAAGAGCTATGTTTCCAAGTTCCAAGGCACTGCAATACTTGTCTCACATGACCACACCACCCCGGGGAGTACGCTGGCTAGAGGCTGTTCAGGCCTAGGATTAGGGCAGGGTTTACCGTTACCAGCATAAATGGTGCTGGGTTCAAATCAGTATGGGTGTTGCGCTTATTTTTTAGTGTTTCGCGTCGCTTTCTTTTTGTCAACCAACCAGGGATTAGCACTGTCCAGGCTAAAAGTAAGCCCCCCGTTACTTACGCCGTAAGATGGGTGACCTCCCTTAATACCACTCCCCACCAGGCGTTATCATTACCAGCATAAGTATTTGAATTAGGGAGAGAACCATCAAGGCAAGGAAACAGGTAGGACTTACAAAGGCGGGTACACCACTTGTATGCTTCAAAGGGGGGTAAATCACAGGACCACACCATGACGTGGAGCGCAATTCAATTCAATTTTGTGTGCTGGGTAGTTTGTGTGTTGTTTGTTGTTTGTTTGGGGTTTGTTGTGTTGTTTTTTCCTCTCTTCTGGGGTTCTTTCTTGTCATGCTTGGTGGGGTCTTTGGTTTTTTTTTTTTCCTTGTACTGTTTCTTGTGTGTGCTTTCGTGTCTTTTTCGATCAAACACTGACGTGGGCGCATAGGCTGGGAACAGGACCAAGGAGGCAACAACACTTTACGGTCAAAAATCAAAGGCGGTACAACATTGTTGGTGAACAGACCAAGGAGGCACAACACTTTTCGGTCGAAAATCAAAGGCGGTACAACATTACTGGTGAACAGACCAAGGAGGCACAACACTGTACAGCCAAAAATCAAAGGCAGTACAACACTTTACTCACAGGACCACACCACTGACGTGGCGCGCATTGCTTGTGACCAGACCAAGGAGGGCTCCTGAAGCTGGATCAATCAGTGCCCCACCGCTGGCGCCCGAGTGGACGGTGGCAGTTGTGACCAACATGGAGGGCTTGCCACTCGACAATTGTATTACCTGACGGCGCATGGACGTCGTTGGTACACTTTAGTGACAGTCAAAAATAGTTTTCATGTTTTTATTTTCGTTTTTTTATTGTTTTATTTTGTTTTTAATACTTCATTTGTTATTTAATACTTTTGTTTTTGTTTCTTAATGCTTTTGTTTCTTAATGCTTTTGTTTCTTAATGCTTTTGTTTCTTAGGCTTTTGTTTCTTAATGTGTGGTTCTTAATGCTTTTGTTTCTTTACTGCTTGGTATCGTAATGATTTTGTTTACTTAATGCTTTTGTTTCTTAATGCTTGGGGTTCTTAATGCTTTTCGTTATTAAGCTTTTGTTTTTAATGCTTTTGTTCTAATGCTTTTTGTTCTTAATGATTTTGTTTTTATTAAGCTTGTGGTTCTTACTGTTTTTGTTTCTTAATGCTTGGTATCTTAATGCTTTGTTTCCTTATGCTTTTGTTTATTAATGCTTTGTTTCGTAATGCTTGTTTATTAATGCTTGTGTTTCTTATGCTTGTGTCTTAAGCTTTTGTTTATTAAGCGTTTGTTTCTTAATGCTTTGTTTCTTAATGCTTTGTTCTTAATGCTTTTCTTAAATGTGTGTTTCTAAGGCTTGTTTCTTAAGCTTTTGTTCTTAATTGCTTTGTTTCTTAATGGCTTTTGTTTCTATGCTTTGTTTCTTAATGCTTTTTGTTTCTTAATGCTTTTGTTTCTTAATGATCTTGGTCTTAAGCTTTTGTTTTTAATGCTTTGTTTCTTATGCTTTTGTTTCTTATGCTTTTGGTTCGTATGATTGTTTCTATGTTTTGTTTCTTAATGCTGTTTCTTAATGTTTTGTTTCTTAATGCTGTTGTGTCTAAGCTTGTGTTCTTAATGCTTGATCTTACTGGCTTTTGTTTTTAAGCTTTGTTCCTAATGCTTTGTTCTTAATGCTTTTGTTCTTTAATGATTTTGTTCTTGAATGCCTTGTTTCTTATGCTTTTGTTATTATGGCTTTTGTTTATAGATTTTGTTTCTTATGCTTTTGTTGTATTAATGCTTTGTTCGTAAGCTTGTTTCTTAATGGCTTTTGTTTATTCATGCTTTTGTTTCTTATGCTTTTGTTTCTTAATGCTTTTTTCTTAATGCATGGATTTCATTAATGCTTTGTGGTCTTAATGCTTTGGTTTTATGCTTTGTTTTTAATGTTTTGTTCTTAATGCGTGTGTTTCTTTAATTGCTTTGTTTTAATGCTTTGTGTCTAAGGCTTTTGTTTCTTAGGCTTTGTGGCTTAATGCTTTTGTTGCTTATGGCTTTTGTTTCTTAATGCGTTTGTTCTTATGCTTTTGTTTACTTCATGCGTTTGTCTTAATGACTTTTGTTTCTTAAGTGCTTGTTTCGTAATGCTTTTGTTTTACGCTTGTTTTAAGGATTTTGTTCTAATGCTTTGTTCTTACATGACTTTTGTTTATTAAGCTTTGGTTTCGTAAGTTTTTGTTTTCTTAATGCTTTGTACTAATGCTTTGTTTCTTAATGCTTTTGTTTCTTAATGTTTTGTTTTAATGCTTTGTTTCTTAATTGCCTTTTGTTTCTTAATGCTTTTGTTCTTAATGCTTTTGTTCTTAATGCTTTGTTTATTAATGTTTTGTTGTTAATGCTTTGGTTTCTTATGATTTGTTTCTTAATGCTTTGTTCTAATGCTTTGTTTCTTAAGGCTTTCGTTCTGAATGCTTTGTTTATTAATGCTTTGTTCTTAATGCTTTTGTTCTAAGGTTTTGTTTCTTAAGGCTTTGTTTTTCTTAGGCTTGTTCTTAATGCTTTTGTTCTTACTGCTTTTGTTCTTAATGCTTTTGTTTGCTTAATGCGTTTGTTCTTAAGGCGTTGTTCTTAGCTTTGTGTCTTATGCTTGTTCGTTAATTGCTTGGTTTTTAATTCTGCTTTTGTTTCTTAATGCTTTGTTCTATGCGGTGTTTCTTAATGCTTTGTTTCTTAATGCTTTGGTTTCTTGAATGACTTTTGTTTCTTATGTTTTGTTCTTAATGCTTTGTTTCTTATAATGCTTTTGTTTCTTAATGCATTTTGTTTCTGAATGTTTTGTTCTTATGCTTTTGTTTCTTAATGCTTGTTTCTTATGTTTGTTTCTTAATGGCTTTTGTTCCTAATGTTTTGGTCCTTAATGCGGTGTTTAAGCTTTTTTTAAGCTTTGTTCTTAATGCTTTTGTTTCTTAATGCTTTGTTTTTATGCTTTGTTCTAATGCGTTGTTTCTAATGCCTTTTGTTCTTAATGCTTTTGTTCTGAATGCTGTGTTTCTGAATGCTTGTTTCTTAATGCTTTGTTTTAATGCTTTTGTTCCTAATGTTTTGTTCTTATGCTTTTGTTTCTTATGCTTTGGTTCTAATGCCTTTGTTAAGCTTTGGTTTCTTAATGTTTTGTTTCTTAAGCTTTTGTTCTTAATGCTTTGGGTTCTTATGCTTGTTGTTTTTAAGCTTTTGGTTCTTATTGCTGTTTCTATTGGCTTGGTTTTTTAATTGCTTGTTTTAATGCTTTTGTTTCTTAATGCTTTGTTCTTAAGCTTTCGTTCTTAATGCTTTTGTTCTTAAGCTTTTGTTTCTTATGGCTGTTGTTTATTAAGTGCTTTGTTTTAATGCTTTGTTTTTAATGTTTTTGTGTCTTAATGCTTTGGTTCTTAATGCTTTGTTTCTTAAGGCATTTGTTTCTTAATGCTTTGGTTCTTATGCTTTGTCTCTAATTGGTTTGTTTCTTACTGCTTTTTTGGTTTTTTTTATGCTTTTGACGTTCTAATGCTTTGTTTCGAATGCATTTCGGTCTTAAGCTTTGGTTTCTAATGCTTTGTTTTTAATGCTGTTGTTCTTAATTGATTTGTTTCTTATGCTTTTGGTTCTATGCTTTGTGTCTTAATGCTTTGGTCTTCATGCTTGGTTGTCTAAGCTTTGTTTCTTATGCTTGTGTTTCTAATGCTTTTGTTTTTAATGCTTTTGTTTCGTAAGCTTGTTTTTAATGCGTTTGTTCTTAAGCTTTTGTTTCTAATGCTTTTGTTTCTTAATGATTTGTTTTTTTCTTAATGTTTTGATTCTCATGTTTGTTTCTTAATGGCTTTTGTTTTCTAAGGTTTTGTTCGTAATGCTTTTGTTCTGAATGCTTTTGGTTCTATGCTTTGTTCGAATGCTTGTTTCGTAAGGCTTTGTTTCTTATGCTGGTGTTTCTTAATGCTTTGGTTTCTAATGTTTGTTTCTATTGCTGTTGTTTCTTAAGCTTTGTTTCTTAAGCTTTGTGTCTTAATGCTTTTGTTCTAAAGGCTTTTGTGTCTTAGTGCTTTTGTTATTCCTGTTGTTTCTATGCTTCGTTCTTAATGCTTTAGTTCTTAATGCTTTCGTGCTTAATGCCTTCGTTTCTTGAAGCTTTCGTTCCTTGCTTTCGTGTCTAATGCTTTTCGTTCTTAATGCTTCGTTTCTTAATGCTTCTTTTCGTCTAATGCTTTCGTGTCTTAATGCTCGTTTAATGCTGTGTTTTTAATGATGTTGTTCTAATGCTTTTGTTTTTTAAGCTTTTGTTTTCTTAAGGCTTTGTTTCTAATGCGTTTGTTTAGTAATGCTTTTGATTTATATTGTTTGTTTCTAAGCTTTTGTTTCTTATTGCTTTGTTTTTATCTAAACTGCTTTTGTTTCTATGCTTTGTTCTAGTTTCGTTTATTAATGCTTTGTTCTTTAATGATTTCGTTTCGTAATGATGGTCGGTTCTTAATGCGTTCGGTTTCTTAATGCTTCAGTTATTAAAGGATTTC
>JACBWV010000626.1:29082308-29269808 GCA_013435795.1 Chlamydomonas sp. ICE-L
AATGCTTTGTTTTTAAATGCTTTTGTTTCTTTACTGCTGGTGTTTCTTAATGCCTTTTTGATGTTGTTTCTTCAATGCATTGTGTTTCTTTAATGCATTTTTGTTTTATTAATGATTTGGTTTTAATTGATTTTGTTTCTTTATGCTTTTGTTTCTTTTTTAATGCTTTTGTTTCTTATGCTTTTGTTTTCTTAATGCTTTTGTTGCTTAATGCTTTTTGTTGTGTTTCTTAATGCTTTTTTTGTTTGCTTAATGCTTTTGGTTTTGTTTCCGGAATGTTTGTTTCTTAATGCCTTTGGTTTTTTCTTAATTTGCTTTTGTTTCTTAATGATTTTTGTTTTTAAGTGCTTTTGTTTCTAATGCTTTTGTTCTAATGGCTTTTGTCCTTAATGCTTTTTGTTTCTTAACGCTTTTGTTTTATTATGCTTTTGGTTTCTCATGCTTTTGTCCTAATGCTTTTGTTTCTTAATGCTTGTTTCGTAATGCTTTGGTTTCTTAAGCTTTTTGTTTTTTAATGCTTTTTCTTGTGTTTCTTAATGCTTTTGTTTTTGTAATGCTTTGTCTCTTAAGGTTTTGTTTTTGTTTCCTTAATGCTTTGTATTAATGCTTTTTGTTTTATATGCTTTTTTTGTTTCTTAAATGCTTTTGTTTTATTATGCTTTTGTTTCTTTAATGCTTTTGTTTTTAAGCTTTTGGTTCTTAATTTGCTATGTTTTGTTATGAAGGCTTTTGTTTCTTAATGCTTTGTTCTTAATGCTTTTGTTTCGTAATGCCTTTTGTTTTCTTATGCTTTGGTTTTCTTAATGCTTTGTTTCTTTAATGCTTTCGTTCTTACTTGATTTTGTTCTTAATGCTTGTTTTTAATGCTTTTTGTTTCTTATGCTTTCGTTTCTAAAGCTTGTGTTTCTTTAATGCTTGTTTCTTAATGCTTGTTTTCTCTAATGTTTTGTTTCTTAGTGCTTTTGTTTCTTAAATGCTTTTTGTTCTTAATGTGCTTTGTTCTTATTAATGCTTTTGTTTCTTAATGCTTTATGGTTTCTTAATGCTTTTTTCTTATTGCTTTTGTTTAGTTGCCTTTTCGTTTTCTAATGCTTTTGTTTTCTTAATAACTGCTTTGTTTCTTAAGGTTGTGTGTCTTTAATGCTTTTGTTTCTTAATGCTTTTGTTTCTAAGATTTTTTGTTTTCTTAATGGAACGGTGTTTTTAATGCTTTTGCTTTATTAATGCTGTTGTTTCTTAATGGCTTTTGTTCTAATGATTTTGTTTCTTATGCTTTTGTTTTTAATGCTTTTTTTCTTAATGTTTGTTTCTTATGCTTTTGTTATTAATGCTTTTGTTTCTTAATGCTTTTGTTTCTTTTGTTAATGCTTTTGTTTCTAAATGCTTTTGTTATTATTGCTTTTGTTTCTTACATTGCTTTTGTTACTTAATGGCTTTGTTTTCTTATGCACTTTTTGGTTTCTGAAGCTTTTGTTTCTTAATGCTTTTTGTTTCTTTTAATGATTTTTCTTAATGCTTTTGTTTCTTAAGGCTTTTTGTTTCTTAATGATTTTGTTTCTTATGCTTTGTTTCTTAATTGCTTTGGTTTTCTTAATGATTTTGTCGAATGCTTTGTTTCTTAATGCTTTTTGTTTATTAATGCTTTTGTTGTCTTAAGCTTTGTTTCTTTAATTGCTTTGTTTATTAATGCTTTGTTTCTTAATGCTTTGTTTCTTAATGATTTTGTTTCTTAATGCTTTTGTTTCTTATTGCTTGGTTTGTATTCCCCTGTTTAAAAAATGCTTTTTGTTTCTTAGTTGTTTGTTTCTAAATGCTTTTGTTTTCTTAATGCTTTTGTTTCTCTAATGCTTTTTGTTTCTTATGCTTTCGTTATTAATTGCTTTCGTTCTTATTGCGTCTCGTTTCTAATGCTTTCGTTTTTTAAATGCCTTTCGTTGTCTTAATGATTTCGTTTTCTTAATGCTTCGTTCTTATGCTTCGTTTCTTAATGGCTTTCGTTTCTTAATGCTGTCGTGTCTTAATGGCTGTTTTGTTTCTTAATGAGGCTTTTGTTTTCTAATGCTTGTGTTTTCTTAATGCTTTTGTTTCTTAATGCTTTTGTGTCTTATGCTTTTGTGTCTTTATTGCTTTTGTTATTATTGCTTTTTGTTTTTCTTATTGCTTTTGTTTCTTATTGCTTTTGTTTCTTAATGCTTTTGTTTCTTAATGCTTTTGTTTCTTAATGCTTTTGTTTCTTAATGCTTTTGTTTCTTAATGCTTTTGTTTCTTAATGCTTTTGTTTCTTAATGCTTTTGTTTCTTAATGCTTTTGTTTCTTAATGCTTTTGTTTCTTAATGCTTTTGTTTCTTAATGCTTTTGTTTCTTAATGCTTTCGTTTCTTAATGCTTTCGTTTCTTAATGCTTTTGTTTCTTTACTTGCTTCGTTTATTATGCGTTTGTTTGTAATGCCTTGTGTTTTCTTATGCTTTTGTTTCTTAATGCTTTTGTTTCTTATTGCTTTTGTTTCTAAATGCTTTTGTTTCTTAATGCTTTTGTTTCTTAATGCTTTTGTTTCTTAATGCTTTCGTTTCTTAATGCTTTCGTTTCTTAATGCTTTCGTTTCTTAATGCTTCTCTTTCTTTAAGGCTTCGTTCTAATGGCTCTTTCGTTCTTAATGCTTTCGTTTCTTAATGCTTTCGTTTCTTAATGCTTTCGTTTCTTAATGCTTTCGTTTCTTAATGCTTTCGTTTCTTAATGCTTTTGTTTTCTTAATGCTATTTGTTTTCTTAATGCTTTTTGTTTCTTAATGGCTTTTGTTTCTAATGCTTTTTGGTTTCTTAATGCTTTTTGTTTCTTATTGATTTGTTTCTTAATTGCTTGGTTTTATTTGGCTTTGTTTATAAAGGCTTTTGTTCTCTTAATGCTTTTGTTTCTTAATGCTTTTGTTTCTTAATGCTTTCGTTTCTAATGCTTTCGTTTTCTTATCTTTCGTTTATTAAGGCTTATGGTTTCTTAATGCTTTCGTCTTAAGGCTGTCGTTCTTAATGCTTGCGTTTTCTAATGCTTTGTTTCTTAATGATTCGTTCTTAATGCTTTTTCGTTTCTAAGGCTTTCGTTTTCTTTAATGCTTTTGTTTTATTAAATGCTGTTGTTTCTTAATGCTTTGTTTCTTAACGCTTTGTTTCTTATGACTTTTGTTTATTAATGCGTTTGTTTCGTAATGCATTTTGTTTCTTAAGGCTTTGTTTTCTTAATGCTTTGTTTTCTTAATGCTTTTGTTTCTAATTGCTTTTGTTATTAAGCTTTTGTTTCTTTTAATGCTTTTGTTATTAATGCCTTTTTGTTTCTTAATGCTTTTGTGTCTTAATGCTTTTGTTTCTAATGGCTTTTGGTTTCTTAATGCTTTTGTTTCTTACTGCTTTTGTTTTTATTAATGTTTTGTTCTTAAGGCTTGTTTCTTAATGGGGCTTTTGTTTCAAGCATTTTGTTTTAATGCTTTTTGTTTCTTATTGCTTTTGTTTAATGCTTTTGTTTCTTAATGCTTTGTTTCTTAATGCTTTTGTTCTTAATGCTTTGGTTTCTAATGGCTTTTGTTTCTTAAGCTTTTGTTCTATGCTTTTGTTTTCTTAAGGCTTTTTTTTTGGGTTTCTTCATGCTTTGGTTTCTTAATGCTTTTTGTTTTAATGATTTTGTTCTTAATGCTTTTGTTCTTAATGCTTTGTTCTTAATGCTTTTTGTTTTCTTAATGCTTTGTTTCTTAAATGCTTTGTTTCTTATTGCTTTTGTTCTTTAATGATGTTGTTTCTAAATGCTTGTTTCTAAAGCTTTGTTTCTTAATGCTTTTGTTTCTTAATGCTTTTGTTTCTTAATGCTTTGTGTTTTCTTAATGCTTTCGTTTCTTAATGCTTTCGTTTCTTAATGCTTATGTTTCTTAATGCTTTCGTTTCTTAATGCTTTCGTTTCTTAATGCTTTCGTTTCTTAATGCTTTCGTTTCTTAATGCTTTCGTTTCTTAATGCTTCGTTTCTTAATGCTTTTGTTTCTTAATGCTTTTGTTTCTTAATGCTTGTGTTCGTAATGCTTTGTTTCTTAATGCTGTTGTTTCTAATGACCTTTTGTTCTTAATGCTTTGTTTCTTATTGCTTTGGTTCTTAGTGCTTTGTTCTTAGTGCTTTTGTTGCTAAAGCTTTTGTTTCTTAATGCTTTTGTTTCTTATGCTTTGTTTTTCTTAATGATTTTGTTTTCTTAATGCTTTCGTTTCTTTAAGTTTCTTATTGCTTTCGTTATTACTGCTTTCGTTTCTTAATGCTTATGTTTCTTATGCTTTCGTTTTCTTAATGCTTTCGTTTCGTATATGCTTTCGTTTTTAAATGCTTTCGTTTTCTTAATGCTTTCGTTTATTAAGCTTTCCGTTTCTTAATGCTTTTCGTTTTATTAATGCTTTTGTTTCTTAATGCTTTTGTTTCTTAATGCTTTTGTTTCTTAATGCTTTTGTTTCTTAATGCTTTTGTTTCTTAATGCTTTTGTTTCTTAATGCTTTCGTTTCTTAATGCTTTCGTTTCTTAATGCTTTCGTTTCTTAATGCTTTCGTTTCTTAATGCTTTCGTTTCTTAATGCTTTCGTTTCTTAATGCTTTCGTTTCTTAATGCTTTCGTTTCTTAATGCTTTCGTTTCTTAATGCTTTCGTTTCTTAATGCTTTTGTTTCTTAATGCTTTCGTTTCTTAATGCTTTCGTTTCTAATGCTAGTCGTTTCTAATGCTTTCGTTTCTAATGACTTTGTTTCTTCATGCTTGAGTTTCTTATGCTTTGTTTCTTAAGCTTTTGTTCTTAATGCTTTCGTTTCTTAATGCTTTTGTTTTCTCAGTTTTGTTCTTAATGCTTGTGTTCTTAATGCTTTGTTTCTTTTAATGCTTGTTGTTCTTAATGCTTTTGTTTCTTAATGCTTTTGTTTATCAATTGCTTTTGTTCTTAATGCTTTTGTTCTTAAGGCTTTTGTGTCTTAATGCTTTGTTTCTTAATGCTTTTGTTTCTTAATGCTTTTGTTTCTTAATGCTTTTGTTTCTTAATGCTCTTGTTTCTTAATGCTCTTGTTTCTTAATGCTCTTGTTTCTTAATGCTTTCGTTTCTTAATGCTTTCGTTTCTTAATGCTTTCGTTTCTTAATGCTTTCGTTTCTTAATGCTTTCGTTTCTTAATGCTTTCGTTTCTTAATGCTTTCGTTTCTTAATGCTTTCGTTTCTTAATGCTTTCGTTTCTTAATGCTTTCGTTTCTTAATGCTTTTGTTTCTTAATGCTTTTGTTTCTTAATGCTTTTGTTTCTTAATGCTTTTGTTTCTTAATGCTTTTGTTTCTTAATGCTTTTGTTTCTTAATGCTTTTGTTTCTTAATGCTTTTGTTTCTTAATGCTTTTGTTTCTTAATGCTTTTGTTTCTTAATGCTGTGTTTCATAATGCTTTTGTCTTAATGCTTTGTTTCTAATGCTTTTGTTTCTTATGCTTGTTTCTTCAGGCCTTTTTTTTTTCTTAATGCTCTGGTTCTTAAGGCTTTTGTTTCTTTAATGCTTTCGTTTCTATGCTTTCGTTTCTTAATTGCTTCTTGTTTCTTATGCTCTTGTTTCTGATGCTTTTGGTCTAATGCTTTTGTTTCTTAATGCTTTTGTTTCTTAATGCTTTTGTTTCTTAATGCTTTTGTTTCATAATGCTTTTGTTTCTTAATGCTTTTGTTTCTTAATGCTTTTGTTTCTTAATGCTTTTGTTTCTTAATACTTTTGTTTTTGTTTTTGATATGGGATACCAGCAACAGCTTCTAGAGACTTGGGCATGCAAGCAACAAACGCTTGCACACACAGGCACACCCACACACACAAACAAACAGACATACAGTACCCCTGGACTGCAACACCCACATAAACCACAAACATCACTAACGACCCCCCTCCCCCCCCCACCCCAGCATCCCAACAAATAACACACACCATACAGCACACCAACAGACACACGTACACACACATATATACACACACACACACACACACATATGCAGACATATGCACACACAAATACACACACACGTGCACACACATATACACACACATACATGCACACACATATACATGCGCACACATATACACACACACACACACATACATAAGCACACACATATACACACAGGCGCACACACATATTCAAACACACATACACACACATTACAAACACACACACCAACTCAGGCGCTACCTTGCAGATGTTGCCAAGGGTGGCTCTAGGCGCCCATCCAAGCCAGGGACCAAATAGGCTATGGCCTATCACACACACATATACAGACATGCACACATACAGACAAAAACATATACACACACATATATATACACACATATATAGAAACAAACATATAAACACACACATACACATGCACAGACATATACACACACACATATTGAAACACGCATATACACACATGCACACACGCACACACATATTGAAACACACACATATGCACATACACAAACACATTACAAACACACACCAAACTAGGCGCTACCTTGCAGATATTGCCAAGGGTGGCTCTAGGCGCCCATCCAAGCGAGGGGGGGACCACTAGCTGTGGCATCCTTCACACACCAAATACAAAACAAAAATAGGTGTTATACAAACATGCACGGCCACATATACACCGCACCACTACACACGAATATTACACCACCATGCACACACGCACACACATATTGAAACACACACACATATGCACATACACGCACACATTAAAAACACACACCAACCCAGGCGCTACCTTGCAGATGTTGCCAATCGTGGCTCTAGGCGCCCATCCAAGCGAGGGACCCACTAGGCTGTGGCCTATCACACACAAATATAAAAATATGTCTACACACATGCACGCACATATACACGCACATACACACGCATATATACACACGCAAACACATGTACACGCATGCACACACACACACAGATACACACACATACACACACATTACAAACACACACACCAACCCAGACGCTACCTTGCAGATGTTGCCAAGGGTGGCTCTAGGCGCCCATCCAATGAAGGAACCCAATAGGCTGTGGCCAATCATGCACACATATACACAAACACGTACACACACATGTATATACATATACATGCACGCACACATATACACACACACAGATGCACACACATATTAACACACTCACACACATATACACACACACATGCACACACGCACACACATATTGAAACACACACACATACACATTACAAACACATCTACACACATACACACAACTTAAAAACACACACCCAGGCGCTACCTTGCAGATGTTGCCAAGGTGGTGGTATAGGCAGCCATCAAGCGAGGGACCAACCAAAAAATAGGCTGTGGCCTATCACACACAAGGGCAGACCTTACAACAGAACACACCGAAGGGGCAGTCGGTGTGGCTGGGTGGGCAGTTGTGCTAGTGATGGCAGCTCTTCATGCCAGATGCCGGGAGGGTTTGTGTGGCTGTGTGAGGGCAGTGTGATAGTGAGGCAGCTTCCTGCAGGATGGCCGGGAGGGTTTGTGGGCTGGTGGGCAGTTGTGCAGTGCTGGCAGCTTTCCCGCAGATGCCGGGAGGGTTTGTGTGGCTGGTCGGGCAGTGTGCTAGTGCTGGCAGCTTCAATGCAGATGCCGGGAGAGTTGTGGGGCTGGTCGGCATGTTTGTGCTGTGCTGGCAAGATTCCATGCAGATGCTGGGGAGGTTTTGTGTGGCTAGTGGCAGCTAAAATAGTGCTGGCAGCTTCCATGCAGATGCCGGGAGGGTTTGTGTGGCTGGTGGGCAGTGTGCTAGTGCTGGCAGCTTCCATGCAGATGCCGGGAGGGTTTGTGTGGCTGGTGGGCAGTGTGCTAGTGCTGGCAGCTTCCATGCAGATGCCGGGAGGGTTTGTGTGGATAGTTGGCAGGCTAATAATAGTGCTGGCAGCTTCCATGCAGATGACGGCGCGGGGGTTGAGTGGCTGGGGGCAATGTGCTAGTGCTGGCAGCTTCCATGCAGATGCTGGGAGGGTTTGTGTGGCTGGTGGGCAATGTGCTAGTGCTGGCAGCTTCCATGAAGATGCTGGGGGGGTTAGTGTGGATAGTTGGCAGGCTAATAATAGTGCTGGCAGCTTCCATGCAGATGCCGGGAGGGTTTGTGTGGCTGGTGGGCAATGTGCTAGTGTGGGCAGCTTCCATGCAGATGCTGGGAGGGTTAGTGTGGATAGTTGGCAGGCTAATAATAGTGCTGGCAGCTTCCATGCAGATGCCGGGAGGGTTTGTGTGGCTGGTGGGCAATGTGCTAGTGCTGGCAGCTTCCATGCAGATGCTGGGAGGGTTAGTGTGGATAGCTGGCGGGCTTATAACAGTGCTGGCAGCTTCCATGCAGATGCCGGGAGGGTTTTCATGGTTTTCTGTCTGGCTTACACCTGTGCTCTTAGCTTTCAAACCGAGATGTGACCTAGCACCTCTGCCTGCACTTGCACTTGAACTTGCACTTGCACTGGCATCTCTGCCTGCACTTGCACTTGCACTTGCACTTGCACTTGCACTGGCATCCCTGTCTGCACTTGCACTAGCTATATGAGGTGCAGTGTGGATGTGTGAGTTGCTGTTCTGGGTATGTGTAGTGCTGATTGTAGCGCTGCTGATGCAATCCTCCCACTGATTCTTGGAGTTAGTATCTCTCCCGGCTGCTGGACTACTGGCACCTGTACTGCTGATGACACCTGTACTGCTGATGACACCTGTACTGCTGATGGCACCTGTACTGCTGCTGTTTTGATTAGAATGCCATGTGGATGGAGTGGCAGAGTGTTCAACGGTCTCCATCTGCAGTACAGCCACATCCAGATGGTTTCGGAAGAGGTACAACACCCGAGCCGTCAACCACACTCCCCCACCTCCCCTGTGTAGCTTCTTCACCCAGCAGTACGTTGGGCAGCCCGGGGGCAGGTGGCTTGGCTTGGCAGCGGCACTGCTCCTTGCCTGGCCTGTGTGTGCTTGGGTGCTGCGGCTATAGCTCTGGGTGGACGAGGGCGTGGGGGAAGAGGCGGGTTGGGAGGAGCTCTGGGGACGGAGCAGGTGTGCATTGGTGAGAATAATACCATTTGAGGCCACGACAACTCCGGTCGCCCAGGAGGTACTTGTTCTGATCATCACCACATTGGGGAGGGCTTGGCTGACTCCATTGGTGGTGGTTGAGAGGTGGCTTGGCTTGCTGATGATGGTGGGGAGGGCTTGGCTGACTCCGTTGGTGGTGGTTGAGAGGTGGCTTGGCTTGCTGATGGTAGTGGAGAGGGCTTGGCTGAATCCATTGACATGATGCAACAGTTGGCTTGGCTTGCTGGTGGCGGTAGGTGACAGCAGTTTTGAATACCACGAGGCTGCATAGGGCCATATCGATGCCCAAGATATGGCCAGCTGAACCTAATAAAAGGTGGGTGGGTGGGATGATGTGGCCAGCTGTACCTAATCAAATGTGGTGGTAGGTGGGTGGGCGGGTTGGGTGGGTAGGTGGGTGGGCGGGGTGGGTGGGTAGGTGGGTGGGATGATATGGCCAGATGTACCTAATCAAATGTGGATGGTAGGTGGGTGGGCTGGGTAGGTGGGTGGGACGATATGGCCATCTGTACCTAATAAAAAGGTGTGTGTGTGTGGGGGGTAGGGTGGGGGTGGGTGGGGGTCAGGGGGGTAGGGGGGGACGATATGGCCAGCTGTACCTAATCAAGGTTTGTGTTAGTGTGTATGCTGTGTGCGTGGGTGGGTGGGTGGGTGGGGGAGGGTGGGGGGGGGGGGGGGGGGGGGGGGCGGCAAAGGGCAATATGTGCCAGCTGTACCTAATCAAAGTTTGTGTTAGTGTGTGCGTGCGTGCGTTGCGTGAAGTGCGTGCGTGGGTGCGGGGTGGGGGGTGGGGGGGTGAGGGACGATATGGCCAGCTGTACCTAATCAAGGTTTGGTTTGTGTGTATGTGTGTACGTGGTGAGAGGTGTGTGTGGTGTGTGTGTGGGTGTGGTGTGTGTGTGGGGGGGGGGGGGGGGGGGGGGGTGGGGGGGGGGACGGATATTACCAAGATTGTACTAATCAAGGTTTGTGTTAGTGTGTATGTGTGTGCGTGTGTGGGGGAGGGGGGGGGGGGGGGGGGGGGGGGGTGGGAGCCGGGGGGGGGGGGATATGGCCAGCTGTACCTAATAAAGGTTTGTGTTTGTGTGTGTGTGTGTGTGTGTGTGTGAAGGGGGGTGGGTGGGGGTGGGTGGGGGGGGGATATGGACACGCTGTTACCTAATAAAGTTGGTGTTCGGCTGATGGGTGTGTGTTGTGTGTGTGTGAAGGGTTGTGTGTGGGTGGGTTTGGGACGTTGCCAGCTGCCGTTTTTTTTTACCTAATAAATGTGGGTGGCTAGGGGGTGGGTAGGTGAGTTGGTAGTGTGGGTGGGACGATATGCCAGCCTGTACCTGCTAAAAGGTGGGTGGGTGGGTAGGTGAGTAGGTGGGTGGGTGGGTGGGTGAGCGGGTGGGTGGCTAGGCGGGTGTGGCTGGGGAGTGGGGAGGTGGGGTGGGACGATATAGGCCAGACATGTACCTAATCACAATGTGGGTCGGTGGGGTGGGAGGGTGGGTAGGGGGGTCGGGTAGTAGTGCGGTGGGATGGGAGGCACGGCGCCAGGGGGGGTACTTAATAAACTCAATAAATAGTACTATTTATTACGAGGCATGAGGTTGAGGAGGCCAGCCCGTTTGATTGATGAGGCCAACCACCAATCTAGCTGTAGTCTGAGTCCGTCTGTCTGTATGTGTCTGTTTTTTTTATGTCCTGTTTGTATCGTATGTAGGTCTGTCTGTCTAATTGTCTGTTCTGTTGTCTGTCTGTCTGTCGGTCTTCTGTCTGTCTGTCTGTGGTTCTGTCGTATGTCTGTCTTGTTGTATGGATGTCTAATTGTCTGTCTGTCTGTCTGTATTTTTACAGTCCAGGATTAGTGAAATAGGCTAAAGGTACTTGTCCAATCTATAAGATAGGAAAGGCAGTTTAAAAAGTGAAGGTGAAGTGCAATTGAAAAGGCAGTTTAAGCAAGTGAAGGTGAAGTGCAATTGAAGACAAACTGCAATTGAGCAAATGAAGGTTTTATTTAATTTTTCTTAAAAGCGCAATTGGCAATTGAACGGTAAATGCAACCCCTGGGAGCAAGTGAGGTGAATGATGAAGTGGCTGACAGGAGACTGTGTGAAGAAGAAAGAAAGATGAAGAAAGAAATAAATAAATAAATATAACACCTTGTTACAAGGCGTGAGGTTGAGGGGGCGAGCCCATATGCTTTCACTGGGGCCAACCACCATAGACTTTGGCGAAATGAATAAGTGACCTGGATTTCAACCTGCCAGCAGGGTTTGTTATTGATATGATATACAAGCCCGGTATCATACTCGAAAATGCCTGGACCGCCAGATCCAGGCCAGGACGGCTTCTGTCAGGTCCAGGCGGCCGGGGGCGTGCCGCAGGCATTGCTGGGGCGTTTTAGTAGTTAGAAGAAACCCATAACTACGCCCTGCTATACTTGCATGGGACTACAAGGCTAGTCGTCTCACTTGTAATCGATCTTAATCCCAAATATCAAGGGTCTCAAGATCCGAGAGATCAAGCTAATGCAAGACAAAATAACATGTGTTTTGTTTATCTGGGTGCTTTCTTGGATGTCGCAACAAAAATAAGACCGCAGGCAGGGTTGAATGGTGTTTGAAGGTTGTCAAGAGCAGTCATTGCCAACAAATAATAAGACCGCCAGGCAGGGTGAAGGGTCAATCTGAGCAATCGTCTGGGTGCATGGTGGGAGCATGGGATTACGGGGGTATGAGTGTTTGCGTGTGTGGGGCATGGGGGGTATGAGTGCTTGAGAGACGCACTGTAGATGCCATATGAAGCAAGTGGATTGCATGGTTGATGCAGAGAGTGATGTGAGTATGAGTGTTATGGCTGTGGGCATTGTGGGTGTATTAGTGTTGTGAGTATCAGTGTTGCGGCTGTGGGTGTCAATTGAGCAAGTATGCGCATCGTGATCATGAGAGTGCTGCAGGGGAGGCAGTGGTAACTTGAGAGTTGCAGCTGTGTGGGTAGCTGAGTGTTGTGACTGTGGGTATTGTGAGTGTCCAGAGTGTTGTAGATCTGGAGATTAGTTGCGGGATGTTTATGAGTGTTGTGGCTCGTGTGTGCTCACCTTGCGCACGTTATGCGCGTTCGTGATATAGGAGATGTGCTGCAGGGGAGATGTGGCAGTGAGTTCACTTCGAGTGAGGTGTGCAGCGTAGTGCTGGATGAGTGTTTATGTCGACTGGTGTGTTTGTGAGTGTTCTGAGTGTTGTACGTGTGCTCGGTTGTGGGCGGGTGGAGTATGGGTGTTGAGCTGTGGGCGCATTTGTTTTGGGTGCTGGGTCCGTGGGGACTGTATTTTTTGTTGCGACAATTGTTTGAGAAGTGGTGTGCATCGGAAGCAGGTTAGGCGCAGGGCGCACCTTATTTGGTCGTGGTTCCGTAACTTTGAAGTGTTTCAGCTGTTTTCTGGTTTTTGACAGGGAGTTTTTTTCACTCCTAGTGGGTCTCATGAGGGTTCTGGTGACTTGTTGTGGTATGTGCATGCTACGATGTTGTGGCTGTGGTCGTTGTGGTTTTATGGGTGTGAGCTGTGGGGCCAAGTGGGGTGATGAGTGTTGTCGACTAGTGGGGCTGTGGGATGCTCAAAGTGTGGTTGGCTGTGGGTGTTGGTGGGTGTAAGGGTGTTGGGGTCTGTGGTGTTTCTACCGTCTTCATCAATTCCAACGGCCCCCCCGTCTATTGGTGGTGGATGAGGTTGTGACTGTGGGCGTTGTGCATGTCTAAGTGTTGTGGCTGTGGGTGTTGTGGGTGTATGGGTGTTGAGCTGTGGGCATTGTGGGTGTATGAGTGTTGTGACTGTGGGCGTTGTGCATGTCTAAGTGTTGTGGCTGTGGGGTTGTGTGTGGGATGTATGTGTGAGTGTTGAGGATTGTGGGGTGTATGAGTGTGTGATGTGTGGCGTGCACGGGGCTAAGTGTGTGGCTGTGGGGTTGTGGGGTAGGGGTGGTAGCTGTGGTGGATTGTTGGGTGTATGAGTGTTGATGTCAGTGTGGGGCGGTTGGTGCAGTGAAGGTTGTGGCGGTGGGTGTTGTGGGTTTGTATGGGTGTTTGAGTGTGGGCATTGTGTGTTATGAGTGTTCCTGTGACTGTGGGACGGTGGTGAGTCTAAGTGTTGTGAGCTGGGGTGTTGTGGGTGTGTATGGGTGGTGTGAGTGTGGGCATTGTGGGGTTGTATGAGTGTTTGACGTGTGGGCGTTGTGAGTCTAAGTGTTGTGGTGCTGGTGGGTTGTTGTGCGGTTGAGGGTTGTTTGAAATGTGGACGCATTGTTGTAGAGGTTGAGGAGTTTTTGTGGACTTTTTGGCGGTTGTGCCTGTTAAGTGTATTAGAAAGTTGTGGTCTGTGGCGGTTGTGGGGGTTTATAGTGTTGAGCCTTTGAGGGAATATGTTGTGGTCGCGGATATGAGGGTGACTTGGGCGCGGTTGTGCACGACTCTAAGTGTATGTGTGCCTTTGTGGTTTGTTGTGGGTTGTATGGGAGTGTGATCGTGGGAATTACTTGTGGGTGTGGCATGCGTGTTGTGACTGTGGGCGTTGTGCATGTCTAAGTGTGTGGCTTGTGGGTGGGGTGGTGGTGTGTATGGGTGTGTACGCTATGGTGTGTCAAAGCTGTGGGCACATTGTGGCGATGCCTGAGTGTGTCAGTAGTGGGCGTTCTAGTGGAGTGTGTTGTCAAGTGTTGTGGATTGTTTGTGGGTGTTGTGGGTGTATGGGTGTTGAGCTGTGGGCATTGTGGGTGTGTGGAGTTGTTGTCAGTGTGGGCGGTTATTTTTTTCTGTTTGCACCGCTAAGTAGTTGTTGGATGTGGATGTTGAGCTGTGGGGAATGTGGGTGTGTGTATGAGTGTTGGGACGTGGGGCGTTGTGCATATGTCTAAGTGTCTGTGGGACTGTGGGTGTTGTGCGCCGAGTGTGTATGGGTGTTGAGCATTGTGGGCGATGCGGTGGGTGTATGAGTGTTGTTGGATGTGGGAGTTGTGCATGTTCTAAGTGGTGGGGGCATTGTGTGGGGGTTGTGGGTGTGAATGGGTGCTATGAATTACTGTGGGCATGTTGGAGTGTGTTGTGAGTGTTGTGTAGGTGGGGCGTTTTGCATGTAATAAAGCGTTCGTGGCCTGGGGGCTGCATATGCCTAAGTCGAGGGTGGATGAGAGTTTGTTTGAGCTTGTGGGCACATTGTGGGTGTTAATTGTATGAGTGTTGTGGGAATCTGTGTGGGCTGTTGTGCTGTCTAACGTTGTTGTGGCTGTGTGGTGTTGTGTGGGTATGTGGTGTTGAGCTTAGTGGGCATTAGTGGGTGTATGACAGTGTTGTGACTCAGTGGGGTTTGCATTAGTGTCTAAGTGCTTGTGGTTGTGAGGTTGTTGTGGGTGTTATGGGGTATGTTGAGTGTGGGGCTTGAGGGTGTAAAATGAGCGTTGTTCCAGTGTGGGCGATTGTGCGTGTTAAGTTGTTTGTGGATGTGGTGGTTGTGGGTGATGGGTGTTGAGCGTGGATTGTGGGTGAATCGTTTGTCAGTGTGGCGTTCGTGCAACGGCTAGTGTTGTGGCTGTGGGTGTTGTGGGTGTATGGGTGTTGAGCTGTGGGCATTGTGGGTGTATGAGTGTTGTCAGTGTGGGCGTGGTTTGCTGCGTTGTCTCAAGGTTGCTGGCATGTGGCGCGGTGTGTGGGTTGGTGCTGATGTTGTGACTGTAGTTGTTGTGGGTGTCTGAGTTTTGTGCACCCAAGTAACTAACCTTCACTTTGTCTGTGTCATGGGTTGTTTGTGGGTTGTGTTCAGGTTGTGCTGTATTGTTTGTGGGGTCTGAGTTTTGTGGACCCAAGTAACTAACCTTCACTTTGTCTGTGTCACGGGTGTTGTGGGTGTCTCAGTGTTGTGCCTGTAGTTGTTGTGGGTGTCTGAGTTTTGTGGACCCAAGTAACTAACGGCACTTTGTTGTGTCCGTTTGTAAGAGGTGGATACCAATCTAGGGGGTGGACAAGGTGGGGTTCTGAGATTACATGCTGCGCTTGGTAGATCTGTCGGCTCTAGAACCACCAGGCCCCCCTCCATGCCAGGCTGGAAGTGTGCATCGACGACAAACACAGGGTTTGAGCTAGAGTTTCCGTCCAGGCTGGCAAGTGGGTTGCCAGGCTGGGGGGGTGAGTCAAGGGGTGGGAGGACACTCTCCCTCCCGAGAAAGCTCACTGTGTCAGACTGCCCAGGTATAGACGAGACCATCCCTCGAAATAGACTGTTGGAAAAGTGGTGGGGGGCGCCTTGTGGGCAATACCGACGAATGGAGAACCAAGCAGGCCTGTGGGTGGGTGGGTGGGGGGTGGGTGGGTAACATATGTGGGGGGTGTGTGTGTGTGGGGGCGGCGGGGGTGGGGGGTCAAAACGTGGGGGGCGCAGGCATCCGAATGGAGAACCAACAGCTGTGGGTGGGTGGGTGGGTGGGGTATACATCGGGGGGGTGTGTGGGGGGGGGGGCCTGTGGATTGCAGGGGGGGGGGGGCGGTCAGTAAGGTGTGGGGGCGCCAGGCAATCGAAAGGAGATCAGGAGAACCAACAGCCTGTGGGAGGGTGGAGTGGGTGGTGGATGTTAACAGTGTGTGTGGGGGTGGGTGTTGTGGTATGGGGTTGGGGGGGGAGGGGGGGGGGGGGGGGGGGGGGTTCCAAAAGGGTGGGCGCCCAGGATCCGAATGGAGAACCAACAGCCTGTGGGTGGGTGGGTGGGTGGGTAAACTCGGGTGATGTGTGGGGGGGGGGGGGGGGGTCAAGGTCAAGGTGGTGGGGCGCCAGGCATCCAGTAAGGAGAACCAACAGCTGTGGGAGGGTACTGGACGTGGGTGGTGGGTTTAACATCTGTGTGTGCTGATGTGTGTGTGTGTGGTGGTTGGGGGGTGGGTGAGGGTGGGGGGTGGGAGCAGAGCCCCGGTCAAAGTGGTGGGGCGCCAGGCATCCGAATGGAGAACCAACAGCCTGTGGGGGGTTGGTTGGGTGGGTGGGGTAAACATCGGGTTGTGTTGTGTGTGTGGGGGGGGGGGGTGGTGGGGGGGGGGGGGTGGTCATTTCAAACGGCTGGTGGGGAGCCCCAGGCAATCCGTAATAGGAGACCCATAACAGCTGTGGGGAGAGAGGGTGAGGTTGGGTGGGTGGGTGGGTTAGATTAAAAATCGTTGTGTGTAGGGGGTGGTGTGGAGGGAGAGAGGGGGGGGGTGGGTTGGGGTGAGGGAGTCACAAGTGTGGGGCGGCCAGGCATCCGAATGGAGACCAACAAGGCTTGTGGGTGGGTGGGTGGGGGGTAAAACATCGGGTGTGGTCGGTGTTGTGTGAGGGGGGGGGGCGGGTCATCAAGTGGGGGTCAAGGTGGTGGGGCGCAGGCATCCGAAAGGAGAACCAAAGACTGTGGGAGGGTGGGTGGGGGGGGGTTTTAAAAATCGTGGGTGTGGGGTGATTGTGTGTGTGCTGGGTGGGGGGGGGGGGGGGGGGGGGGGGCGGTCAAAAGTGGTGGTGGCGCCAGGCATCGAATGGAGAGAAACCAAACAGCCTGTGGGTGGTGTGTGTGGGGTAAACATCGGGTTGTGGTTGTGTGTGTGTGGGGGGGGGGGGGGGGGGGTGGGGGGGGGGGGGGGTCCCCCAAAGGTGGTGGGGCCAGGCATCCGAAAGGAGACAACAGCGGTGGAGGGTGGGTGGGTGTGTTAAACATGTGTGTGTGTGTGCTGTGTGGTGGTGGTGGGGGGGGGGGGGGGGGGGGGGGGGGGGGGTGGGGGGTCCCGTCGACAACGTGGTGGGAGCGCAGGCAATCCGAATGGCGAACCCACAACAAAACTCGTAGGGCTGGAGTAGGCCGTGGTTGGTGGGGGGTAGGGCGAGGTGCGGATCATCGGGGTGGGTGGTGCGCGGATCACAAGTGCGTGGGCGTGCGGCCCAAGGCTATTTACCGAGTGGAGAGACAAAAACAAGCACTCGGGGTGCGTGGAGGGCCCCGTGGCACCCCGCGCCCCCGGGCCTTCGAGGGGTTTGGGGGGCCGTGGCATGGTGGACATCCGGGTGGGTGGGCGGGTGATGAAAGTGGTGGGGTGCCAGCATCCGACTGCGACAACCCAACAGCTCTGTTGTGGTGGAGTGGTGGGGTGGGATGGGTTGGAAGTCATCAGGTGGCGGGGGAAAGGGGGACGCGGAAGGGGGGGCGAGTCGGTGGAGGGGAAGGGGGAGGGGGCAGGGGGGTGGGGGGGTGAGTGGTGAGCGGGTGGGTTGGTGGGTGGGGGTGTGGGGTTGGGGTTGTGGGGGGGGGGTGGGGGGGGGGGAGGGGAAGGAAGTTATGTCTGACCTGGAAAATGGATTTGTACCGAGTTGGCTGAAAAAATATACAACAATTCAATTCAAATGTTCAAATTATGTCAGCACCTGGAAGACCGTGGACCCAGTGAGGACGGCGACATGTTGTGCGGTCAAGGGGCAGCAGCCGAATGCTGGATCACCCTGTGGTGCGTGGAGCAAGATGACTGCCATGGTGGCATGAGGTGCGATGGAGGGCCGGAGGGGACCCGGTCCAGGGGATGGAAGCCAGCTGGAGAAAGAAGTCCGTGAGCATGGTATGAGCAGTGAGGGGACTGCCCCTGAGCGAGCCAGGGCACACATGCAAATGACCAGACACCAGAGGCGGGGACGGAGGAGTTTAACGTCCTAGTGTAGAACGACGGCTTAGGGTTGAGCTGCGCTTGCCACGTGAAGCCCGATGAGCTTCCCTGTGAGGTAGCTGGGGGGGAGCTGGGGGGGAGCTTCCATGTGAGGTAGCTGCGGGGTGGCGGAGAGGTGTGCTTGGGGAGGGGGGGGGAGAGGAGAGTGCTGGTGGCTGCTGGTACCTTGGCTTGCACTGTGGGTGTTGGGGTTGGTGGTGGTGGTGATGGTGGGTTGAGCTGTTGGCTGACTGGGTAAGCGTGCTTGGATGGTGGTGCCTGGTGCCAGATCAGCATGTGACAGCTGGCTGAGTTTTGTGTGAGCCCCATGCAGGAGGAAAGGCCACAGAACAGAGGCGGGGGCCAAGGCCAAGCAGGTGCAAGGGGCGCCGAGGGCAGCGTTGGATGGATGTGGGAAAAGCAGTATTGAGGATGCCGAGACGGTGGCCCTGCCATTACTGGACGTGAAGAACGCTGATTTCGACGTCCGGTGCCCGTCTGGGTCGTCCCCGGAAACGGTGAGCATTGAGAAAGAGACGCATGGCATGTTCGGAAGGAGCTATCTTTGTTTCGGTTCCAACAGCCTGTTTCTAGCTATCTCGATGAAAGTGGTTACATTCCAAAACCGATCAAAACCAGTACCAGTCCTAGGCAGCGTCGCAAGCGGAAAATCGGCGGAGAGTGTTGGCAACGGAACGACAGGTGGCACCGATGGAGCTGGCCGAAGCCAGTTAGTTATGAGACAACGGCTGACGTGTCAGGCTTCGTCTCAGTCGGACAACGGGGTGAAGAGAGTCTATGACCCTGCCCGACCATGCCCTGGGAGCTCTCGCCCCCAGAAGGGGGGGCTCCGCTAAACAAATGTCAGGTTATGTTTTAAAACCTAACCTCTATGATGAACACTCTTATAATGAGAGGGATGTTGCCATTGCCGATATCAATATGGCTATAGAACGCAAAGACTGTTGGAGCAAGGAGGTGTTTAATGCCCTAGCCACATTGTTCACCTTGGAAGATTCCCAGGATAAATCTCTGGCCACCAATTTAAATTGAGGTGTGGGACCAGGACTCTTGTGGTACCTTTGAAACTTGGAACAGTTGACTGGAACAAAATGGAGAAGGTCCTTTCCTCCAATCATCTGTTCTTTAACTGCAGCACCAAGTTATTATACGCGCCCTTGAGATGGAAGCTCGGGATCACCAGGAAGGAAGAATGCTGTGTACTAGACTTGATATATATTAGTAGGATATGGATGTTGTGAGTTTCCGGAGTTATGTGCAGAGCACAGAGACGAGGGGAAGTCAGTAAGGATAAGATCTTTACAGTTAGATAAAGCATTCAATCAATGCGCTAGGAGGAAGTACTGAGATGGCGCGGCACCTCAGGGTACCGGCATCAGAGTCCGTGCCATAGCTGGCAGCGGCACTGCAGTACAGTGCAGCAGGACGGGAGACCTGCGCACTCTAAGTCACTCTAGATGAACCGGTAAGACCCGGTGAATAACATCCCCCCCAATTCCTGGCATTCTTCATGTTGGAGAATTTCGGGAATTAGAGGAGTTAAAAGGAAACTAGAGGGACTGAAGAAAATAAATTCAATCATGCTATTTAAGGTGAAAGGGGGCTGGCAGCAAACTAATTTAGGATAAGGGGTGTTGATGGAACTGATGGTGAGGGATTGCTTGGAAACTGCAGGTGAAACTGCAGGCTTTTGAAGTATAGCCAGTATCTCAGTATCATAGCCAGTATCTCTGCCTAGGGCTAAAGTCAGACAGAAGAAAGCAGTTCAGGAAGAAGCAATCAATCAATATCCGAGAAAAGTCTGGGTCTTGGACTTGTAGGGGACCAGGTATCAACTATCAACTATCAACTGCTGACTGTCCACTTATCAACTATGTCAGTCTGGGATGTTCATGTGTCATCAACTGGGTATGGGATCTGGTAGAACCCATCTCTCTTTAGCCTAGTTGTGATGGCCTGGTGCAGGTCATCCCAAAGGTCAGCTGTGGGGTCAGAGTGAAATACAGGGGGGCAGAAGTTGAGGATGAAGCAATCCTGGTGGTTCCAGGGCATTATGGCATCATCAACATAGATTAGGATAGGACTGGTTTCCTCATCTGTCCTGATCTGGTGGGACTGCAAGAGGAGCCCAGGTTGCTTGTGGGCTGCATTGCAGTAAGCACTGACCATTGCTGCCTGCAGGCAGATGGTCCACTTCTACCTATCTTTCATGCTTGCAGAACAGGTGTCATACTTGTATATGAGGGTGGCCAGAAGCCTAGAGTGCATGTGGATAGGGCTGATGATAGGAGCAGGGTTAGTGGGCATATCCTGCTCTCTCCAGGGTTGGCTTGGTAGAGACCTCAGGTGTCTGTACCTTGCATAAAAATCATGGATCAGGGTGTACAAGGGGACCCTGAGCATGTTGACTATGCAGGGTGGGGTGGGCAGTGACATCATGTGATCCAGGATTTCCATCAGTTCCCCAAGGGGATAGTATCCCTCCTGGTTGTCCTCAAGGGTGTAACTGACAGCAGGCATGTGTGCATTGTTCTGGATGTCAGCTTGTGAACCTGGTTCTGATGTGGGTGGTGTACTACCTGGGGAGAATTCAGTGATGCCACTAGGGGCCATGGTCTGGAGGAGTATGTTTTCTTTGAACAGGGATGGGGTGGTAGTGTCTCCTAGTTCTCCAGGTGGTTGTTCTACAGGTGGATCTGCACCTGATGGAGTAGGTCCTTCAGGTGTCACTATGGTGGGATCTACTTCTGGCTCTACTGGTTCAGTATCTGCCTGTTGGCTGGCTACAGATGGTTATCTCTTTTTATAGATGGCCAGCATGGAGGCTTTCATGTGGGCCAGCTGTTTCCTAACATCTATGTCATCATCCTGGCTACTGCTAGGGCCACTATCTGGCATGGCCTCTGCATATCCTGCCTCTCTGTGGCAATCTGACCAATACAGGTACTCTGGGGCAGGCTGCACATTGGATCTCTTCTTGTACCTGGTAGTGTCAGGAACTGCATGTTTAGGGGTCGCTGCAGCCAATGCTCCACTAGGACCTGTTGGTTTGGGCATGGCAAGCAGATGTAGGGGTGGCTTAAAAGCCAGGCCTGTATCTGCTGAGGGGCACTGACGTGAGCTATGACCAAATCCATCACAGTTCCAGCATGTCATGTCTGGTTTTCTCTGGTCTTTCTTCAGTTTGGCAGATGACATGATGAGGCGAGAGCAGGCTGGGATAGGGTCAGGGGAAGGAGACTGTGTAGGACCAGGTTGGTGGGACGGTGTAGGAGCAGCAGGAGGAGGTGGTGTAGTAGCAGGAGAAAGAGGTGAAGGAGGAGGCGGTGCTGGAGGAGGAGGAGCTGGAGGAGGAGCTGGAGGAGGAGATGCCAGTTCATGTAGGCGGTCTGCAGATGCCTTGAAGCGTTGAGTCCACTTGGCTCTTCCTGCCGAGCATAAGTGGTGTACCATGACGTTAGGATTGATGTACCATGGGTCAACTGGGCTGTCATGATCTGGGTGATCAGTAGGCTTGGGATAGAACACATCTGTAGCATACACTCCCCCCTTTGCACGGTAGTGGCAAGTCAGGACAGGCTGATAGGACGGCCCAGGCTCATCGTCTTCTTGGTAAGGGAGGCATAGGGTAGCCTGGCAGTCATCCAAAGAAAGGGAAAGATCGTCATCGTGTCTCATCATAGCTGGAATGCTCATGAGATGCATTGGGATGCCAATATGTGGGATAATGAGGGGCATGGGGTCATATTCAATAGGATAGATATGAACATCTTGGAGGGTCAGGACTAGGCCATTCTTTGCTTGGACAACTGCTGTGCCTGTGGAGGAGCACATGAGTGGTTCGGAATATCCTGGGAAGAATATTGGTACTGGGGGAGAGAGGGGTGTGATTCTGATGAGGGAATACTTGTTGTAGGTCAGGTGGTGGATGGAATCAGAACTAAGTACCCAATCATTTGCCATGGGTTGGGAGGGATAGTAACACATTATCATTGTGCTTGAGGGGTGCTCAGGGGTATCCGGGTCAGAGGTGGTGGCATCTTCTTGTTGGTCTCCACTACTGTGGGTGACCTGCAGAGTGGGGGAGTTTCCTACCTTTGAGACAGTGTGGAGTACAGGCTGATCAACAGGATATGGCAGGGATATGGATGTCTTACCCTCGATCATTGCATCCCGTTGTTTCAGCAGATCTTCCTTCCATTCCGGGTACCTCCCAGGTAGATGAGCATCTGGGTGAACAGGAGGCACCACAGTTGGTGGTGCAGCAGATGTCTGCCCGTGGGATTGAGCAGGTGTTGCATCAGGATCATCCTCGCCGATCCAGAATTCCTGGCCCGCTGATGAGGGGATACCAGTCGCAATAGGCTGGTTGCTTGGAATGATTCTGGGTTGGGCAGGAGGTGTTTCAGGTTGCGCTTTGTGGCGACCTTCGCTTCCCGGATTTCCTTGAAGAAATTGGGGTTCTTCTCTAGCTGTTTCTCTGCGCTTCTCTGTAGTTGAGCGAGGAGCTTCGCATCGTCCAAGGGGCAGAGATCCAGTGGATCGCAGGGCATCTTGGGTGGCGGTAGAGGAGCCTCCACACCTGGCGGTGGAGGTGGCGCATTCGAGTCAGGCTGAGCAGATCTGGTTGCTCTCCTGACAGGAAGGGCTGCATTGCGATGGATAGAGTGGCGGGAAAAGTTCAGTGATTTGAGAGTTGTAGGGGGTGGAGTTTGGAGAAGGGGAACAAGCATGGATCCTGATCCATACTCGTGTCTCAGATAACGCAAGGCAGAGGCCGCATTGTTTGTGCGATCTCGAAGGATTGCAGCAATAGATGAATGGACTGAGTTGCAAATGTGGTCCATGGCAAGGAAGTTGCTGACCGCAGTGATCCTACGGTCGAGAGATGGACGATAGTGCATGCCATCTATCGGCTCTATAAGCGGAATGGTGTCTCTATCTCCATCGATCACCGAGTTGGCGCAGATGCTGTCCAGCAGAGGGCTGGTCATTTCTCTGTACCAGGCGAAGGTGTCAAGGGTTCCCTTACCGTCAAACTTGGGGCATTGCGGCATCTCCATGGTGGTGGTGTCGACGCAAGGAAGGGGGCAGAGAAAGTTTGAGGGAAGAAGCAGGGAAGTGGGAACTGGGAAGTAGTAGATTTGAGCTGGTTATCAAACTCAAGATCTGGGATTACGAGTTAATGGAGGGGGTTGAGAGCGGCTGAGGTTGCGTATGCAACGGGACGTGGGAGGGGGGGGGACGCAGTGGTCTTGGTGTGTTGTGTTGTCAGTGGGGTGGCTGGAAGACAGCTTGAGGCTCAATGGAGCGTAATCGATCCGGACGCGGATGATGGTTGTGCACAAAAATGGTGTCTCGACGGGGAGGTTCTTGTCACAGGGGTGGAGAGCCTTACTCGATCCTTTCAAATGTAGCGTTCCGCACGACAACAATCAAAATGTCCTTTGCTCGGAATACCGTTAAAGCAAGGCAAATCTAGCGGCGATGGGACCGTAACCTGTGAGTTTCCGTAAGTTATTATACGACCGTAAGTTATTATACGCGCCCTTGAGATGGAAGCTCGGGATCACCAGGAAGGAAGAATGCTGTGTACTAGACTTGATATATATTAGTAGGATATGGATGTTGTGAGTTTCCGGAGTTATGTGCAGAGCACAGAGACGAGGGGAAGTCAGTAAGGATAAGATCTTTACAGTTAGATAAAGCATTCAATCAATGCGCTAGGAGGAAGTACTGAGATGGCGCGGCACCTCAGGGTACCGGCATCAGAGTCCGTGCCATAGCTGGCAGCGGGACTGCAGTAGTACAGTGCAGCAAGGCGGGAGACCTGCGCACTCTAAGTCACTCTAGATGAACCTGTAAGACCCGGTGAATAACATATGTGCTCTCTTCTTCAAATCCTCGCATTCAGCGTTTTCTAATTTTCCTTTTTAAGGCTTCTTAGTATTAGTTACTTTACATTATATGAAAACATAAGTTAAACTAAGCTGACTTACAAATCTTTAGCTGCTAAATAAAGTACTATCAAACCCGATATATATTAGTAGGGTATAGACTTGGATGTCCTTCTCATGGGATGCATAATTATCCCATCTGACACCTACCTCACAAGGTGGTGCGTAATGTGTCTGGATTTAGAACTTCATCCAACTACCTCAAAGTGGAAACTGCTAGATGGAAACGTCCAATCGTTCCTTGGAAGGATCGAGTGTGTCACCTTAGTGATTCTGGAACCGTTCAAGATGAACACCATGTAATCTTTGAATGTACTGACCAAGGTGCTGGGGTTTTTAGACCTAATCCGGGTTCGGCGAACGCTACAATGGTTGATTATTTCGCTGGACTGGAGAAGGTGCTGGGTTCGAATCCCTGCGGGTGCGCTTCACTGTTCGCGGCCGCTGCCATCCGCCATGGTAGCACTGTCCAGGTAAAGTAGCAGCACGTTATCTATGTTAGCTATGTTACCAAGTTCAAGTTCAAGTTCGAGTTCAAGAAATGGTAACATGAGGGTAGAGACAAGGCGTCGGTTTGCTGTAATAAGGCGTACCATATACTTATATATTTCAGCACTACAACCAACTAACCAAGCCTCAACCACAAAGCGCCCAGACCGCTCCATCCTCTTGATCCACCACTTCGCCTTTTCTTTGCCAAGTGCTCCATGCTCCATCGCCAGGTAGGTTGGCTTGGCTTAGTTTTGCTTAGTTTAGTTGGGGAGGTAGGCTAGACATTGGGTTAGGCTTAGCTTGGCTTTGGGTAGGTAGGCTAGACATCCACTACTTCGCCTCCTCTTTGCCAAGTGCTCGATGCGCCACCCCCAGGTAGGTTAACCCCCCAGGAAGGTTGGCTTGGCTTAGGTTGGCTTAGTTTAGTTGGTGAGGTAGGCTAGACATTGGGTTAGGCTTGGCTTGGCTTGGCTTTGGGGAGGTAGTAAAAAGTGTTTTGTACGCGTTTACATTTCCCTGGTAATACTTGTTTTTACTGCCTAAGACGGCGAGCAGCCAAATTGCTGGCTGAAGCTATGTAACCAAGTTCAAGTTCAAGTTTTTTGGGAGGTAGGCTAGACATCCACCACTTCGCCTCTTCTTTGCCAAGTGCTACATGGGCCACCGCCTAGTGCTCAAACTGAGAATATAACAACCAACGAAGGTAAATCCTTAAAAATGAGTAAAAAAGCCTCAACAACCTACACCCCCCCCCAAAATAGCACTACGACCAAGCCTCGATCACGAAGCGCCCAGACTGCTCCATCCTTTTGATCCACGACTTTGCCTCTTCTTTGCTTAGTGCTCCATGTGCCACTGCCACGTCCTCAAACGCTGCAGTCACATCTGCTGGCATCTTCTGAGCAGATCCTGATATGTAGATGGCAGCGGACTGCTTCGATAGTAGCTCCCACAAGGCTGCCCCATGCTCGCGGATACGATGGGTCACATACACCTGCAGGTGTGCGTGTATGTATGTGTGCGTGTGTTTGCTTGTGTTTAACCCATGCTCGCAGATACGATGAGTCACATACACCTGCAGGTGTGCGTGTATGTATGTGTGCGTGTGTTTGTTTGTGTTTAACCCATGCTCGCAGATACGATGGGTCACATACACCTGCAGGTGTGCGTGTATGATTGTTTGTGTGCGTGCATGTGTGTGTGCGTGTGTTTGCTTGTGTTTAACCCATGCTCGCGGATACAATGGGTCACATACACCTGCAGGTGTGCGTGTATGTGTGTGTGTTTGCTTGTGTTTAACCTATGCTCGCAGATACGATGGGTCACATACACCTGAAGGTGTGTGTGTATTTGTGTGTGTGTATGCTTGTGTGTGTGCGTGTGTTTGCTTGTGTTTAATCTGTGCTCGCGGATACGATGGGTCACATACACGTGCAGTGTAGAAATATATTTCATATGGAATTTATGCTGGTAATAATGCTTGCCAGCTGTAATATTGCCTTTATTTTCCTGAGGATTTGTTGAAAGACCCCTCCCAGATGCTGTGGAGCGGGCTTGTCTTGGGCCAACAATGGCCTGTCGACGACAGTGCAATGTAGCACGGGAATAGACATTACATTGCATTACCTTACATTGCATTATGTCACATTGCTTAACGTTACATTGCATTGTATTGCATTGCATTATATTACGAGCTCGAAACATTACCCAGACCTGAGAAAACGATGGACCATTTCGCGAAAAGCATTTATAATCGTGCCTGCACGATTAATCGTGCTTAGGAAAAACGCTGAACAACTGCCTGCAAACCGAATGAATGCAATGTGATGGCATGGCGAAAGAGCACATGCGTGATATGAATGGTGGCCACGCTCGCAGGCGTAGAGACGAAACTGGAAGTTTGATTTTTCCGACCTGGTCATCTGAAGCCTTGCAACCTTCCGTTAGTGATAACGGCGTCTCAAGGGTTTAGGGTTTAAGGGTTTAGGGTTTAGGGTTTAGAAGAAGAAGCAGAGGGACGTATATTTCTCTATATATACATATTTGTACCCCTAATCCCTCTTAATTTTTTTCTTTTTCATTCCGGTATATTATTGAGAAGAAGAAAAAATGCCTGGAGGGCGTGGTGTTAATATAAATGTGAGATATTACTGCCCTGGTGTGACCTCCATTCAGATTCAAAACAAGGGGCTTGGGATTTGATCACTGTTTTAATTTATATTTTATGTACGCCAGGTTGAGTAGCTACTTGGCTACTCAAGCCTGATTTCCATTACTGATGACTCACTTGATCCATTACTAATGACACACATGATCCTATAGACTGGCAATAACAGAGAATTTCTATTTTCCGCTCTTTGGGATCGTTTATTCACGCAGTGCTCTCTAATCTCAGATTTCTGTAGGCCAGGTTGAGTAGCTACTTGGCTACTCAAGCCTGATTTCCATTACCAATAACACACATGATCCATTACTAATGTCACAGATGATCCAAGTGACTGGCAATAACAGATAATTTCTGTTTCTGCTCTGTAGTGTGGAATTGTTCATTGAAGCAGTGTTTTTTGGCGGAGCCCCCCCTTTCTGGGGGCGGGAGCCCCCAGTGTTACCCATTTGTCCGTCCATCCATCCATCCATCCATCCATCCATCCATCCGTCTGACCGTGATGAAGCCCGACACGTCAGCCAACGTTCTCGTTACTAACTCGCTTCCGTTGCCCCCTGTCGCACCCTCGCGATCACTCTCCGCCATTTTTTAGCGTCGCAGGCGACGCTGCATAGAACTTGTTAAACTCGGATTTCTATAGGCCAGGTTGAGTAGCTACTCGTCTACTTGGCTACTTGGCTACTCGGCTACTGATTTCAGGATTGTTGCGTAGCCATCACATTGTGGAGCGCATGGCGGAGCTCGGAGCCCAGGGAGTTAGGGGGGGAGCGCTAAACCCATGTGTCGCCATTTAACGACGGAATGGCAACACAGTAGTGACACGTCAATGGAAAACAAAGGTGGAGTTCAGCCTGTTTCTGCCAGGTCACCATACTAGCCAGATTCCATCTTTTTGCAGCCAGCTCTCTTCTTTCTTTGGCAGTTTTTTTGCCAGCTCACCTTACTAACCTGATCCCCATTTTTGTTTGCCATTATTTTGTCAGATTTGTTCCGCCAGCTCACCTTACTAGCCTGATCCCTTGACGCTGCAACCACCAGGCCAGGTAAGCTGCCCCCACTGTGTCCTAAGCCCCCCTGCTCACCTTACTAGCCTGATCCCTTGACGCTGCAACCACCAGGCCAGGTAAGCTGCCCCCACTGTGTCCTAAGCCCCCCTGCTCACCTTACTAGCCTGATCCCTTGACGCTGCAACCACCAGGCCAGGTAAGCTGCCCCCACTGCGTCCTAAGCCCCCCTGCTCACCTTACTAGTCTGATCCCTTGACGCTGCGACCACCAGGCCAGGCAAGCTGCCCCCACTGTGTCCTAAGACCCCCTGCTGCATGTGCGACTCCCACTGCTGGCGGTACAGGCAGTCTGAGTTCATCCCTCTGCAACCAAAGAAGAGGAAGCACGGAGCAGGCAGTGTAGGGTGTACTTCATCTGGGCTAGAAGCGCTAGCTGTCTCTGGGGCTATGTGTTGGGGGGCTGCGCCCCCCCCGGTAGCCTGTGCGGCACCATCACTGAATGATGATAGAAGCACACAGCGCTCCTCTAAGAAGGAGCGGAAGGGAGCAACACCGCACCGAGAGAAAGGAAAAGGGAACAGGGGGTTGGGGGAAGGAAAAGACGAAAGAAGCGGACCAATAAGCAGGAGAGCGCGACAAATGAAGAAAGGAAAGCGGACAAAACGCAGAAGCGAGAACGAAAGAAGAAGCAGGCGGACACAACGCAGGAGAGCGAGACGAACGAAGAAAGAATCGGACAAAGCAGGAGATGGCGACGAAGAAGACCAGGAAGCGGACCTAAACGCAGGAGCGCGAGTAGAAAGAAGAACGAGCTGAAAAAACGAGAGGCGAGAGAACGAAGAAAGATAGTCGGACAAAAACGCGTGAGAGCTAGACGAAAAGGAAGAAGATAGCGGGACAAAATACGCAGGATGAGCGAGATCGAAAGAAGAAAGAAGGCGGACACAACGCAGGAGAGCGAGACGAAATAAGAAAGCCTCTGACAAAACGCAGAGAGGAGAGACAAAGAAGAACGAAGCGGACAAAAGCAGGCGAGGAGACGAAAGCAGACAGAAGCGGACAAAAGCCAGATGCGCGAGGGACGACGAAGAACGAAAAGGCGGACAAACAACGCAGGCGAGCGAGAGAAATAAGAGAAGCAGGCTACAAAACGCAGGGACGAGTACGAACGAATGAAAGAGCGGACCCAAAACGTCCGGATGAGCGAGACGATTAAGAAGAATAGAAGCGGACACAAAGTAGGGAGAGCGAGGACGAAAGGAAAGAAAGGAAGCGGACCAAAACGAGGAGAGCGGACGAAAGACGAAAGCAGCGGACCAAAAACGCAGGAGAGTAGACGAAAGCAGAAAGCAGCGGACAAAACGCCGGAGAGCTGAGACGAACGAAGAAAATGAAGCGGAAACACGCCGGAGGCGCGAGACGACAGAAGAAAGTAAGCTTACCAAATCGCAGGGCGAGCGAGACGAAGAAGAAAGCAGCGGACAAAAGCAGGAGCGCGAGACGAAAGAAGAAAGAAGCGACCACAATGCAGGAGAGCGAGACGAAGAAGAAAAGAAGGGGACAAAACGCAAGGAGAGGAGACGAAAGAAGAAAGCAGCGGACAAAACGCAGGCAGAGCGCGAGAAAGAAGAAAAGACGCGGACAAACGCAGGAGAGCGTAGTACGAAAGAAGAAAGAAGCTGACAAAACGCAGGAGAGCGAGACGAAAGAAGTAAAGAAGCGGACAAAAGCAGTAGAGCGTAGACGAAAGAAGAAAGAAGCGGGACACAAACGCAGGAGAGCTAGACGAAAGAAGAAAGAAGCGGACAAAAAGCCGGAGAGGAGAAGAAATAAGAAAGAAGCGGAAAAACGCAGGAGCGAGACGAAAGAAGAAAGAAGCGGACAACACGCTAGTATAGCGAGGACGGTAAAGAAGATAAGAAGCGGACACAAACGCAGGAGAGCGAGTATCGAAAGAAGAAAGAATGCGGACAAACGCCGTAGAGCGAGACGAAACAGGAAGAAGCGGAACAAAACGCCGGAAGCGAGACGAAAGAAGAAAGAAGCGGACAAAAGCAGGAGAGCGAGGTACGAAAGAAGAAAGAATCGGACAAAACCCAGGAGAGCGAGACGAAAGAATAAACGAATCCGCCCGGCACTCCTCCCCCTCCCTTTCCCCCCCCCCTCCTCCTTCTTTCCTCCAAAAAGCATGACGAAGCGAGACGAAATAAGAAAGAAGCGTACAAACGCAGGAGAGCGAGACGAAAGAAAAAGAAGGGACAAAAAGCAGGATAGCGATAGAAAGAAGAACGAATCCTGTATCAAAACGCATGGAGTTATCTAGAATAAAATAAGAAAGAATCTTACAAAACGCATATAGATAGACGACAAATTAAGAATCTTAACAAAAACGCAGGAGATCATACGAACTGAATAAGAATCTAACAAACCTCCTTCTATCTATACTAAATAATAAAGAATCTTACAAAAACTCATTCTCATTCTCTACAAATACTAAAGATATCTTACCAAACTCATAGAGCTATACTCATAATAAAGAATCTTACAAAACTCATATATCTAGACTAAAAATAAAGAATCTAACCAAACTCATTTCTCTCTTACTAAATAATAAAGAATCTTACAAAACTCATTATATCTCTACTAAAAATAATACGCTCTTACAAAACTCCTTATATTTTCTATAACTAAATAATTTCAAGAAATCTTACAAAACTCATTATATCTATACTAAATAATAAAGAATCTTACAAAACTCATTATATCTATACTAAATAATAAAGAATCTTACAAAACTCATTATATCTATACTAAATAATAAAGAATCTTACAAAACTCATTATATCTATACTAAATAATAAAGAATCTTACAAAACTCATTATATCTATACTAAATAATAAAGAATCTTACAAAACTCATTATATCTATACTAAATAATAAAGAATCTTACAAAACTCATTATATCTATACTAAATAATAAAGAATCTTACAAAACTCATTATATCTATACTAAATAATAAAGAATCTTACAAAACTCATTATATCTATACTAAATAATAAAGAATCTTACAAAACTCATTATATATATACTAAATAATAAAGAATCTTACAAAACTCATTATATCTATACTATATAATAAAGAATTTACAAAAAACTCATAATCTTATACTAAATATAAAGGAATCTACACAACTCATGATTATCTCTATAAATAACTAAAGCATCTTACACAACTCATTTAGATTCTATACTAATAATTAAAGAATCTTACAAAACTTATTCTATCTATACTACATTAATAACTGAATCTACAAAACTCATTTATCTATACTAAATAATAAAGAAGACTCTACAAAACTCATTATATCTAAACTAAAATAATAAAGCATCTTATACACACTCATTAGCTCTATACTAATAATACAGAATTTCCCCCAAACAAACTCCTTATATCATATAACTAATAAAGAATCTTTACACAACCTCCATTCATTAACTAACTAATAAAGAAGCTTACAAAACATCCTTATCTCATACTCACATAATTAAAGGAATCTTACACAAACTCATGCTGCGATACGAAATAAAGATAAAGAATCTTTACACAATTCTTATATCTATGACTGATAATACGATCTTACAAAACGCAATTCGATACTAAATAAATAACGCATTTACAAAAATCATTATATTTTTACTAAATAATAACGAATCTTACAACACTTCTTGATATCATACTTAACTCAGGGGAGTTCAGAAAGTTTTGTTTTAAGACTCCCTGCTATGAAGTTTTTTTGTGTGCCCTTACCCCCCCCCCCCCCCCCCCCCCTATTGGCTTAAAAAGGTCAATATCTTCCTCACCAATCATAATTAGGTCATGAAAGTTAGGTGTATACTGACCCTTAACTCAAGCTCTATCAGTTAGTCATCTTAAAAACGTGGTTTGGCTTGCGTATAAGCGATCCCTGCACACACACCCACACCTGCACACACCCACACCCACGAAAATATCTCCAGTAATAAGAGGTAGGCTGCTACTAGTGAGTTTCATCTGCAGTTACATTTAGTTCAAAGCAGTGTTTGAAGTGTAGTTCATAAATAACATCAGCTACAATGCAGGCTAGAGGAGTCTCCTTAGATACACCGGTGTGGGGCCAAAGGGGCCTCAGGCAGTGAAACACCCCTCCATCCACCCGACACCCGCATAAAGTAAACTATTTGTCTAGCTTGATCCTTGGCGCTTGTGGCTAGGCTATGCTAAGTTTGCAGCATGTCTTGTAGACCATCCAAAGCTCTTTACTTCAGCACTTTGCTCCAAAACAACGAGGCTGACTCGGGCTTCCTGTTGTTTGAGCTTCCAACAGCTGACTCGGGTTGTTGTTGCTTGAGCGTCAAGAGCAGGTCTTTGTACATAGCATCCACTTGCTTGGGCTTGAGCTTCATGCCGAGTGGAACTCCAGACAGTGGCTTGAAGAACTTGGAAAGGGGGAAAATGCCAGACTTGGACGCCTTGACTGACATGCACTGCTTGCTGGCCTGGTGCGACTTTAGGCTTGCCTTGTTGCTGGGAGGGCACTGGACCACAGCATTGCAGATGTTGCAAGTTGTCGTCAAGGGCTCGGGTGCGGAAGGTGCCTCGGCTCGAGTTGTGGGCGATTTGGCCTGGGCTGCTCTAGCCTCGGCCTCAGCCCTGGCCTCGGCCTCAGCCCGGGCCTGGACCTTGACCTTTCAATTCATCCATTGCTGTAAGCAAGCGCGGATTCCTGCTGCTTGAGCTTCTAACTGCTAAGTCGGGAACTGGTCGGCTTAGTTGTGAAGTTCTGGTTGGCGTCCAGACTGGATGTACCTTCCAGTACATCCACTCAAGTACACCCTGGGTCTAATCGAGCAACGACTGCATATTCGTAACGCTTTCGTCGAGGCGTTTTCGATGGTGTGCTGCACGTTCGATTCTGGCCACAGACGAAGAAGTTGTGAGGAAATTTTGAGATCGGCCACGACCCCCCCCCCCCCCCCCCCCCCCATTGGGACCCCCCCAGATCTCAGCCCTCAGCCACTTTTTTCCACTTTTTCCGACGGTTTCGGGGCTTACGACCAGTTCGGAGACGATTAACAGCGTGCGCCTCCCCACATACTTTTGGAACACCCCCCGTCTATACTAAATAATAAAAAATCTTACAAAACTCATTAGATCTAGAAGGAGCGGATGGGAGCAACACCTGCATATATGTAATTTAAAATGTTGAACAATTGTTTTTGAATAAAATAATCATAAAATCTTACACAATTCTTTATATCTATAATAAATAATAAAATTCTTACAAATTCTTTAGATCTAGAAGGAGCAGGAGGGAGCAACACCTGCTCAGGTATAATTGAAAATGTCATATAGTTGTTTTTGAATACATTTGTTAAAAAAAACAGAGTTTCTTACACAATTCATTATATGTAGTGTTGCAGGCTATTAAACGATCAACTAATTTGCTTAGATATAGGTTGCGCACAGGTAAGAAAAAAAAGGAACCAGTGTCTTTCTGTAGCACCATGGTGCTCCTAGTACCCCCCGGGGTGATATAGTGACCTACTACACCTGCAAGCTGACCAATTAAATCAAATCATGTAAAATATGTTAAAATGTGTAAAATATTGTAAAATGATGTAAAATATATTAAAATGTGTAAAATGTGTAAAATACTGTAAAATGTGTAAAATACTGTAAAATGTGTAAAAAACTGTAAAATGTGTAAAATACTGTAAAATGTGTAAAATTATGTAAACTACTTACCAGTGCCTGGTCCGACTAATATGAGCGGAATGCTTAAATCCTGGGGCATTCGCAAAACTCCCCTCTCGGTCCAAACAGGCACCTTGTCAACGCCAGGCTGTAAATCAGCAAGGTACGAGGAGCACAGCCCACGCTTGTTCCTCTTGAAGGGCGTCGTGTAGTCCACTACAGCAACAGTCAGGTGGGCCTCACCTGGGTGTAACCTGAATGGTATGGTTGGTGTGGTATAGTGTCGTGTTGGCATATTGTCATATTGGTGTTGTGTGGTGTAGTCCACTACGGCAAAAGTCAGGTGGGCCTCACCAGGGTGCAGCCTGGATGGTATAGTTGGTGTGGTAGATTGTCATATTGACATAGTGGTGGTGTTATTGGTGTAGTCCACTACAGCTACCGTCAAGTGGGCCTCACCAGGGTGCAGCCTGGATGGTATAGTCAGTGTGGTAGATTGGCATATTGGCACATTGGTGTTGTGATTGGTGTAGTCCACTACAGCTACCGTCAAGTGGGCCTCACCAGGGTGCAGCCTGGATGGTATAGTCAGTGTGGTAGATTGGCATATTGGCACATTGGTGTTGTGATTGGTGTAGTCCACTACAGCTACCGTCAAGTGGGCCTCACCAGGGTGCAGCCTGGATGGTATAGTCAGTGTGGTAGATTGGCATATTGGCACATTGGTGTTGTGATTGGTGTAGTCCACTACGGCAACAGTCTGGTGGGACTCACCTGGTGTGACCTGAATGGTATGGTAGGTGTGGTAGATTGTCATATTGACATATTGATGTTCTGATTGGTGTAGTCCACTACAGCTACCGGCTGGTGGGCCTCAACAGGGTGTAACCTGGATGGTTTGGTTGGTGTGGTAGATTGTCATACTGGTGCTGTGATTGGTGTAGTCCACTACAGCCACAGCCTGGTGGGACTCAACAGGGTGTAGCCTGGATGGTATGATTGGTATGGTAGGTGTGGTACATTGCCATGTTGGCATATTGATGTTGTGATTGGTGTGGTCCACAACAGCTACCGGCTAGTGGGACTCAACAGGGTGTAGCCTGGATGGTATGGTAGGTGTGGTAGATTGTCATATTGACACATTGGTGTTGTGATTGGTGTAGTCCACTACAGCCACAGTCTGGTGGGCTTCAACAGGGTGTAAGCTGAATGGCATGGCTGGTGTGGCATATTGTCATATTGGTGTTGTTATTGGTGTAGTCCACTACAGCTAAACGCTGGTGAGACTTGCCAGGGTGTAACCTGGATGGTATGGTTGGTAGGGTAGATTATCATATTTTCACATTGGTGTTGTGATTGGTATATTCCACTACAGCAGCAGTCTGGTGGGCTTCACCTGGTGTGACCACTACGGTATGGTTGGTGTGGTAGAATGTCATATTGGCATATTGGTGTTCTGATTGGTGTAGTACACTACAGCCACAGTCAGGTGGGCCTCACCCGGGTGTGGCTCTGGTGAATGGCATGGTTGATGTGGTAGATGTGGTAGATGTGTCGTTAGTGAAGTCCACAAGGTCTAAAGACAGGTCATTTACAAAACATGCGGTTATTGGCGCCCCCCCCCCCTTTTGGGGGACTGGAGCCCCCAGAGTCATCTGTTGTCCGATTGTCAGCACGTTACCCTGGCCGTAACTGGCCCCTGGCCCAGTCGTAAACTGGCTGCACTGGCTGCTCTCAAGCCTGGTGCCACCTGTCGCTCCGATAGCCAGCACTCTCCGCCAATTTTCCGCGTTGCTTGCGACGCGCCTAGGACTCGTGTCTTACATGGGTGGTGGCATTGCCTCAAGCAGTCAAGTGTAATTATTATTTCTTACAAAATTTCAAGTAGTCACTCAGGTAGTCAAGTGTAATTATCACTCAAGTAGTCACTCAAGTAGTCACTCAAGTAGTCACTCAAGTAGTCACTCAAGCAGTCAAGTGTAATTATCATTTCTTACAAAATTTCAAGTAGTCACTCAAGTAGTCACTCAAGTAGTCAAGTGTAATTATTACTTCAAGTAGTCACTCAAGTAGTCAAGTGTAATTATCACTCAAGTAGTCACTGAAGTAGTCACTCAAGTAGTCACTCAAGCAGTCAAGTGTAATTATTATTTCTTACAAAATCTCCCATTTCGACAAATGGCTCGATAGCAGAGCTCCTTGGACGAATAAGGTGCGGGGTACTATGTGCAACATAATTGTGAAAAACATGATCCCGACTTCGACGAATGGCTCAATGGTAGAGCTCGTTGAAATGATAGAGGTGGGGGGTTCGAATCCCCACGGGTGCGCTAAAGTTTTTGGGGTTGCTGTCAACCGCCATGGTAGCTTTGTCTAGGTAAAGTAGCAGCCCGTTCCCTACCGCCGTAAGATGCTACCGACGTAAGGCTCCTTAAATACCACGTCCCACTAGGCGCAAAAATAATTTCTTACACAATGCTGTGAAGGTTATGATTCTTGCTGAACCTCGTTATGCAATGGCATAATTAATGTGGCCTTCAAATCCAAACCAAACCAAACCAACCTTCCCCGCGCCACCTTACCCAACTGACCCAACCCAACTGATCCCAACCGAACCCAACCGAACCCAACCTTCTTGCTGAACCTTGTTATGCTAGGGTGAGGGTGGGGATGGGGGTGAGGGTGGGGATGGGGGTGAGGGTGGGGGTGAAGGTGAGGGTGAGGGTGGGGGTGAAGGTGAGGGTGGGGGTGAGGGTGGTGGTGGTGGTGGTGGTGTTGGGGGTGAGGGTGAGGGTGAGGTGGCATAATTAAACAAAAGTGCTTCGATGGCCCATTTGATGGCTTGAATGATTGATTGAATTATTGGTTGTTTGGTTGCGCAAAGGATTGATTGGGTGAATGAGTGGGCGATTGATTGATTGGTTGATTGATTGATTGATTGATTGATTGATTGATTGATTGATTGATTGATTGACTGGTTGATTGATTGATTGACTTATTGACTGATTGATTGGTTGATCGGACACGGTTTTATTTCCTTGTTGATGCCAAGTAAAGTAAGTTGCACCTAGCAGAAGTGCGGATTGGTCATCTCCATTTTTGGTCCTGATCTGCTCGCCTAAAAAATAAGTCTACCCCCACACATTAACATGCACTAAGACGCACCAGGCACAAACTTCAATATTATAATAATTAATCAAATAAGCTACAAATATAAATCATTCATCATATTAACTACCGGTATAAATATAAACTGAATAACTAATCATATAACTTGCTTTTGTATGCAAACAATTCTGTCGCACCTAGCAGAGGAAGAGATTGAGAAGTGCCTGCCTGCCTGCCTGATTGACTAACTTTGCGAAGCTGGCACCTCCCTTTCTGGTCCTGGTCTGCATGTCTAAAATAAATAAATACATTAAAAAAAAAAAATATATATATATATATATATCAAGTCGCACCTAGCAGAGGAAGAGATTGAGAAGAGCCTGGGTTTCATCGTAGGTGCAGCTTCCAACAACCATTCCAGAGGAAGTTTGACTGATTTGAAGTCCTGTAGCACCTCAAGCACAGTCCGTCCCTCCCGAGCATTGTACCTGACGTGTGCATGCGTTTTGAGACATCCAAGATGTAAATATGTTGTTTTATTTTTTCCCCCCAACAACCATTCAAGAAGCAGATTGACTGATTTGAAGTCCTACGGAAAAACAATGGTATTATTGAGGGGGGGGGGCAGGAATACAGTTTGCAGACCGCATGTTTGGAAATTGTTTTTCACCCCTGCCCCCCCACCTAGCCCCCCCCCCCCCCCCCCCCCCCCCCCCGAGGCTTCATATCTGGACACCTAGACAGCATAACATAGTGGAAGGGGGGTCCATGAGCATCATCTCGTCAAGGCCTTTCCAACCATGCAACAAAAAAAAAAAAAATCAAGCTTGGACAAAGTTATTCAGTTTTGAGTATTTTTACAACTTTCTTGGGTAGCTCAGTAGTCCGCGCCCTTGGAGGAGATCACCCAGGTATGAAAATAACTGAAGGCGTTGTTTATCTGTCTATCTATCATTATCATTATCATGGTTTAATCGACTCAAATTGTATTCTGAAGCCCGAGGGTCTGCTCAGGTGTGGTGGGGGTGGGTGAGGGTGATGGTGTGTGTGTGTGGTGTGTTGGGGAGGAGGGTGTGCGTGTGTGGTGGTGGTGGCAGTGGTGTGTGTGGGGGGGGCTAGACCCCAGGCTCGACTGCTTTAGGAACCTCGTCTGGGACTACAAATCAGAATGCATTATACAAACGCGCGTTTTTCAGCCTAACTTTCGCTCGTGCGACACTGGGCGCCAAGGTGTAGGTGACGTCCAGCCTGGCGTCTAGCCTGACGTCCAGCCTGGATGTGCCTTCCAGGGCACCCACCAATTACACACTGGGTGTAACAGACTAATGGTTGCAGATTTGTACTCGTTTTGTCGATCCCTTCTTGATGGTGCACTTAACGCTCAAAAATCGCACTGGCACGAAAGTTACATGAAGAACAAATAAAGTTGGGAAAACGGTCGGACCCCCCCCCCCCCCCCCCCCTCTATCTCGGCCGCCTGTGGGTGTATCAGCATGATTGTTTTTTTTATCGACTATTGCTTGCGCTTCTCTATCCATATCGAACATGATGTACGAAATATTTTTATTGCCCCCCCCTCAGGCATTATTATTATTATTATTAGTTTACTTTGATAATTGCTATACACCTCCAGCACAGTCCGTCCCTCACAAGCATCGTACCTGTACTCTAGACGAGATTTCCTTAAAATAAAATAAACGTTTACGTGCCCAGCCTTTTATAGCCAACCAACGGATGATTTGGATTTGGGGTTTAAAACACTTTGTAATTCGTACTTCGTACATCAAACTCGAGAATTTGGCCTGAAAATTCTGACATTTTGGCCTGAGAATTGAGAATTATGAAAATTCAGAGATTGTCCCAAACTTGGCCTGAAGATGGAGGTACGAAGTACGAGAGCCAAATCCAAATCATCCTCTAAACTGCTTTACGCAGGAATTTGCAAGGGAATTTCTGCCAATAGCACAAAAGCACAGCTACACTAGTAGGTTTACTTTGGATCTCATTTACATGCACACATGTCTCTACTTCAGTAGTTTTAAATGTAAATCATAAAATTGTCACATGCACACATGTCTCTACTTCAGTAGTTTTCAATTTAAATCATAAAATTGCTACATGCACACATGTCTCTACTTTAGTAGGTTTATATTTAAACCATAAAATTGCTACATGCACACATGTCTCTACTTTCGTAGGTTATATTTAAATCATAAAATTGTTACATACACACATGTCTCTACTTTAGTAGGTTTAAATTTAAACCATAAAATTGCTACATGCACACATGTCTCTACTTTAGTAGGTTTATATTTAAATCATAAAATTGTCACATGCACACATGTCTCTACTTTTATAGGTTTACATTTAAATCATAAAATTGTCACATGCACATATGTCTCTATTTCAGTAGACAAAATGATATTAATGTATATAATTGCTACATGGTCACATCAACTTAAGTAGGTTTACTTTGGATCTCATTTACAATTTTATCATTTAAATAAATTTCCTGATTTCCCCCAGATCCATATCATATAATTATTTGTTTATATCATTAGCTTAACTTGCGCGCACCTGTACACGTCATCTCGCCCCTCTGCAGACGCAAAGTACTCAAGTCGAGATTTTTCCAACTCACTTTCGGCAAAGTGCTGAAGCACCTGCGCGACAAGTTTTCAGAAAGCAGGTGATTGACTGGCTAGGATGGAGGATCGTCGTTGTTGATGTGTTTGTGTGTGTGTGTTCATGTGTTTGGCAGGTAAGGATGGAGGATTGTTGTTGTTGCTGGTGGTGGTGTGTGTGTGTGGGGGGGGGGGGGGGGGGGGGGGGGGGGGGGGGGGGGGGGGGGGGGGTGGGGGGTATTCATGTGTTTGGTAGGTAAGGATGGAGGATCATCGTTGTTGGTGTTGGTGTTGGTGTGTGTGTGTGTGTGTTCATGTGTTTGGCAGATTAGCATGGAGGATCGTTGTTGTTGCTGGTGGTGTGTGTGGGGGGGGGGTGGGTGGGTGGGTGGGTATTCATGTGTTTGGCAGGTAAGGATGGATGATCATCGTTGTTGGTGTTGGTGTGTGTATGTTGAGGTGATTGACTGGCTAGGATGGAGGATCATCGTTGTTGATGTGTGTGTGTTTGAGTGTGTATGTGTGTGTTTGTTGATGTGTTTGGAAGGTTATAATGGAAGATTGTTGTTGTTGTTGGTGGTGGTGGTGGTGGTATGTGTGTATGTGTTGAGGTGTTTGGCAGCTTAGCGTGGCAGATTGTTGTTGGTGGTGTTCTGTGTGTGCGTGTGTGTGTTGAGGTGTTGAGCATGCTGCTGCTGATGATAATGATGCTGCTGGTAGTGGTGCTGGTGAAGATGTTGGTGGTGATGTTGGTGGTGATGTTGTTGTTGTTGTTGTTGTTGGTGGTGGTGGTGGTGGTGGTGGTGGTGTTGGTGGTGGTGGTGATGATGGCGGTAATGGTGATGATGATGATGATGATGATGATGATGATGATGATGATGATGATGACGGTGGTGGTGGTGATGATGCTACAGTTATAATTCAATTGTGTGACTCTCGTTAAGGGCCTACCTCAAAAAAGAAGCGCCTGGGTGAGGCTCCAGCAACATCCACCACAGCAGCCAGGAGATCCCTCACACTAGAGCGAACAACTTCAGTCTCAGTTCTAGGTGGCAAGCCCTCTGCTGATGCTGCCTCCACCTGGGTGGGGCACCAAATTATGATTATAAAACTTCAATTATCATAGATTATCGCAATATATGAGAGTGTTGTTCACAACAGCAGCCAGGAGGACCCTCACACTAGAGCAAACAACTTCAGATATTGCTCCAGGTGGCAGGCCCTCTGCTGATGCTGCCTCAACCTGGGTGGTGCATCAAATTATGATGATCAAAATTAAATTATCGCAATAAACGAGTGTTGTTAAAAAATAAATGAACGTCAATAGCACAGTATCTCTGTTAATGCTGCCTCAACCTGGGTGGTGCATCAAATTGAGATTATTAAACTTCAGTTATCGCAATAAATGAGTGTTATTCAAAGCTAAATGTACGTCAATAGCACAGTATCTCTGTCGATGCTGCCTCAACCTGGTGGAGGGATCAAATTGAGATGATCAAAATTAAATTATTGCAATATACGAGTGTTGTTCAAATATAAATGTACGTCAGCAGCACAGTATCTCTGTTGATGCTGCCTCGACCTGGTGGAGGGATCATTTCGAGATTATTAAACTTCAAGTATCGAAATATGTAAGAGTGCTGTGAAAATGTATGTTTACAACAACAAAACGTCAAGTCCAAGTGGCAGGCTCTCTGTTAATGCTGCCTTGAGTGGTGCATCAAATTGAGATTATTAAACTTCAGTTATCGCAATATATAAGAGTTGTTTTTTAATTACGCCAATACTACTACCCCCCCTTCCCCTCCTCCCTCAACCCCCTCCCTCTCTTCCCTCTCCCCCCTCCTTCCCCTACCTTTCTTCCCTGCTCCTCTTCCTCCCCCTCCCTCTCCCCCCTCCTCCCCCTACCTCTCTTCCCTGCTCCCCTTCCTCCCCCTCCCTCTCCTCCCTCTCTCCTCCCCCTACCTCTCTTCCCTGCTCCCCTTCCTCCCCCTCCCTCTCCTCCTCTCTCCTCCCCCTACCTCTCTTCCCTGCTCCCCTTCCTCCCCCTCCCTCTCCTCCCCTCTCTCCTCCCCTCTACCTCTCTTCCCTGCTCCCCTTCCTCCCCCTCCCTCTCCTCCCTCTCTCCTCCCCCTACCTCTCTTCCCTGCTCCCCCTCCTCCCTCCTTCCTCTCCATCTCCTCTCTCTCCTACCTCCTCTTCCCCCTTCCTCTTTTTCCCTCTCCTCCCTACCTCTCTTCCCTGCTCCCCCCTTCCTCCCTCCTTCCTCTCCATCTCCTCCCTCTCATGCCTCCCACCCTCTCCTTCCTCCTCTCCCCCTTCCTCTTTTCCCTCTCCTCCCTACCTCTCTTCCCTGCTCCCCCTCCTCCCTCCTTCCTCTCCATCTCCTCCCTCGCCTGCCTCCCCCCTCTCCTCCTCCTCTTCCCCTTCACTCTATTCACTCTCCTCCCTCCCTCTCTTCTCTGCTCCCTCTCTTCCTTCTCTGCCCCCTCCTCCCTCCTATCCCCCCCCGTCTCCCTCTTTCTCCTCCCTCTTTCCCTCTCCTCCCCCCTCCTCAGTCCCCCTCTCTTCCCTTGCCTCCCCCCCCCCCCCCCCTCCTGTCCCCTCTCCTCCCTTCCCTCCCTGTCCTCTCTTCCCTCCCTCTCTTTTCCTCTATTCCCTCTCTTTCCCTTATCCCCCTCGCTCTCTTCCCTGCTCCCCCTCCCTCCCCTCCTCCCTCTCCCTCTTCCCTCCTTTCCTCCTCCTCCTGCATCCCCCTCCCTCCCCTCTCCTCCCTCTCCTCCCTCTATACATATCCCATACAACACACTTCACCTGAACTTCAGCATCAGCGTCTAGACCCAGTCTGTCTACAAGGGCGTCCACCGCAGATTGGGACGACTGAGGCATGACAGCTAGGAGGTCACCGGGCTCATATTGCAGGCCAGAGCCGACTAGGCTGACTGAGATGTGCCTCACGTCCTGTTCATGCGTGTTGGTGCTTGTTGGTGTGTGTTGGTGTTGGTGTGTGGTGTTGGTGTGTTGGTGTTGGTGTGTGGTGTGTGTTTTTGTGTGGCGTTGGTGTTGGTGTGTGGCGATTGGTATGACAGCTAGGAGGTCACCAAGCTCATATTGCAGGCCACAGCCGACAAGGCTGACTGAGATGTGCCTCACGTCCTGTTGGTGTGTGTTGGTGTGTGTTGGTGTGTGTGTTGGTGTGTGGTGTTGTTGTGTGGTGTGTGTTGGTGTTGGTGTTGGTGTGTGGTGTTGGTGTGTGGTGTTGGTGTCGATGTGTGGTGTCGATGTGTGGTGTTGGTGTGTGTTGGTATGTGATCGCTTGTTGGTGTCGGTGTGTGGTGTTGGTGTGTGTTGGTGTGTCGTGTTGGTGTGTGGTGTTGGTGTGTGGTGTGCGGTGTTCTAGGAGCGGCAGGTGGCACATGTCGAATTGAGTGCAGCAGAACGAAGGCAGGGTTTACGGCAGGGCCAGGGGCCAGTAAGGGCCAGGGTTACGTGCCGACAGACAAACAACATGATAAACAGACAACGGGTAACACCAAATTGCTGAAAATAAGCAGGATCGGGGGTTCGATTCCCCCTACGGTCGCCCTGAGCGTTGCAGGTCGTTGTCGAACGCGATGGTAGCTTGTCCAGTTGAGGTGGTAGACCGTTCTCTGCCCGCGTAAGACGAGTTCCCTTAACACCACGCCGCACCAGGCGATACCATTAAAAGACAACGGAGTGATTCAGGGGGCTCCCGCTCCCCAGAAGGGTGGGGGGGGGGCTCTGCCAAAACACATGTTGTTATTTATAGTCAATTATTTATAGCCAAACAAATACACTGGGAATAGCTGGTTTGATAATGATAACGCCTGGTGGGGCGTGGTGTTAAGGGAGCCCGTCGTACGCGGGTGGTGAGCGGTCTCCTACCTCAACTGGACAAGCTACTATAGCGGTTGACGACGACCTGCAACGCCAAGAGCATTTATTTATAGCCAAACAAATACACTGTGAATAGCTGGCTTGAATCATTAGTTAATAAGTCAATCACAGGCCCCTCCTAGGTGTATCGACATGATTGCCAAGGTATCGACATGAGCTCGCGGTTCACAATTCATATCGAACATGCGGTACAGAATATTTTTTCTTGCCCCCCCCTGCCCCCCCTTGTCCTCCCATGCCCCCCCTGCCCCCCCTTGGTTGATCAGTATATTATTAAAATCTTTTTTCTTGCCCTCCCATGCCCCCCCCTGCCCTCCCTTGGTTGATCAGTATATTATTAAAATCTTTTTTCTTGCCCCCCCCTGCCCCCCCTTGCCCCCCCTTGCCCTCCCATGCCCCCCCCCTGCCCCCCCCTCAATTAATCAGTGTATTATTTAGGGGGGGACAGGGGGGGGCAGGGGGGGGCTTAATCAGTATATTATTTAGGGGGGGACAGGGGGGGGGCAGGGGGGGGCTTTAATCAGTATATTATTTAGGGGGGGACAGGGGGGGGCAGGGGGGGGCTTAATCAGTATATTATTTAGGGGGGGACAGGGGGGGCAGGGGGGGGCTTAATCAGTATATTATTTAGGGGGGGACAGGGGGGGGCAGGGGGGGGCTTAATCAGTATATTATTTAGGGGGGGACAGGGGGGGGGCCAGGGGGGGGCTTAATCGGTATATTATTTAGGGGGGACAGGGGGGGGGCAGGGGGGGGCTTAATCAGTATATTATTTAGGGGGGGACAGGGGGGGGCAGGGGGGGGCTTAATCAGTATATTATTTAGGGGGGGACAGGTGGGGGCAGGGGGGGCTTAATCAGTATATATTAAGGGGGGGACAGGGGGGGGCAGGGGGGGGGCTTAATCAGTATATTATTTAGGGGGGGACAGGGGGGGGCAGGGGGGGGCTTAATCAGTATATTATTTAGGGGGGGACAGGGGGTGGGCAGGGGGGGGCTTAATCAGTATATTATTTAGGGGGGGGGCAGGGGGGGCTTAATCAATATATTATTTAGGGGGGGACAGGGGGGGGCAGGGGGGGGCTTAATCAGTATATTATTTAGGGGGGGGGCAGGGGGGGGCTTAATCAATATATTATTTAGGAGGGGGGGCAGGGGGGGGGGCTTAATCAGTATATAATTTAGGGGGGGGCATAATAAGCATATTATTTTGGGGGGGGCAGGCACATACACACTACAGCACCCACCCACCCACCCACACTATAGCAACCACACACACACACACTATAGCACCCACCCACACCCACACACAATAGCACACACACACACAAACCTACCTGGAAATGGTCCGTACTGGTTATCTTCTTCTTGACAAGAACACTCCTCCCACCCACGCACGAACACACACAAACTACAGCACCCACCCACGCTATACATCCATACCCCTCCCCCCACCACCACACCCTATGGCACCCCCACCAACCCACCCCCACCTACCTGAAAATGGTCGGCACTGGTCATTTTCTCATTGACAAGACCCCCCCCCCACACACACACACCCACACACACACACACACCTACCTGAAAATGGTCGGCACTGGCCATCTTCTCATTGACAAGAACCCCCCCCCCCCCCCCCTACACACACACACACACCTACCTACCTGAAAATGGTCGGCACTGGTCATTTTCTCATTGACAACAACAGCCCCCCAACCCACCCCACCCCCTCCCACCAAACACACACTATAGCACCCCTACACTCACACCCCTACCTGAAAATGGTTGGCACTGGTCATTTTCTCATTGACAAGAACCGGGGCTCTGAAGGGGACCCAGGGCGCATACGCTGACGTGCTGTTCTGTTCATTTGGTTGATTCTGTTGATGCTGTTGCTGCTTCTGGTGGACGTCCAAGGTGGAGCCTGAGACTTGGGCCGCAAGCCGTCGGAACGAGGCTGCTGTTGGCCCTAGTTGCTGCTGAAGCTGGGTAGAAGCTGGGGCCGGATCTGAGGCCGCTGAGCTGGCGGGAGGGCTTGCCCGGGGGCTGAAAGAGACTTTGTATTTGGGATTGCCTAGCTTCAGAATCGTTGACTCAGTTAACTCGGGCTGTGATGAAGATGAGGTACGGGGGGGGCGGGGGCTGGTGTTGGTTGGCGATGGTGTGTGTTGGTGCTGGTGTTGGAGCTAGTGCTGGTGTTGGTGTTGGTTGGCGATGGTGTGTGCTGGTGCTGGTGTTGACACCGTTAACTTGGGCAGTCTTGAAGATGAGGCGCGGGGGTTTGTGTTGGTGCTGGTGTTGGTTGGCGATGGTGTGTGTAGGTGCTGGTCTTGACTCGGTTAACTTGGGCTGTATTGAAGATGAGGCGTGGGTGTTTGTGTTTTTTTTGTGTTTGTGTTTGTGTTGGTGCTGGTGTTGGTGCTGGCGCGGGTGTTGGTGTTGGTGCTGGTGTTGGTGTTGTTTGGAGATGGTGTGAGTTGGTGCTGGTGAGGCCGGTTAACTTGCACTGTGTTGAAGATGAGGTGCGGGTGTCGGTGCTGGTGCTGGTGTTGGTGCTGGTGTTGGTGTTGGTGTTCATGTTTGTGCTGGTTGGTGATGGTGTGTGTTGGTGCTGGTGTTAGTGCTGGTGCTGGTGGTGGTGTTGATGCTGGTGTTGATGCTGGTGGTGGTTGGCTATGGTGTGTGTTGGTGCTGGTGTTGGTGCTGGTGTTGGTGTAGGTGCTGGTGTTGATGCTGGTGTTGGTTGGCGATGGTGTGTGTTGGTGCTGGAGTTGGTGCTGGTGCTGGTGTTGGTGTAGGTGCTGGTGTTGATGCTGGTGTTGGTTGGCGATGGTGTGTGTTGGTGCTTGTGCTTGTGTTGGTGAAGGTGCTGATGCTGGTGTTGGTTGGCGATGGTGTGTGTTGGTGCTGGTGTTGGTGTAGGTGCTGGTGTTGATGCTGGTGTTGGTTGGCGATGGTGTGTGTTGGTGCTGGTGTTGATGTTGTTGTTGGTGTTGGTGTTTGTGTAGGTGTTGATGCTAGGTGTTGATGTAGGTGTTGGTGCTGGTGTTGGTGTTGATGTTGGTGTTGGTGTTGGTGTAGGTGCTGGTGTTGATGCTGGTGTGGGTTGGTGCTGGTGTGGATTGGTGGTGGTGCTTGTTGGCAATGGTGTGTGTAGGTGCTGGTGTTGACGGTCAACCCGGGCTGAGTTGAAGATGAGGCGCGGGTGTTGGTGTTGGTGTTGGTGCTGGTATTCGTGCTAATAGTGGTGCTGGTGTTGAAGACGGAGTTGCTGCTGTTGGTGTTGGCAATGGAGGTGGCAGTGGTGGCTTTTGTTTGTTTGTTTGTGTTGGTGTTTACATTTTTGTTTCTGTCTATGCTTAAATTGGTGTTAGTGCTGATGCTGCTGTTGCTGTTGCTTTTGGTGTTAGAATTGTTGTTGGTGTCAGCGTTGGTGTAGGTGTTAGCATTGTTGTTGGTGTCAGCGTTGGTGTAGGTGTTAGTTTTGGTGTTGGTGTCAGCGTTGGTGTAGGTGTTAGCATTGTTGTTGGTGTCAGCGTTGGTGTAGGTGTTAGTGTTGGTGTTGGTGTCAGCGTTGGTGTAGGTGTTAGCATTGTTGTTGGTGTCAGCGTTGGTGTAGGTGTTAGTGTTGGTGTTGGTGATCATGCGAGTGTAGGGCTGGAGTCGAGGCTAAGATGGGGGAAATGATGGAGACCAAATCTGATAAGGAGTGGGGAACAAAGTGGCAGGGAGCAGGGGGAAAGGACACACTAGACCGAGAGGGGGGAAAGAAAAAAGCTGCCGTATCGCATCTTCGCTTTGGATAGAGCTTATCCTCAAACTAAAAAAAGTAGGTCCAAAATCTGTCTCAGTGCCCCCCCCCCTGCACTAGACCTATTACTTTTGCACCTACCTGAGCTATCCCTCCCCTTAGTCCCCCTGCCCCTCCCCCCACCCTTAGTCCCCCCCCAGTCCACACACCCCCAACCCCCCCCCCCCCCCCCCCCTTTCTGAGCTATCCCTGGTGGGAGGGGAATCAATTATTTCCAGAGCTTTGGCAGCCACAAATCTAGCTCAGCTTCGACCCCCCCCTCCCCCCTCCCATCCCCCTGCCTCCCCCCCCCAGTCACCCCCTACCCCCCTACCTGAGCTATCCCTGGCGGGAGGGGAATCAATTCCCTCAAAGCTTTCCAGGGCTTTGGCAGCCACAAATCTAGCTCAGCTTCGACCCCCCCCCCCCCCCACCCCCCCCACCCCCCCACCCACACCTACCTACCTGAGCTATCCCTGGCGGGAGGGGAATCAATTCCCTCAAAGCTTTCCAGAGCTTTGGCAGCCACAAATCTAGCTCAGCTTCGAATCCCTCCCCCCCCCCCCCCCCCCCCCCCCCCCCCCCCCCTCCACCCCCTTGTCCCCCTCCCACCCACCCACCCACAGTCCACACACACACACGCACACACACCTAACTGAGCTATCCCTGGTAGGAGGGGAATCAATTCCCTCAAAGCTTTCCAGAGCTTCGGAAGCCACAAATCTAGCTCAGCTTCGAACCCCCTCTACCTCCCCCTCCTAGTCCCCCCCACTCCCCTCACCCCCCCCCCCCACCCCACCCCCACCCCCCCACACACGCACAAACACCCCTACCTGAGCTATCCCTGGCAGGAGGGGAATGAGTTCCCTCAAAGCTTTCCAGAGCTTCGGAAGCCACAAATCTAGCTCAGCTTCGAACCCCCCCTACCTCCCCCTCCTAGTCCCCCCCCCCCCCCACACACACACACACACACACACACACACACACACAGACACACACAGACACACACACACCTGAGCTATCCCTGGCGGGAGGGGGATGAGCTCCCTCAAAGCTTTCCAGAGCTTTGGCAGCCACAAATCTAGCTCAGCTTCGAAGCCACTTGGGTGTTGGTCATCCCCCATCCCGCGATCTAAAAGAGGCAGGCCACCCAGGCCACTCAGTCGGCGGTCTAGCTTCTTGGCAGCTACCTGCAAGGGTGTTGTGGGTGTGGGTGTGGGTGTGGGTGTAGGTGTGGGTGTTGGTGTTGGTAGGTGTGTGGGTGCGTGTGGGTGTGGGTGAGGGTGTGGATGTGGATGTGGGTGTGGGTTTGTATGTTGATGTGGATGTGGGTGTGGTGTGGATGTGGCCAATGTGGGTGTGGATGTGGGTGAGCGTGTGGATGTGGGTGTAAGTGTGGGTGTGAGTATGGGTTTGTATGTTGGTGTTGGTGTGGATGTGGGTGTGGGTGTGGATGTGGGTGTAGGTGTGGGTGTGGGTTTGTTTGTTGGTGTGGATGTGGATGTGGATGTGGGTGTGGGTGTGGGTGTGGGTGTGCATGTGGATGTGGATGTGGGTGTGGATGTGGGTGTGGGTTCGGGTGAGAGTATGGATGTGGGTTCAGGTTAGGGTGTGGATGTGGGTGTTAGTGTATGTGTGGGTATGGGTATGGGTGTGGGTGGGGGTGTGGGGGACTCTTCACGTTGATTGTTCTGTTGGTGGTAAGAGCATGTATGAAAGTCCTGCACTGCTACCTTGCTACTGGACTAAGAAACACACACACGCTCACACACACATACACGCACGCACACAAATACACACCCAGACTCAGACACACAGACATGCACAAACGCAAATACAAAAGCACACACATCACTGTTTTATTTTAGTGCGACGCGTCGCAAATTGAGCGACTCGGTAAGAACCCAGTGTGACGCGCTACCCCCCGAACCTTGCAGAGCGCGAAGCTCAGTTGGCCCCAGTGAAAGCAAACGGGCTGCCCTCCCCACACTCACGCCTTGCAATAAGGCGTACTATTATATTGTATTTATTTACTCCCGTTGTACTGTGGGTAGCCAGAATCTCCCAAGCCAAAAACAGCATAGGACGCAGAGGAGAGAGGGTCCAGAAGCAGTACGGTCATTGGTGCAGTACACATTCTCACATTGTACAGTGGGGGGGCAGAATCTCCCAAACCAAAAACAGTATAGGACACAGGAGAGAGAGTCCAGGGGCAGCTTGATCATTGGTGCAGTACACATACTCACGTTGTATTGGTGGTTGGCCCCAGTCAGTGAAAGCAAACGGGCTGGCCCCCTCAACCTCACGCCTTGCAAAAAGCCTTTCCTAATTGTTTATTTATTTATTTACTCATGTTGTACTGTGGGTAGCTAGAATCTCCCAAACCGAAAACAGCATAGGACACAGGAGAGAGAGTCCGGGGGCAGCTTGATCATTGGTGCAGTACACATACTCACATTGTACTGGTGGTTGGCCCCAGTGAAAGCAAACAGGCTGCCCTCCTCACCCTCACGCCTCGCAAAAAGGCGTGCTATTGATTGATTGATTTCTTTTATTTACTCACGTTGTCCTGTGGGCAGCCAGAACCTTCCAAACCGAAAACAGCATAGGACGCAGAGGAGAGAGATTCCAGGGGCAGTGCGATCATTGGTGCAGTACACATACTCACGTTGTATTGGTGGTTGGCCCCAGTCAGTGAAAGCAAACGGGCTGGCCCCCTCAACCTCACGCCTTACAAAAAGCCTTTCCTAATTGTTTATTTATTTATTTACTCATGTTGTACTGTGGGTAGCTAGAATCTCCCAAACCGAAAACAGCATAGGACACAGGAGAGAGAGTCCGGGGGCAGCTTGATCATTGGTGCAGTACACATACTCACGTTGTACTGGTGGTTAGCCCCAGTGAAAGCAAACAGGCTGCCCTCCTCACCCTCACGCCTCGCAAAAAGGCGTGCTATTGATTGATTGATTTCTTTCATTTACTCACTATGTCCTGTGGGTAGCCAGAATCTCCCAAACTGAAAACAGCTGAGGACACAGAGGAGAGAGCTCGGGGGCAGTACGGTCATTGGTGCAGTACACATACTCACATTGTACTGTGGGTAGCCAGAATCTCCTAAGCCAAAGACAGCATAGGACATGGAGGAAAGAGAGTCTGGGGGTAGGTTCTTTCGAAGAAGGAATCGCCACGACTGTTTCATATTGTCCGGCATCTCTCCCTGGTAGCACAGGGTTTAGGGTTTGGGGGATCAGTTTTTAGGATTCAGGGTTCAGGGTTTGGGGGATCAGTTTCTGCATTGTCCCTAGCCCCCAAACAAAATAGGATATGGAGGAGAGAGAGTCTGGGGGTAGGTTCCTTCGAAGAAGGAATCGCCACGACTGTTTCATATTGTCCGGCATCTCTCCCTAGTGGCAAAGGGTTTAGGGTTTAGGATTTGGGGCATCTCTCCCTGGTAGCACAGGGTTTAGGGTTTTCATCGCCACGTCTGTTTCATATTGTCCGGCATCTCTCCATGGTAGCAAAGGGTTTAGGGTTTAGGATTTGGGGCATCTCTCCCTGGTAGCACAGGGTTTAGGGTTTTCATCGCCACGTCTGTTTCATACAGTTAGGTATCTATCCCTGGTAGCACAGGGTTTAGGGTATAGGGTTTAGGTTTCAGGGCATTTCTCCCTGATATCACAGGGTTTAGGGTTTAGGGTCTAGAGATTAGGGTTCAGGACATCTCTTCCTGGTAGCACAGGGTTTAGGGATTAGGGTTTAGAGCATCTCTCCCTGGTAGCACAGGGTTTAGGGTTTAGGGTTTAGAGCATCTCTCCCTGGTAGCACAGGGTTTAGGGTTTAGAATTTGGGGCATCTCAACCTGGTAGCACAGGGTTCAGGGTTTTAATTGCCACGTCTGTTTCATATTGTCAGGCGTCTATTCCTGGTAGCACAGGGTTTAGGGTTTGACGTCGGGGGATCAGGGTCCAGGGGTCAAGGGTTTAGGGTTTAGGGTTTGAGAGGTCGGTTTCTGTGTTGACCCTAGCCCCCAAACATGGAGAGCACAGGATAACTTGCAATACAAGCAACATAAGTGAGCTAATATAGAATCACACAGATCACTAGATCACCAATCACCAGAAAACAGACTGGAGAATCATCATTCAATACTATGAAGTATTTGACAACTGAAAATTGAACTCTTAAAATGAACGTCGAGGTCACGTCTCTCAAGCTGGCCAGCAATCTCGCATGCAATCAGCTAACATAGGGTAAAAAACAACAAGCGCCAGAGTCCAATAAGATACAGACAATGTTAAAAGTACGTGCACAAGGCACTTATCAAAAGTAATCAGCTAACAAATGGCACAGAGCAATAAGCGCCAGGGTACAATAAGATACACAGACAGTGTTCCAAGTACATGCACATGGTACTAAACAAAAGTAATGAGCTAACATATGGTGCAAAAGAATCAGCGCCAGAGTCCAATAGGATACACATACAGTGTTAAAAGTACGTGCACATGGCACTATAAAAAAGTAATGAGCTAACAAATGGCACAAAATAATCAGCGCCAGGGTACAATAAGATACACAGACAGTGTTCCAAGTGCGTGCACATGGTACTATATAAAAGTAATGAGCTAACAAATGGCACAAAACAATAAGCGCCAGAGTCCAATGAGATACACAGACAGTGTGCCAAGTGCCTACACATGGCACTAAACAAAAGTAATGAGAACTCCTGGTGGGCAGTGGTATTAAGGGAGCCTGTCGTTTGGAGGTAGAGTACAGGCTACCAGCTGACCTGGACAGGCTACCAGCTGACCTGTTCAGGCTACCAGCTACCAGCTGACCTGTACAGGCTACCAGCTGACCTGGACATAGCTACCATGGCAGTTGACAGCGAGCGCGGGCGCTCAGGCGCACCCCGAGGGATTTGAACCCCGCACCTGAGTTGTTTCGAGGAATGGTCAAGTATTCAAACATTCACCAAAACGGGATCTTCCAATGAACCGGTTTAAAACCCCGGTGCACTGCACTGCCCTCTTAACCCGAAGGAGTGCAAAGCGCAGAGCCAGGGGGGTTTGCAAGCATTTCTGACTAGTCGAGCCAGAACCGTGCGCCCCCATGCAGCGACAGAATGGCGACACGTCGCACACAAAAAAAAAGTGGCAAGGATGTTGTACCTGTCAGTAGGCAGCACAGATAAACACAACAGCCTGCCCTCCGAGTAGGTTACTGCAACACAAACCCAGGCCCCTGTCAGAATAGTGAACTACAGGCACACGGATGCCGTATTGGCATCTGTGTGCCTGTAGTTCACCATTCTGACAGCCCCCCCCATCGATAAAACGATTGTTTGGGGGTTAGTGCGTCAGTATTTTCCGTGCTAGCCCCTCCTGATATCATGGTTGGGAAAGGATGTAGTACCTGTCCGTAGGCAGCACAGGTGAACACAACATCCTGCTCTCTGAGTAGGTAACTGCAACACGAACTCAGGCCCCCCCCATCAATATAACGATTGTTTGGAGGTTGGTTCATACAGTTTTTTTGTAGCCCCCCCTGATATCATGGTTGGGATAGGATGTAGTACCTGTCCGGAGGTAGCACAGACAACACACAACAGCCTGCTCTTCAGGTAGTTCACTACAACAAGAACTCAGGCCCCCACTGTAAGTAAAATGATTGTTTAGTACATCAGTTTTTTCCGTTCTAGCCCCTCCTGATATCATGGTTGGGATAGGATGTAGTACCTGTCCGTAGGCAGCACAGGTGAAAACAACATCCTGCCCTCCGAGTAGGTAACTGCAACACGAACTCAGGCCCCCCCCAACAATATAACGATTGTTTGGGGGTTGGTTCATACAGTTTTTTTGTAGCCCCCCCTGATATCATGGTTGGGATAGGATGTAGTACCTGTCCGGAGGTAGCACAGACAAACACGACAGCCTGCTCTTGGGGCAGTTGAGTGACCGCGTAGGAATCCATCGCCATGGTGCGTGTGTTGAAGAGCATGTGCTGCCCCTCCCTACTCACTCGCTCTGCAACATCCTACAGGGAGGAGATGGTGGTGTCGCTGTGTGTGAGGGGGGTATGCCGGGGTCACATGGGTAGGGAACGGCAGTATGATATAATGGTGCTGGTGTGTGGTGGTGCGTATGTTGAACAGCATGTGCTGCCCCTCCCTACTCACTCGCTCTGCAACATCCTACAGGGAGGAGATGGTGGTGTCGTTGTGTGTGAAGGGGGTATGTTGGGGTCACATGGGTGGAGAACGGCAGTATGATATAATGGTGCTGGTGTGTGGTGGTGCGTATGTTGAACAGCATGTGCTGCCCCTCCCTACTCACTCGCTCTGCAACATCCTATAGAGGGGAGATGGTGGTGTTGCTGTGTGTGAAGGGGGTATGTTGGGGTCACATGGGTGGAGAATGGCAGTATGATATCATGAGTCTATCGCCATGGTGCGTGTGTTGAACAGCATGTGCTGCCCCTCCCTACTCACTCGCTCTGCAACATCCTATAGAGGGGAGATAGTGGTGTCGCTGTGTGTGAGGGGGGTATGTCGGGGTCGCATGGTTGGGGAACGGCAATATAATAAAATGATGCCGGTGTGTGATGGTGCGTATGTTGAACAGCATGTGCTGCCCCCCCCTACTCACTCGCTCTGCAACATCCTATAGAGGGGAGATGGTGGTGTTGCTGTGTGTGAGGTGGGTATGTCGGGGTCACATGGGTAGGGAACGGCAATATGATATCATATAATATCATGTCATGTCGTCACATGATATCATAAGATGCCGGCAGTCTGACAAAGCTAAAGTTACCGTTTATATACAATATAATATGATGCATATGCAATATATTATGATATCGGACAATATCATGTCTTCATATGATATCATGTGATATCACATAATGAAGCCGACAGTTTGACTAGACTAAAGTTACCATTGATATACAATATCATATGATGCATTTGTATGATATCATATGATATCATGTCATCATATGATACCATGTGATATCACATAATGATGCCGGCAGTCTGACTAGTCTTAAGTTACCATTGATATACAATATCATTTGATGCAGTTTGTATGATATCATATGATATCACACTCGCCTTTGGTCAACATTGTATGATATGCCGGTCTTAATGGTGTCAGGAGGGTTTGGTGGGGTTGGAGGGTTTGGTGGGTTTGGTGGGTTAGGTGGGTCAGGTGTGTTGGGTAGGTTGGGTGTGTTGGGTGTGTTGGGTGTGTTAGGTGTGTTGGGTGGGTTTGTTTGGTTAGGTGTGTTGGGTGTGTTGGGTGTGTTGGGTGGGTTTGTTGGTTTTTTCGGTGTTGTTGGGGTGTTGTGGTGGTGTTGTGTGGGTTAAGTTGTTTTGGGTTGTTGTGTTTGGTTTAGAAGGTGTTTGGGTTAGTTTTTGTGGTGTTTTGTGTGGTTTGTTTGTTTATGTTTGTTTGGTTGTTTGGTGGGTTGGGTGGTTTTGTTTTGTTTAGGGTGTGGTTGGGGTGTGTTTTGTTTGTTGGTGGGTAGGAAAAGAAAAAAAAAAAAAAAAAAGAAAAAAAAAAAAAAAAAGAAAAGAAAAAGAAGAAAAGACAAAAAAAAAGAAGAAAAAGAAAGAAAAAAAAAAAAAAAAAAAAAGAGGTAAGGGAAAAGGAGGGGATATAATATAAGGAGTAAAGCAGATAAGCAAGGGAAATAAATCAAACTAAGCGGGAGGAAAGGGTGCCAGATGATTCGTCGTTGTTTGGTGGGATTTGTTTGGTTCGGTTTGTATGGGTGTGTTGGGTGTAGTTTGGTTGGATTTCTGTTTGTTGGTTGGGTTTTTGTTTGGTTCTTTTTTTTCTTGTTGTTTTTGTTGTTTTTGGGTGTTTCGGTGTTTTAGGATGCGTCCGCTTGTGTTGTGTTTGTTTGGTTTTGTATTGGGTTGGTTTCGGTTGTTTGGGTGTAGCTTTGGTTTTGTTGTTGGGTTTCTTTTTTTTTTTTTATTTATTTTTTGGTTCGGTGTGTCCGGGGTGTTGGGTGGTCTGGTTACCTTATCGTTGCTTTTTTTTGTTGGTGATTTTTTTCGGTGCTGTTTTTTTGTTATTTTTTTTATTGTTTTGTGTGTTCTTTTTGTGTTGTTGTGTATCGTTGTGTGTTTTTCATTCCTTTGTTTTTTTTGTATTTTTTGTTGTTGTTTTCCTTGTTTGTTTGTTTGTTTTTTTTTTTTCGGTTCTTGTTTTTTTGATTTTTCGCTCTTGTGGTTGCTGTGGTTAGGTTGGTTGGTTTTTGTTATGTCTTTCTTTTTTTGGTGGGTTCGGTGGGATCTTTATGATAGTTGAATTTGGTGGGTTTGGAGGGTTCTGTATGATAGGTGGGTTCTGTATGATAGGTGTTTGGTGGGTTCTGTATGATAGGTGGGTTCTGTATGATAGGTGTTTGGGTGGGTTCTCTGTATTATAGGTGGGTTCTGTAATGATTGGTGGGTTCTGTATGATGTGGGTTTCTGTATGATAGTGGGTTCTGTATGATAGGTGGGTTCTGTATGATAGGTGGGTTCTGTATGATAGGTGGGTTCTGTATGATAGGTGGGTTCTGTATGATAGGTGGGTTCTGTATGATAGGTGGGTTCTGTATGATAGGTGGGTTCTGTATGATAGGTGGGTTCTGTATGATAGGTGGGTTTCTGTAGCTTTTGGGTTCGTATGATAGGTGGGTTCTGTCTGATAGGGTTTTGGTGGGTTCTGTCTGATAGGTGGGTTCTGTATATAGGTGGGTTCTGTATGATAGGTGGTTCTGTTGATAGGTGGGTTCTGTATGATAGGTGTTTGGTGGGTTCTGTATGATAGGTGGGTTCTGTATGATAGGTGGGTTCTGTATGATAGGTGGGTTCTGTATGATAGGTGGGTTCTGTATGATAGGTGTTTGGTGGGTTCTGTATGATAGGTGGGTTCTGTATGATAGGTGTTTGGTGGGTTCTGTATGATAGGTGGGTTTGGTGGGTTCTGTATGATAAGTGTTTGGTGGGTTCTGTATGATAGGTGGGTTCTGTATGATAGGTGTTTGGTGGGTTCTGTATGATAGGTGGGTTCTGTATGATAGGTGTTTGGTGGTTCTTATGCTAGGTGGGTTTGGTGGGTTTCCGTATATAGGTGGGTTTGGGGGGTTCTGTATGATAGGTGGGTTCTGTATGATAGGTGGGTTCTGTATGATAGGTGTTTGGTGGGTTTGGTGGGTTCTGTATGATAGGTGTTTGGTGGGTTTGGTGGGTTCTGTATGATAGGTAGGTTTGGTGGGTTCTGTATGATAGGTGTTTGGTGGGTTTGGTGGGTTCTGTATGATAGGTAGGTTTGGTGGGTTCTGTATGATAGGTGTTTGGTGGGTTCTGTATGATAGGTGTCTGGTGGGTTCTGTATGATAGGTGGGTTTGGTGGGTTCTGTATGATAGGTGGGTTCTGTATGATAGGTGTTTAGTGGGTTTGGTGGGTTCTGTATGATAGGTGGGTTTTGTAGGTTTGGTGGGTTTGGTGGATTTGGTGGGTTTGGTATGAAAGGTGGGTTTGGTATGAAAGGTGGGTTTGGTATGAAAGGTGGGTTTGGTATGAAAGGTGGGTTTGGTATGAAAGGTGGGTTTGGTATGAAAGGTGGGTTTGGTATGAAAGGTGGGTTTGGTATGAAGGTTGGGTTTGGTATGAAAGGTGGGTTTGGTATGAAAGGTGGGTTTGGTACGAAAGGTGGGTTTGGTATGAAAGGTGGGTTTGGTGTGATAGGTGGATTTGGTGGGTTTGGTATGAAAGGTGGGTTTGGTGGGTATGGTATGATAGGTGGATTAGGTGGGTTTTGGGTATGGTATGATAGGTGGATTAGGTGGGTATGGTATGATAAGTAGGATAGGTGGATTTTGTGACTTTGGTGGGTTTGGTTTGATAAGTATTTTTTTATTTTATGAAAGGTGTTTGGTGGGGTAGGCAGTTCCGCTCATGACTTGACACCCTTCACACCCATCCCTACGGCTTTCTGCACACCAGAAACACCCTGGGGGTGTTTTGGCCTGCAAGGTTGGGCCCTCTCAAACATGTTTAACTTGTGGGGACGACTTAGACATGTTTTAGCATAGGTGGAGGCGGTCCAGTCAGAATTCCCCCAGGCTTAACGGTGGAATTTAGCATGAGATTAGCATGATATAGCATTTAAATGAGAGAGTTACCCAAAATAAATTGGATGGCCCCAAGAGTTGGTATATGCTTAGATATGGCTTAAACCGACCTGTAGCCAAGAGGAAAGGGTCAGAAATTAGGTATTATGAAACACCTCTGAATAGGGTGTTAAAAACTAACTAAGTGCAGACTACCGTAGGGCATGCCTGACGTGCGGAAGAACGGAATCCCGGCCTGATGTGCTAAAGAACGAAAGCATAAAAAGGTGAGATCCATACTTAATAATGCAACACACTCTTCTTACAAGGTCAACCCACAAATGACACATGCTCGTGACCCTGCACACCCATGCATGACACTCGTCAGTGCGACAGCCCTACCTGAGCATTCCCAGTCTGCGATCCATACAGAATAAGCAGCGGTGCATCCATCGTGATCCGCTCAGCATAAAGGTCGCGTTTCAACCCACCGCATACAAGAGTGCCACGCTTGCAGGTAGGAAAAGTTCATGTGGAGATTGGCTTGGCTTCCGTACCGAGGATGCGCGACGCGTTGCTAGGGCGCTAAGTTGTACCCCAGCTGTACAGAAAATGAGAAAATCTTCCGAGCCTTGCAGGTGAGTGTGGCAAGCTCGGCTCAGCGCTCCGAGAGCAGCAGCGTGAGTCTCGATTGCGGTCCTCAACATTGTTCCACGATTACCTTATCAATCTGTGAAATACCTGTGCGAAGCTACAAGACAACGAGCTTCTCACCAGCTTCCACCGATAAAAAAAACAATTTTGCTTGGACAGTAAGTAGCAAGCGTACTTGTGTTATTCCATCCTGGCTTGCCTGGCTCGTATCATTTTCATTTCGCGCTCGAGTTCTCCCTATCACCTCTTTGCATTTCACGGAGGAAACAGCACGTGCGAACCCTTTTTGCCTCTCCCGCTAGGGTCACATACCGCGCGCATTAATTAGGCGCCCGCTTCAACCTTGCACCCGCCTTTTAGCACCGAGTTTCTAGCTTCCCTGCACTAAACCTGGAGCTTCCCATTTAACCCTCCACCCAACCAAGCCTTCAGCTTTGCATCCCTACACTTCTTATCTCCAGACAGTCAGCAGCAACATGAGCGGGAAATTGTCGGACTCCCCAGACTTGTCTGATCAGACTCACGACGACGTCGAGCTGGGCCAGGCTCTGGATGATATGTGGGATGACGAGGATGATGACAATCTGTCCCAGAGCATTAATCCCCTTCCGGAGGGAGATGATGCAGATGAGGAGGAAAACGAGCAAGAAAAGCATAATGTAGGAGGTGGAGTGCAACCTGAACGTGTCACTGTCCTTGCCTCCCACAGTTTGCACCTTCACGTATCTACCCCTCCTAACCCTCACGCCTCTTCCAGGCACTCCACTCCCCCCGACGCACCCCACGCCGCATCGTTTCGCCCACCAACTCACCCCTCCCTACATTCTCAGACCACCCGACCATCCAACCCCGTAAGCAGCCTCTCTCCCACCCACCCGACGCTGCATGCCCTCGCCTACCCTCCCACCCATCCGCCCTCGCACCCCATTCCCAGACCTCCCCTCCAGCTGACCCTTAAGTAGCCTGGCCCCTCACTTCACACCCCTGACTCCTCACCACTCACCCCCCACACACACACCCTCCCCACATCTCCTCACTCACCACCCCACCCCACCCCACCCCACTCAACCCCTCAGAAGCCCCAGGCCAGTAGTACCAAGGGTGCTGGCGACAACGGCAACAGCACCGAGCCATCCAGAAGCCACCACACGGCTGTCAGCAACAGCTGCAGCAGAGGGCGCACAGGGGAACCCAGCAGCAGCAACCTCATCGAGGGCATTGGAAGCCGTGATGGGCGCGCAGGTGATCCCAGCAACAGCAGCCACTTGCGTGACCTCGGTAGCAGTCAAGAGCGTGCAGGCGAGCCAAGCAACAGCGACCACCTAGGTGGCAGCGGTAGCAGCAGACTCAAGCCCACGGCAGTTAATGGGAGCAGTAGCATAGAGAATCTGTCGAAAGAGGTGCTATTTAGGATCCTGTCATTCTTGTCAACAGAGGATCTCATGGCTGCGTCCCGCTGCAGCAGTACACTGACGATGTTGGCGTCTGATGATGTACTGTGGCGGCGGCATTACATGCAGCGCTTTGGGACTGGCGCGGCTAATGCTGTTTCTGGGTTCTGGAAGGTGAGCTTTCTTTATGCAAGGTTTTTTGCCTCAAAGGGTGGGCTTCCCTACAGTAGCCCTAGACTCTAAGGATAAGATGTGACATGGCGAAGCTTTTCCTACCTGTAATGAGGGAGTAAGCGCCCTTATGTTTCGGTTAAGGAACCAAAAGTAGTATTTTTTAGTTCTAAACCCTTAACCCCTAAACCCTGGAGCTGCCAACCCACGACCAATCATAGAAAGACTTTACCAGGACACATAAAAACACAGGTAGACAAAGGGAGACATAGACAGGCACAAATAAAAACACACATTCTTGCAGGGGGGCTAAGGTTTGTAGACAGGCGGGCAAAGGGTTGAAGGGATGCAGGTTGTGTATCACCTTTCATCAGGCATACACAGGTAGACAAAGGGAGACACAGATAGGCACAAATAAACACTGTCAGTCCTGCAGGCTGGCAGGCTAAGGTTTGTAAACAGGCAGGCAAAGGGTTGTGGACAGGCAGGCAAGGGAATGTGGAGAGACAACTCGACAAACGGACTTGGACTGGCCTTTGACTCCGGCAAAGTCCAGTCCAATTCCATTCTTGTAGGCAGGCAGGCAAAGGGTGGTAAACAGGCAGGAGAGTGATATTGACCAGACAACACGACAAACGGACAGACAACACTTCAAACGGACTTGGACTGGCCTTGGACTGCGGCAATGTCCAGTCCAATTCCATCCTTGTAGGTTGCAGGCAGGCAGGCAAAGGGTGGTAGACGGGCAGGCAAGGGATTGCTGACAGGCAGGCAGACAGACAGTCATGGTGGTTATGATAATAAACATTCATTTTTTGAAACACCAGCCATGCTGAAGGATTTGACATGACTGTGGCAGGCCTGCTTACGCCACTGGACAGAATATCCTAGAATGTGGCATACTCTAACCAACCTCACTGCGTGCAGCGGAGATTTTTATTTCCGCTATATATAGCGATCGCTAGTTTTGAAATTCCAGCCATGATCCTTCCACCCGCGACGAAATTCCATCCATGATCCTTCCACCCGCCTATCCATCCATCCGTTTTAGCGAAATTGTCGGTATAAAAAAAGATTAAAAAAAAGTTGTTTCCCCCCCCCCCCCCTCCCTCAATGGCCCTAAAAAGCTACAGAAAGCTACAGAAAGCACTAAAACGCTGTCCCTGGAGGAGGCCTAAAACCATACAGCTAGAAGAAACCCACTTTCAGATTTGAAAAAAAAACTGCCGCGTAGCTGCCGCACATCATTAACACCAGCTAGGATGCTGAACAATTTTATCAGAGTGTGACAGGCCTGCTTACGCAAATGGACTGATATCATAGGACATGAACTAAAACCAACCTCACTGCTTGCAGCTATTGTACATCATTAACACCAGCCTAGATGCTGAACAATTTGATCAGAGTGTGACAGGCCTGCTTACACAACTGGACAGAATATCATAGGACGTGGCATACTATAACCAGCCTCCCTGCTTTCAGCTGTCGTACATCATTAACACCAGCCTTAATGATGAAGAATTTGATCAGACTGTGACAGGCCTGTCTGCAACAATGTACTGCTATCATAGAACGTGGCATACTTCAACCAACCTCACTGCGTGCAGGTGTCGTACATCATGAACACCAGCCTGGGTGCTGAATATTTTTTATCAGAGTGTGAGGCCTGCTAATGCACTGAGATAATAGATTGTGAACTAAAACCAGCCTCCCTGCTTGCAGCTGTTGTACATCATGAACACCAGCTTGGGTGCTGAATAATTTGATCAGAGTGTGAGGCCTGCTTAAGCTACTGTACTGAGATAATAGAATGTGAACTAAAACCAGCCCCCCTGCTTGCAGCTGTCGTACATCATGAACACTAGCTTGGGTGCTGAATAATTTGATCAGAGTGTGAGGCCTGCGTAAGCAAATGTACTGAGATAATAGAATGTGAACTAAAACCAGCCTCCCTGCTTGCAGCTGTTGTACATCATGAACACCAGCTTGGGAGCTAAATAATTTGATCAGACTGCATCTGGCGAGCTACCACAGTGTACTGAGATCATAGAACGTTAACTAAAACCACCCTCACTGCGTGCAGCGTTCGTACATAAGCCTGGTTGCTTAACAATTTGATCAGACTGTGAAAAACAGAATAATTAGTATGCCTTATTATGAGGCATGAGATGGAGGGGGCCGGCACGTTTGCATGCACTGGGGCCAACCACAGGCTGTGAATTGAATTGAATTGAACTAAAACCAACCTCTCTGCGAGCAGCTGTCGTACATGAGCCTGGATGCTGAAGAGTTTGACCAGACCGTATCTGGCGTACCTGAGGACCTGAAGGATCTGTACATCGAGATGCAAAGAGGTACAACTGCTCAATTTAATTGGGTTGATTGAATGGAATTGTATTAAATTAAAACATCAGCGGGTACATTGAGATGCAAAGAGGTGCAGCTGCTCAATTGAATTGAATTGTGTTGGTTGAATGGAAGTGCATTGAAATATATAAAATTGAATTGCATTGTATCGAAACAAGACCGGGTACATTGAGATGCAAAGAGTTACAACTGCGCAATTGAATGGAATTGTGTTGGTTGAATGGAAGTGGATTGAAATATATTAAATTGAATTGCATTGGATCGAAACAAGACCGGGTACATTGAGATGCAAAGAGTTACAACTGCGCAATTGAATGGAATTGTGTTGGTTGAATGGAAGTGGATTGAAATATATTAAATTGAATTGCATTGGATCGAAACAAGACCGGGTACATTGAGATGCAAAGACTTACAACTGCGCAATTGAATGGAATTGTGTTGGTTGAATGGAAGTGGATTGAAATATATTAAATTGAATTGCATTGGATCGAAACAAGACCGGGTACATTGAGATGCAATGAAGTGCAACTGCGCAATGGAACTGGATTGGGGTTGTTTAAATTAGGTTGATTAAATGGAATTGGATTGAAGTAGATTAAAATTGCATTGAATTGAATTTAATTCTGTTGATTGAACGGAATTGGATTGAAGTAGATTAAAATTGCATTTAATTGTGTTTCTTGACTGGAATTGGATTGAAGTAGATTACAATGCATTGAATCAAAACAGGACCGGGTACATCGAGATGCAAAGATGCACGTCAGATGCTTAACTGGATTGAATTGGACAAGTTATATGCAGCATCGCAAGCGACGCTAAAAATGGCGGAGAGTGTTTGCAACAGAGCGACAGATGGCAACGGAAGCGAGTTATTTACGCGACTATTGGCTGACGTGTCAGGCATCGTCTGGGGGGGGGGGGGGGGGGGGGGGGGGTCGGACAGTCGGACAAACGGACTAATGGGTAACCTGAGGGCTACCGTCCCCTAGAAGGGGGGGCTCCGCCAAAAAGGGCTCTGTTTATTGAGATGCGCAGGCATAACTGCTGAATTGAGTTGAATTGAAACGGGTTGAATTGAATTACAATGGGTTGTCATCATTGTTCGCCCAATAGGGTAAATCAGTGTCTTAATTATACTTCTTTGGCAAGGCACTTCAATATTTTGGCTACTTACCTTGTATAGGGAGCTCTCCAACCAGGCATACTTGCAACACCTAAGTGTAACATGTGATACTTGCAACATTTAAGTGTAACATGTGATACTCGCAATATGTGTGTGTATGTGTGTGTTAGTAGAGCTGTTCAGAGGAGGGGGAGGGGGGGGGGGGGCAAGAGAAAAGCTGCCGTACCGTATCTTCTTGAAAAACAACTTTGAATACAGCTTAGCCTCAAACTTTAAAAACAAACAAAAAAGCCAAAGATAAAGTTGTACAAAAGTTATAGGGGTCCAAAGTTTTTTTCACCTAAAGCAGTCGAAATCTTAATTTTGCGATAAATCACGTTTGGGCAACCCCATGAAAGATGTAAGAGCATAACTGGAATAGGCAAGAAAAGATCTTTCGAATGACCCCCATTTTAGGGGGGGTAGGGTCAGGTAAGCAGGTTTTAGGAGAGGGGTGGGGGGGGGGGGGTTCAAACTTTTTCCCAACTTTATTTCCGCCCTCCTTTTGTATGAAACTTCCACAATTCCAACTCCCATCTGAATCGGACACCATATTGAACATGCAGTCCAAAATCTGTCTTTCCCCCCCCCCTGCCCTGTACAGAGGAAAATCGACTTTCTCCAATTGGACCCGAAATGTTGGAGACAAAATAATTTTTTGAACATTTTTAAAAATCTGTTTTTGATTTTGGGCCCAATGGAGTATCGTTTGGCCCCTTCTGTCTTTTTGACTTCCTACCTTGTATAGGGAGCTCGCCAACGAGGCATACTCGCAACTTGTTGGTGTAACATGTGATACTCACAATATGTGTGTGTATGTGTGTGTGTGTGTGTTAGTGTGTGTGTGTGAGGGTGTGTGTGTGTGTGTGTATGCATGTGTGTGTGAGTAGTGCTGTTCAGAGGCTCACTCCCTGCTCACTTAACTGAACCCACTTCCCCATTCAATATGACCCCATGGAGCCAAGCGCCAGAGCGTGTGCCGGATGTGATGTCTTTGTTGCCCCCTCACCCACCCACCCCCCAATCACCCCCCCCACACACACACACACCACCACCACCACCACCACCACCACCACCACCACCACCACACACCCCATCCTACCCCACCTCACCCCTGCTCACATAACTGAAACCACTTTGCCCCTCCTTGGGACCCCATGTAGCCAAGCGCCAGAGTGTGTGCCGGATGTGTGTGGATGACTATGCGCCGATGCCAAAATGCTTTGTGCAGCAACGGCTGGGGGAGTGGAGGTGAGGACAACCTCAATTATTGTTTTTTGATGCCGGATGTGTGCGGATCACTATGCGCCGATGCTGAAATGCTGTTTGCAGCAACGGCTGGGGGAGTGGAGGTGAGGACAACCTCAATTATTGTTTTTTGGTGCCGGATATGTGTGGATCATTATGCGCCGATGCCGAAATGTTGATTGCAACAACGGCTGGGGGAGTGGAGGTGAGGACAACCTCAATTATTGTTTTTTGGTGCCGGATGTGTGTGGATGACTATGCGCCGATGCCGAAATGCTGTTTGCAGCAACGGCTGGGGTAATAGAGGCGAGGGAAATCTCAACTCTTAGTTTTTTGGTTTCTAGCTGTGAAGTTCCGGGTGCAGACAGACCTAACAAGTTCTACGCAGCGTTGCAGGCGAAGTCAAAAATTGGCAGAGAGGTGTTCGCGGCGAAGCGACAGGTGGCAACGGAAGCGAGTTAGTCACGAGACTGTTGGCTGACGTGTAAGGCTTCGTCTCGGTCAGACGGTCGGTCTGTCGGTCGGTCGGATGGACAAATGGGTAACCCTGGTAACACTCTCCGCTCAAAAAGAATAATGAGAACGCCTGGTGGGGCGTGGTATTAAGGGAGCCCCATCTTACTGTGGTAGAGAGCAGGCTGCTACTTTACATGGACAAAGCTCAAACGGAGGTTGACTGTGACCATGGACACTAAAGCGCACCAGTAGAGATTTGAATCCAGCACCTTCATCGGTTCAACAAGATCAACCATTGAACCAGTCGTTGAAACAGGATAGACCAACCTAACATGTTTGTTTATTCTGTGCACTGGACTGCTGCTGACACGTGTGTGTGTGTTGTGTGTGTTCTGTGTTGTGTGTGACAGAACACACACACACACACACACAAACACACAAGCTGCTGCTGACACTGCTGACGTGTTTGTTTATTCTGTGCGCTGAACTGCTGCTGACTCGTGTGTGTGTGTTTTTTGTGTGTTCTGTCACACACACACACACACACACACACACACACACAATGTGTCACACAAACAAACACACAAGCTGCTGGTGACACTGCTGACACGTTCGTGTATTCTGTGCGCTGGACTGCTGCTGGCATGTGTGTGTGTGTTCTGTCGCACACCAACCCAACATGTCACACACACACACACAAGCTGCTGCTGACACTGCTGACACGTTTGTGTATTCTGTGCGCTGGACTGCTGCTGGCATGTGTGTGTGTGTTCTGCCGCACACCAACCCAACATGTCACACACACACACACAAGCTGCTGCTGACACTGCTGACACGTTTGTGTATTCTGTGCGCTGGACTGCTGCTGGCATGTGTGTGTGTGTGTTCTGTCGCACACCAACCCAACATGTCACACACACACACACACACAAGCTGCTGCTGACACTGCTGACACGTTTGTGTATTCTGTGGGCTGGACTGCTGCTGAGCAGAGATTTGAGGTTTGAGGTGGCTTGCCTCCTTACTAAATGTATTCTCTTTGAATTTCTAATCTTAATTACTGTATTAGTTGAGTCCAGAGGTTTGAGCTGGTGCTTGTTGTGGTGATAGTGGTGATTATCATTATCACCCTCACCCACCCGGTGCCCCAACCCTCACCCCAAAAGTAATCCAAAAACGACACCGACACCAACCTGTACAGGCGAGAAAAGTGCTTTAGCGCGTGTCAGGCCCAGCAACCGGATCTTCAAACCTCAACCCTGACCTGTTGTACTTGCCTTTCACCCTCACCACTATCACCCTCACCCACCCGGTGCCCCAACCCTCGCCCCAAAAGTAATCCAAAACCGACTCCGACACCAACCTGTTCAGGCGATAAAAGGGCTTTAGCGAGGATCAGGCCCAGCGACCGGATCTTCAAACCCCAACCCGAACCTGTTGTACTTGCCTTTCACCCTCACCATTATCACCCTCACACACCTGGTGCCCCAACCCTTCGCCCCAAAACTAATCCAAGACCGACTCCAATACCAACCTGTACAGGCAAGAAAAGGGCTTTAGAGAGGCTCGGGCTCAACAACCAATCCTGCCGGGGAAGGGAGGAGTGCCATTAACCCGGATAAGGGCTGGTGTGTCTGCTGGTGAACCCTCGCCCAAAACTAATCCAACACCGACACCGATACCAACACCAACCTGTACAGGCGAGAAAAAGGCTATAGCGCGTGTCAGGCCCAGCATCCGGATCTTCAAACCTTAACCCGAACCTGTTGTACTTGCCTCCCACCCTCAACATTCTCACCCTCACCCACCCGGTGCCCCAACCCTTCGCCCCAAAACTAATCCAAGACCGACTCCAACACCAACCTGAACAGGCGAGAAAAGGGCTTTAGCGAGGCTCAGGCCCAGAGACCAAAGCTGTCGAGGAAGGGAGGAGTGCGGTTCACACTAATAGGGGCTGGCGTGTTTGCTTGTGAACATCCGCCCCAAAACTAATCCAAAAGTGACACCGACACCAACACCAACACCAGCATGTTCAGGCGAGGAAAAGGCTTTAGCGCATGTCAGGTCCAGCAACCGGATCTTCAAACCTCAACCCAAACCTGTTGTGATAGCCTCCCACCCTCACCATTCTCACCCTCACCCACCCGGTGCCCCAACCCTCGCCCCAAAAGTAATCCAAAACCGACTCCCACACCAACCTGTACAGGCAAAAAAAAGCCTTTAGAGAGGCTCAGGCCCAGCGACCAGATCTTCAAACCTCAACCCGAACCTGTTGTACTTGCCTCCCACCCTCACCAGTATCACCCTCACCCACCCGGTGCCCCAACCCTCGCCCCAAAACTAATCCAAAACCGACACAAACACCAACCTGTACAGGCGAGAAAAGGGCTTTAGTGAGGCTCAGGCCCAGAGACCAAACCTGTCAAGGAAGGGAGGAGTGCGGTTCACTCGAATAGGAGCTGATGTGTTTGCTTGTGAAGATACTGGCTGGGTTCACTATTGCGGGCCCCACTGCAAGGAGGGTGTGGTGGACCCTGTCCACGGGGACCTGGTGAGTGTGTGTGGTGGTGGTGGTGTGGGGGGGGGGAGGGGGCTTGTGTGGTGTTGGTGCAAGAGGGGGGGGGATATGGGCTGGTGTGTTTGCTTGTGAAGATACTGGCTGGGTGCACTGTTGCGGGCCCCACTGCAAGGAGGGCGGGGTGGACCCTGTCCACGGGGACACGGTGAGTAGGGAGGGGGGGGGGGGGGGGGGGGAGGAGGGGGCTTGTGTGGTGGTGGTGGTAATATAGGGGGGGGGGGGGGGGGGATAGGGGCTGGTGTGTTTGCTTGTGAAGATACTGGCTGGGCCCCACTGCAGTGAGGGAGTGGAAGGCCCTGTGCACGGGGACCTGGTGAGTGTAGGAGGGACGAGGGGGCTTGTGTGGTGGTGATGGTGGTGGTGCAGAGAGGGGGGGGGGGGGGGGGGGGGGGGATAGGGGCTGGTGTGTTTGCTTGTGAAGGGTACTGGCTGGGCCCACTGCAGTGAGGGAGTGGAAGGCCCTGTGCCACGGGGACCTGGTGAGTGTAGGAGGGACGAGGGGGCTTGTGTGGTGGTGGTGGTGATGGTGGTGGTGCAGAGGGGGGGGGGGGGGGGGGGATAGGGGCTGGTGTGTTTGCTTGTGAAGATACTGGCTGGGCCCACTGCAGTGAGGGAGTGGAAGGCCCTGTGCACGGGGACCTGGTGAGTGTAGGAGGGACGAGGGGGCTTGTGTGGTGGTGGTGGTGATGGTGGTGGCGCAGAAGGGGGGGGGGGGGGGGGGGGGGGAATAGAGGCTGGTGTGTGTGCTTGTGAAGATACTGGCTGGGTTCACTATTGTGGGTCCCACTGCAGAGAGGGTGTGGAAGGCTCTGTGCACGGGAACCTGGTGAGCGGGGGGGGGGGGGGGGGGGGGTGGCTGGTGTGTTTGCTTGTGAAGATAATGGTGGGGTGGACCCTGTCCATGGGGACACGGTGAGTAGGGAGGGGGGGGGGGGGGGGGGGGGGGGGGGGGAATAAGGAATGGCGTGTTAGCTTGTGCAGATACTACCTGGATGCACTATTGCGTGCCCCACTGCAGAGAGGGTGTGGAAGACCCTGTGCACAGGTACCTAGTGAGCAGGGGGGGGGGGGGGGGGGGGGCTGACATGTTTGCTTGTGAAGATACTAGCTGGATGCACTAATGCGGGTTTTACTGCAAGCTGTTCACTGCCAATTCAATTGTATGCATTCCGTCTGAATATTCCACCCTCTCATGTAGGTCTGCCCTTGCAGCGGTATGGCCACCAGGCGAATGGTGACGTGTTATGAGGAGCAGCAGTTACGAAGGGAAAATCCGGAAGATGAAGGCGATGACTACCTAGGACCTACTGGCGCATTGGGAAAGGCATGGCATGTGAGTGGTTGTGGGTGGGGTACACACAGGTGGGGGTGGGTGAGGTGGGGGTGGGGGGCGTGTTATGAGGAGCAGCAGTTACGAAGGGGAAATCCGGAAGATGAAGGCGATGACTACCTAGGACCTACTGGCGCATTGGGAAAGGCATGGCATGTGCGTGGTTGTGGGTGGGGTACACACAGGTGGGGGTGGGTGAGGTGGGGGTGAGGGGCGTGTTATGAGGAGCAGAAGTTACGAAGGGGAAATCCGGGAGATTAAGACGATGACCACCTAGGTCCTACCGGCGCATTGGGAAAGGCATGGCATGTGAGTCGTGGTGGTAGTGGGTGGGGATTCAGACGGGTGGTTTAAGGTGGGGGTGGGTGGGTAGTGGGGTGGGTGAGTTTGGGTGGGTGGGTAAGGTGGGGGTGGGTGAGTTTGGGGTGGGGGTGGGTGAGTTTGGGGTGGGTGGGGTAAGGTGGGGGTGGGTGGGGTAAGGTGGGGATGACCACCTAGGTCCTACCGGCGCATTGGGAAAGGCATGGCATGTGAGGCGTGGTGGTAGTGGGTGGGATACAGACGGGTGGGGTAAGGTGGGTGGGGTGGGTGGGGTAAGGTGGGGGTGGGTGGGGTAAGGTGGGGATGACCACCTAGGTTTTACCGGCGCCTTGGGAGAGGCATGGCATGTGAGTCGTGGTGGTAGTGGGTGGGATACAGACGGGTGGGGTAAGGTGGGTGGGGTGAGTTGGGGGTGGGTGGGGGTAAGGTGGGGGTGGGTGGGGTAAGGTGGGGGTGGGTGAGTTTGGGGTGGGTGGGGTAAGGTGGAGATGACCTCCTAGATCCTATCGGCGCCTTGGGAGAGGCATGGCATGTGAGTGGTGGTGGTGGTGGTAGTGGGTGGGGTACAGACGGGTGGGTCAGGTGGGGGTGGATGGGGTGAGTTGGGGATGGGTGGGGTAGGGTGGGTGAGGTAAGGTGGGTAAGGTGATGCCCGGATGACTACCTTGGTCCTATGGGCGCCTTGGGAAAGGCATGGCTTATGAGGGGGGGGGGTAGTGGTAGTGGGTGGGTACAAACAGGTGGGTAAGGTGGGGGTGGGTGGGTTGTGGCACCATAAATTATCCGTGAACAGTCACCTCACCCACACCTCACCCCCCCACCCACACCCACACCTCACCCACACCTTGCCCCCTCCACACACACACACACACCCGCCTCACACACACCTTGCCCCACACACACACACACTTTACCCCCGCCCACACACACACACACCTTACCCACACACACACCTCACACACACCTTGCCCCCTACCACCACCCCCGCTTCACACACACCTTGACCCCCCCACACACACACACCTCATCCACACCGTGCCCCCCCACACACACACACACCCACACACACGCCTCACCCACACCTTGCCCCCCACACGCACGCACCTTACCCCCGCCCACCCAGATCTTCCCCCCACACACACACCTTCCCCACACCTTGCCCCCCCCCACACACACACACCTTACCCCCTCCCCCCCGCCCCCATCCCAGGATGCTTACTATTGCGATTCCGAAAAGGAACTGTTGCAAAAGTGCGGCGTGGCGATGCGGTGAGGCTGAAGCAAGCAATATGGTGGCCTGGTCTGGGCTTGGCCTGGGCTGGGCCTGGGCTTGACTTGGGCTGGGCTGGGCCTGGGCTTGACTTGGACTGGGCCTGGGCTTGACTTGGGCTGGGCTGGGCCTGGGCTTGACTTGGCCTGGGCTGAGCTTGGCCTGGGCTTTTCTTTTCAACTTTAATTGACAGCTTCTAGGGAGCTCCCTGGGCCGGCCACTGGCCCAAGTCCCAAGATGTCAGCAGTTATGGACAGCCGATTGTGTCAGCTTCCAGGTGCTCTAGGTTGCGTTAGGTTTGGCCAAATAGCCAGTCAGGGGAGCTGCCTAGAAGCTGCTGTGTTCAGCTGAATAGCCAGTCAGGGGAGCTGCCTAGAAGCTGCTTTTCAGCTGAATAGACAGTCAGGGGAGCTGCCTAGAAGCTGCTGCGTTCAGCTGAATAGCCAGTCAGGGGAGCTGCTTAGAAGCTACTGCGTTCAGCTGAATAGCCAGTCAGGGGAGCTGCCGAGAAGCTGCTGCGTTCAGCTGAATAGCCAGTCAGGGGAGCTGCCTAGAAGCTGCTTTTCAGCTGAATAGACAGTCAGGGGAGCTGCCTAGAAGCTGCTGCGTTCAGCTGAATAGCCAGTCAGGGGAGCTGCTTAGAAGCTACTGCGTTCAGCTGAATAGCCAGTCAGGGGAGCTGCCGAGAAGCTGCTGCGTTCAGCTGAATAGCCAGTCAGGGGAGCTGCCTAGAAGCTGTTGCGGTGCGACGTGAGGATGCGGTGAGGGGAAATTGGTACGCCTTGCCATGGGGCGTGGTGTGGAAGAAGCCTTCACACCAGGGTACTTCCATTGACCAAATTGGCCAGCGCTTTAGCGCACTTGAAAACAAAAAAACTGCGCTTATACTAGTGCAAAAATTGCTTCCTGCGTCCACAGGGGGTTGCAAAAAACTGCGCGAAATGCGCAGTGGGGCTCAAAAAAGCAGCGCGCCAGCGCGCAAAAGCGCGCGCTTGGAAGTACCCTGCTTCACACTCACTTGCACTGGAGCAAGTAACTGTGGGTTTTGCTTTCGCAGACCACTACTGCGCCTGAGCCCAGTCACCTCCTTGTCAGCAGGGTACCTCAGGAGGACCCCCATCTCTGCTGCCTGAGACGCAACCAATTGTATCGCCTGCGTCCTGCGACGCAACAGACCCTTCTTTCTGTAAAACGGACCCTCCCCACCCTTCGATGCTGCATCTGCGACGGACGATGCAGCGTCCTGAACAACCCTGCTCGACAGCACTGAGGAACGTTTACCCTTCTTCAGCCTTTTGGCGGAGCCCCCCCTTGTGGGGAGTGGGAGCCCCCAGGGTTAACCATTTGTCCGTTTGTGCGACTGAAAAATTGAAGACTGACACGTCAGCCAACTGTCTCATAACTAACTGGCTTCGGTCAGCTCCATTTCCATTGCCAACACACTCCGCCAATTTTCTACGTCGCTTGCAACCCGTCTTCAGCCTTTTTCCTGCATTGCTCCTTCTATTCGCTGTGAATAAATAAAATAAATATATAGTACGCCCTATTACAAGGCGTGCGATTGAGGAGTTCAGCCCGTTTGCTTGCACTGGGGCCAACCACCATCTGTTGCTATGTTTTGCTGACAACTACAGTGGGGGGATGATTGTCCCCACAAAGCCAGTCCCCAGTGAATCAGATCTCCTCGGGGATAGGGGTTAGGGTTAAGGTTTCTGATTCACTGGGGACTGGCTTTGTGGGGACTAGCTTCCCCCCTCCGACAACTCCTTCCATTTACTTCCAACTTCTTACCTTTGCTACCTTCAACATGCATATTGCTATGCATTGCTTACAACAACTTTAATTTGCTTGCGACCTCTCACCCTAGCTTACTTTCACATGCATACTGCTATGTATTGCTTGCGACTACTCTTACATGTTTTTTCTTTATCTTGCCAGATCTTGCTGACAGACTGTGCTGGAAATCCCTTTGAGGCTGCCCACCGTCTTCCATTTCCGAGTCCCCCCGTGCGATAGCCACGGAAACCAGGGAGCATACGAAGCAGATTATATCACACTCTTGAGGACAGAATGCAATCACATGTGAAGTACAGACACGACTACACCACACTCCTGGGGACTCAATGCAATCACATGTGAAGTACAGACACAATTAACCACAATCCTGAGGACAGAATGCAATCACATGTCAAGTACAGACACGACTACACCACACTCCTGAAGACAGAATGCAATCACATGTGAAGTACAGACACAATTAACCTCATTCCTGATGACAGAATGCTATCACATGTGAAGTACAGACACGACTATACCACACTCCTGAGGACTCAATGCAATCACATGTGAAGTACAGAAACGATTAACCACACTCCTGAGGACAGAATGCTTCCACATGTGAAGTACAGACACGATTAACCACACTCCTGAGGACAGAATGCAATCACATGTGTAGTACAGACACGACTACTTGAACTTGAACTTGGTTACAAAGCTTCAGCCAGACACAACACACACAGACACGACTACACCACACTCCTGAGGGCACAATCCTATCACATATAAATTACAGACACGACCACGCCACACTCCTGACGACACAATGCAATCATATGGATCAAGAATTTGAACTTGAACTTGGTTACGTAGCTTCAGCCAGCAATTTGAGTGCTCGCCGTCAGATGGATTAAGGCTGGAGCCAAGTACACTTTTTGACTTAAGATGACTTGTTTTCTTTGTTACAATCCTGGGGTTATCCAAGTAGGCTAAAGGGACTTGCCCAACCCTACAATTGCGAGGGATTGTATGTATGTTACAGTCCAGGGGTAAGCCAAGTAGGCTAAAGGAACCGTGTTAGGAATGGCGAAAAAGAGAAGGCATTGGTGAACTGAACCCCAAACTTGAACTTGAACTCTAAACGATCGTTTTACCGTTGAGTTCATGCTATAGTCATAATTTAATTTACTTTACCTTGGGTACATAGCTCCAGCCAGCAATTTGGCTGCTCGCCGTCTTCGGAAGTAAAAGAAATACAAGGGAAAATGCTAACGCGAACAAATAATTCTTTTGTTTTCCGTGTTTATCTTCTTCATCATTTCCATGTTATCATTTTTCTTCTTCTTCTGAACGATTTATATAATAAATACACAAAACTAATCATTCCTATAACAAATACTTGATCCAACATTTCACACATTCATGGATAAGCAGAGGAAGCTTCGCTTGACCTTCCACTGTGATAATCTGAGTCTGCAATAATCTGAGTCTGCAATACTCAATCGTTTACATTGTTATAGAAGAGAGAGAGTAAGTCGCACGAAGGCGATAAATACTAAGGCAGTCTGTAGTGCACAGTACTGCTGTCGGTGGGAACACGGGACCGGGTAGTAACCGGTCCGCCCTTTGCCAACTCAGATAGACATATGAAAGTCCCCTATAACATACCCCCCAACTCAAGGTATTCTTGGACATTCATGGATAAACAGAGCAAGCTTCGCTTGACCGCCAGGATGCCCAGCAAGATTTCCTGGATTCGCTGCTCTGCCGGCTCCGAGCTGCCAGCGTCAGCTTCACATGGTCAGCGTCACTCATTTCAGGCTGTACACCCTTCCCAGCCGAATCGTTCCCAGCCGTTTCTTGACAGGGGGAAGCTTCACGACCTTCCACTTCTGGATTGCACATCGTCAGGTAATGTAGAGGAGTCATCCTACTCCCAGATTAGAAAATCAGGTTCTGGTACTTGCTTCTCGAAATTGAAATTGAAATTGAAATTGTTACATCCTTGTAATACCGTTGACTGAGGACGTGAAGTTAAGGACACCATAGCGTAAGCCGGAGCTGGCTGTAGTCACCGTAGGGCCACCTCATTCAAAAAGAATCACCACCGATGCTCAATAAGGCATCATCTTTACATTCAATCTTCACAAACTCTACTACACATATTCTCCTGAACAACACACCTGGCTCCCCCATCCCCATCACTAGGGGCACCATCCAGGGAGACACTCTCTTCCCCCTACTCTTCATTATCTTTCTAGAACTCAATAAGGCAGCATCTGTACATTCAAAGACCACATGGTGTTCATCTTGGACGGTTCTATGTGACACACTCGATACTTCCAAGGAACAATGGGACGTTTCTATCTACCGTATCAGTTTCCACCTTCAGATAGTGGGACGAGGGGTCTAAATCTATACATATTACGCACCATCTTGTGAGGTAGGTTTCTAATGAGATAGTTAGGCATCTAAGACTCGCTCTCATACCATGAAGAGGACATCCAAGTATGGTACTTGAACTTGAAGTTTAGCTAACAAGTATACGGTACTTGAACTTGAACTTGGTTACATACTTCTTCTTCTTCTCTTTTCATTGTTCCATTTTCCATTTTTTCTGAACCGGTCATAACGATAAAAAACTAATCAACTGACAAGTATGGTACAGGTATGGTGCACCAGGTATGTGGGTGTGTGTGGGTGTGTGTGGGTGTGTGTGTGTGTGGGGGGGGGGGTCAAGGTGTGGGTGAGGTGTGGGTGTGGGGGCAAGATATTAAGTGACAAGTATGGTACAGGTATGGTGCACCAGGTATGTGTGTGTGTGTGTGTGTGTGTGTGTGTGCGGGGGGGGGGGGGGGGGGGGGGGGGGGGGGGTCAAGGTGTGGGTGTGTGGGCAAGGTATCAAGTGAAAAGTATGGTACCATGTACACAGCATTATTTAGTCCTTGTGATCCAGAGCTTTCATCTCTAGGGCGTGCGTCTGATGACTTGGTGCTCCAGTAAAAAAAAAGATGATTGGAGAATAGGACCTTCTCTGACACTTTGTTCCGGTTAACTGGTTTAAGTTTCAAATGTCCCACACCTCCATGTAAATTGTTGGCCGAAGATTAATTCTGAGAATCTTCCAAGAAGTACAACGTCGTAAGGGCATCAGACAAATCCTAGCTCCAACAGTCTTTGAGTTCTTAAGATCAGCAAGGGCAACATCCCTCATCATACCAGAGATTCATCCTGTGAATCTTCCAAGGAGTACAGCGTCACTAGGGCATCAAACGCCTCCTTGCTCCAACAGTCTTTGCGTTCTCTAGCCATATTGAGATCAGCAAGGGCAACATCCCTCATCATACCAGAGTTACTAGCACAGTATTTCACGATGGAGTCCCAGAATCTAATCACTGATGTCAACCAGTATTTTTGCTTCGGTACCGGTCCCTCATACGGGACACCCTAAGTGCACCTACTATTTTGTAGGATTTGCAAAGCTATTCGAACTGAATCCTCGGTGCCGCTGGTTTGTGTAGGGAGACCCACCTCCTCGAATGAAATACCTTTCGAGAATTCAGTTCGAATGGCGTTGCCACTCCTACAAAAGAGTAGGCGCGACTGTGTGTATAAATGTTGAGGTACAAATAACGGTATCAGAAATCAGAATCATATTACTTGAACTTGGTTACAACAGCCAGCAATTTGGCTGCTCGCCTTCTTCGGCTGTAAAAATAAAATAAAACAGGGAAATGTAAGCGCAAACAAAATATTTTTCTATTGTAATCATTTTTCTTCTTCTTCTTTTTCTGTAACATACAAATAAGACACCTGGGCCTAGACAAGTCTTAAACCGAGTCCAAGTTCAAGTCTCTAAACTGTCGCATCCTCTTAGTAAGCTCCCTCACCTGGTTTCTGTGGGAACCGCACGGGGGAAATTGGAAGACGGTGATCAGCCCAGAGTTGGCTGACAAACAATGTAAAAAAGGCACTAAGAGCATCGCATCGAGGCAGATCATAATGACAGAATCACAGTACATTGGAAATCCGACTGACTCTCATATTCAATCACTTTTAGTCGTCGGTCCTTCAGAGAGCGTTGCCTCGCACGGTCTGACTTGGATCTCTGCCACACTCCCTGTTTTCTGCGTCTATCGCTTTTACGCCTTGCTTACGCAGATCCCTTGGCATCCTGTTTCGATGAATGGTTCAATGGTTGACCATTCATCATGATGGCCAAGGTGCGGGGTTTGAATCCTTCTGGGTGCGCTTTAGCGGTCGCGGTCGCTGTCAACCACCATGGTAGCTATATCTAGGTCAGGTAGCAGCCCCTGGTTGTACATCCTAACTAAATTCAACCGATTGTACCTTGAAACTGACATAACCAGCTTTCCAACATGCTTGGAATCTTCTGGCTTATCCCAGGGCCTGGCTAAGGGAACTGCTTATCTATGTCAACAGGACTTCCTATGCATTACCCACGTTGCGCATGCAGTACGAGCCCGTTTCAGTGATAAGATTGGTCTAGTGGTACACCAAATTGCTGAAACGAAGCGGGGTCAGGGATTCGATTCCCCCTACGGTCACCCTGAGCGTTGCAGGTCGATGTCAACCGCAATGGTAGCTTGTCCAGTCGAGGTGGTAGGTAGACCGTTCTCTGCCTGCGAACGACGGGTTCTCTTAATACCACGCCCCACCAGGCGTTATCATTACATGCAGTACGCAGGTGTCCTCATGCAGTACCCAGGTTGCGCATGCAGTACGCAGGAGTACGCACACAGCATGCAGGTGAACACATGCATTACGCAGGTTGTGTACGCAGTACATATGTGAACACATGCAGTACACAGGTTACACATGCAGTACGCAGGAGTACGCACGCAGTATGCAGGTGTACATATGCATTACGCATGTGTACACCTACAGTACTCAGGCTGCGCATGCTGTATGCAGGTTGTGTATGCAGTCTGCAGGCGTAAGCATGCAGTACGCAGGTGTAAGTAGGCAGCTCTTTTCCCCCGTCCTTGGGCCAAAGTTGAAGCTAGATAGTGCATCTTGAAGCTGACATGGCGGGCATATTCAATGGAGCTAACAGCTTTGGATCAATCCAATGGATGGCGAATGGAGCTGGATGGAAGCTGCCATGGGCAGCAAAAAAATACCAGTGAGTTTGTGCAGGTTGTTCTCCTTTGACTGACTATCCAGATTATTTGAGGATGGACAGGCTGGCCCCCTCAACCTCACGCCTCGTAATACGGCGTACCATTGATTTATGTCTGAGGATGGACAAGTCTGCCGGACTCTCATCGCCAATTTTTTCTTTGGTGGTTGTCCCCAGCGCAGGTGAACGGGCTGGCCCCCTCAATCTGACACCTCGTAATACGGTGTACCATATTTTTAGTTCTGAGGATGGACAAGTCCGTCAGACTCTCACATTCAAAATTTTCTTCGGTGGTTGGTAGGGCACTACATCTGGTCAATTGGGGATGCTTCAACAATGCAACTGCAACTGCCTCCTTTTGGGTTGCTCTTTAAACTCAGCTGACAACGAAAATCTGCGCGCTGTGCCCAGAGGAAGTTTCAAAATTGCTTCAATTACGCAGTCGGGCTCCAAAAATTTGCGCTCTAGAGCGCAATAGCGCGCGTCATGTCGTACCCCGTTGGTTTCCTCCAGCGCAGGTGAACGGGCTGGCCCCCACAACCTCACGCCTCGTCAAAGGTAATGATAACGCCTGGTGGGGCGTGGTGTTAAGGGAACCCGTCGTACGCGGGTAGGGAGCGGTCTTCTACCTAAACTGGACAAGCTACGATCGCGGTTGACGACGACCTGCAACGCCAAGAGCGACCGAAGGGGGAATCGAACCCCCGACTCTTTGTCCTCACATTTATTTGGTCTACCACTAGACCAATGTATATCACTGAAGGGGGCTTATGCCTCGTCATAAGGCGTAGTATTTATGTATTGTCATCTATCGGCCTGCACGTCTTGCCTCTGTCTTGGTTTGTGTGCCACCCATGGCAGCTTCCATTCAGCTCCATCTTCCATCCATTGGGGGTCAACCCAAAGTCTTTAGCTCCATCAGAAGGAATGATAACGACGCTGGTGATTACCTCCAGGCTATTCGGTATTCAAATCCCGGCTATCACCAACGGTGCAAAGACAAACACCCAAGCTGAACGCACTGCACGTAGCAATTAAACACTGGTGGGGCGTGGTATTAAGGGAGCCCCGTGTTACGGCGGTAGGGAACGGGCTGCTACTTTTACCTGGACAAATCTACCATGGCGGTTGACAGCGCACTGAACCCCTAAATCGCACCCGTGGGGATGCTTCGTTCTTTCTAGGAGCTCAACCATTGAGCCATTCGCCGGACCGGGGATGCTGCATTAGAATGACTCAGGGAGCCTCCTAGACATTGACGCCCATAGCTGAACTGTAGGAAGTAGTCCCCAAGTCTAGCTGCTGCTGCTGCTATGTTGACCAGCCTTGGCTGCTCAGAGGTGAAAATTCAGACATTAGTCCCCTCCCCAGCCTTGCTGCTGCTGCTGCTGCTGCTATGTTGACCAGCCTTGGCTGCCCATAGCTGAAAATGCAAGAAATGCCCCCCCGCCCCCCCCGGCCTAGCTTGCTGCTATGTTGATCGCCTTGGCTGCCCATAGCTGAAAATGCAGGCAATGCTCCCCCCCCCCCCCCCCCCCCCCCACCGAGCTGCTGCTATGTGAGCGCCTTGGCTGCCCATAGCGAAAATGCAGGCCAATGGCTCCCCCCCCCCCCCCCCCCCCCCCCCCAAGCCTAGCTGCTGCTATTTTGAGCCGACTTGCTTGCCCATAGCTGAAATGCAGACAAGGCAAAAAATGCTCCCCCCCCACCCCTCCCCCACACCCCAACACCCCCCACAGACCCACCCCCCCACCACCCCCACAAGCCTAGCTTCATGCTGCTATGTTGAGCGCTTGGATTGCCCATAGATGATGAATAATCAGGAAATGCTCCCCCCTCACACATCACAACAACCCCCACCACCCACATACCCAATCACCACCCACCCCCCACACCAGTCCTAGATGATGCTATGTTGGCGCTATTGGCTGACCAAGCTGAAAATGCAGGCAATTGCCTCACCCCCCCCCCCCCAAGCCTAGCTGATGCTAGTTGGAGCGCCTTGGCCTGCCCCATAGCTGAAAATGCAGGCAATTTGCCCCCCCCCCCCCCCCCCAACCCCAGCCTAGTGCGCTATGTTGATGCGCCCCCGTGGATTGCCACATAGCTGAAAATGCAGGCCAATGCCCCCCACCCCCGCCTCCTCCCATTCCCACAGCCTAGCTGCTGCTAGGTGAGCGCCTTGGCTGCCCATAGCTCAAAATTGCAGGCAATGCCCCCCCCACCCCCTCCCCCTCCAGCCTAGCTGCTGCTGCTGCTGCTATTTCGAGCAGCCTTGGCTGCCGCTCTAGCCGTCCTTCGTAGGTCGTACATGGCTGCTGTGTGGAGGTCGTGAGCATACGACGAATGATGGTGGTCCAACCTGCGGAAGAGCACAGAGACCGTGAGTATATGACTAATGATGGTGGTACAATCTGCGGACGAGCACGGAGAACATGAGCATATGAAATGATGGTGGTCTAACCTGTGGAAGAGCACAGAGACCGCGAGCACATATAAATACACAGTTTGCCTTGTTACGAGGCATGAGGTTGAGGGAGCCAGCCCATTTGCTTGCACTCGGGCCAGCCACCAAACCATGCGCACAGCAACATTCGATCCGGGTACACCAACTTAAAACATGCCCATTGCTGTACAATCTGCAGCACCTACCAGGACTGGACATCGTCTCTGTCAACTTTTTTATTTCACATCAATCTCTGTACCTTGTTATTGTACATCAATTTCTGTACCTTAATTTCTGTACCTTCATTTCTGTACATCAATTCCTGTACCTTGTTATTGTACATCGATTTCTGTACCTTAATTTCTGTACCTTCATTTCTGTACATCAATTCCTGTACCTTGTTATTGTACATCGATTTCTGTACCTTAATTTCTGTACCTTCATTTCTGTACATCAATTCCTGTACCTTGTTATTGTCTTCAGCCACCACTTGGCACCGCCTCAGTCAAGTCCGCCATCATTCCCATCGACATCATCAACTTCTCTACCCCACTGTCATCGGCAGCCACCACCTTGCATGCACCCACCTCAAACCTAAGTTACTTTAGCCTAGTCAGACTGCCGGCACCAAACTATATCATATGGTCATTCCCAACCAGTACTGCATGAAGCAGCCAGGTCTGGACTTTGCCTCAGTTAAGTCCGCCATCACTCTCCTCGACATCATCAACTTCTCTACCCCACTGTCATCGGCAGCCACCACCTTGCATGCACCCACCTCAAACCTAAGTTACTTTAGTCTAGTCAGACATCCGGCATCATATGATATCATATTGTCATTCCCTACCAGTACTGCATGAATCAGACAGGCCTGGACTTCGCATCAGTCAAGTCCGCCATCATTCTCATCATCATCATCATCATCATCAACTTCTCTACCCCACTGTCATCACCACCACCGCCACCACCACCATACACCCACTTAAAACATGTCCAGCTCTGTACAAGCTGCTTAACCTACCAGTACCGTACAAAGGAGGCAGGCTTTGCCATAGCCTCAGTCAAGTCCACCACCAGTTTTTCTTCAACCTCTCTACCTCACTGTCATCCACAGCCACCACCACCACCATACACCACCTTCAAACATGCACCAACTATGCACAAGCTATTTGACCTACCAGTACAAAGGAAGCAGGCTTTGCCATTGCCTCAGTCAAGTCCGCCATTGACATCAAATCTCGGCCTCACTGTTCTCTACAGCCACCACCACCACCATGCACCACCTCCAACCATGCACAAGGTACTTGACCTACCAGTAATGTACAAAGGAAGCAGGCTTTGCCATAGCCTCAGTCAAGTCTGCCATCGACATCAACTTCTCGACCTCACTGTCATCTACAGCCACCACCACCACCACCACCATACACCCACTTTCAACATGCACCAACCATGCACAAGCTGCTATACCTACCAGTACTGCACAAGAGAGGCAGGCTTTGCCATGGCCTCAGTCAAGTCTGCCATTGACATCAACTTCTCGACCTCACTGTAGTCGACAGGAACCACTTGGCAGCCGCCCTGGATCATATAAATGCGGCCGACGCACTCAAACAGGAAGCGGTCGGTTGACATAGTGCTGCCTGCACCCAGGAGCCAAGAGCGAGCCTGGAGCAGGCCCCCCAAGGGTAGAAGACGCTTGGCGGTGTGGAGTTGTTGTGTTGCTTGAAGTACGGAAGGTTGAAGTACGGTTGTTCTATATATCATGTAGAAGCGAGGGGAGGGGATAGAGGGGGTTTTTGAACGGGGTGTGAGTTCGGAGGGGGGTTGGGCGAGGCTAGCGTTTAGATGAGGGTTTTGTTTAGGACGGGGTTAGGGTGGAGTAGGTTTAGGTGTGCTTACGGTGGCCGCGTTTCTAGTTGTCTTGTTCTACTTTTTTATTTTTTTTTAGACGATCATTGGTGTGTTTATAAGTACGGCTACCCATATCATAGAGCAAGGTATTCTGTGGAATGTGATTTTGTCATGTTGCGGGGTGTCTTTTTGTTGTATTTGCTCCTTTTTTTCTGCATTTGTGTGTTTAAAGGGGTGTACTCTTGTTTCGTCCCCTTTCTCTTTGTTTGGTTTTGTGTTTTTTTTCTCGTGGTTTGCGGCGTTGTCCCTTGTTCGTCCGTTTTTTTTTTTTTCTTTTTGCGTCTTTATTCCTCTGGTCTCGGTTTTTGTTCGCGTGTGTTTGCTTGTGCTTGTTCATCGGTTGCGTGTCCTTTTTTTTCCTTTGCTCTTTTATTTCCGTCTTGCATCTTTATTTTTGTCTCTTCTTTCGTTTTCCTCCTGTTTCGATTTTTGTTTTTCTCGTGTTTCTCTATTTGTCTTCGTTTCCTCTGTTGTGTTCTTTTTTTGTCACACCAAATGGGAAATTGGGTTGAGGATGGGTTGGGTCGATGTATTTTTGACTGTTAGGGATTCGGAGGAGTTGGCGGTTCCACTGTTGGTTGGTCGTCGTCTTCCCTCTTTGTGTTGGGCGTCTTCTCGTTCTCGGGTTTTTCCTTGTTCCTCTTGTCTGGCGTTTTTCCTTTCTTTCTCTCTGCCAGTCTTTTTCACAATTCTTTACCTCTTTCCCCGTTAATTTGCGTTTTCTTTCTTTTCCCGTACCCCCTGTTAGGCCAATAGGCAAAGGGACTTTCCCAACCGTGATAGGAAGGGCTTAAAATAAAAAGCACTTATCAACTGAACCCCAAACAATCGTTTTATCTATGGGGGCCCCGCGTTCGTGCTACAGTGATCATTTAATTCTACAATATAAGAGGGTGTGAGGGAGCGATGGTGGATAAGGGTGTTGGCCAAACTGCTTTTGCAGTGTTTTTGCATAAGTTTTGAAGTTCTTTTACAGTGTGTTAAGTGTTTTTGCAGAAAACAGGAAGTCTGGTCTTGTCTAGTGAGTAGGGATAGGCAATATGATATCATATGATATCATGTCCCCATACGATATCATATGATGCCGGCAGTCTGACTAGGCTAAAGTTACCATTCATATACGATATCATATGATGCAATTTGTATGATATCATATGATATCAACAATACTCCCTCGCCCCGCTTTTGGTCCAACTCATATTAAAAAATCATGGTCTTATCCCTAAAAACTAGTGATCCAAAAAATATGGCTGTAACCAACCCTCTAAATCTGAATCTGAGAGGTGAAACGTGACGTGTTGAACACTTGGTTTCCTCATATACATACACCATGCACACAAAAGCACCCACACCCACACATAAAAGCACCCACACCCACACACACACATAAAAGCATACACACACCCAATATAAAAGCACACACAAACACACACAGAAAATCACACGCACACGCATACAAACGCACCCACACACGAACAAACAGAAACAAACCCACCCACACACACCACCATGAAGTCCTGAACCCAACTGAGCTGAGGCAGGAACACATGTAGCTGTGGATGCAATTATGGGTCTTCAATCACTTTTATTACTTAGCAAGTAGTACCAGTGAACCCCACACTCTTCCAATTAATCATGAACTCCCCAGTCAAGTCCTTTTCTCATGGCCATATCCCCCCCCCCCCCCCCCCCCCCCCCCCCCCCCCACACACCACCCCAACACAAACACACATAAAAAGCACGTACAAGCACACAACACACAGAACAACAGCACACAAACACACACATAAACATACACACCACCAAACCACGTCACATAACGCAACTGACCTGAGACAGGAACACATGTAGCTGTGGATGCGATGAGGGGTCCTTTGTCACCTCAAATAAGGGCTCGAAGATGTTTGTCTAGCATCTGGGGGAAGGGTTGTGGGGGGGGTGGGGGGGGTGGGGGTGGGGGGCGTGTGTTGGTGTGAGTGTGGTGTTTTGTGTGTGTGTTTGTGGTGTGTGGTGGTGGTGGGTGGGGCCTGGTGGGGGTGTGGGGTGTGTGTGTGGGGGGGGGGAGGGGGGGGGGGGGGGGGGGGGGGTATTTTGTTTAGGTGGGTGTTTGAGATGTGTTGTGGGAGAAGGGTGGGTGGGAGGTGGGCTGGTCCTGGGTCACTTTCGGACCAAGGCTCGAAGATGTTTATCTAGCATCTTATGTGGGGGTGGGCGTGGGGCCCGTGGGTGAGTGGTGTGTGTATGTTGTGTTCGTGTGTGTGTGTGTGTGTTGTGTTGGGGGGTGGGGGGGGGGGGAGCAGGAGGTGTGGTGGTGAGGTTTTGTCCGAGGGTGTGTTTGTATAGGGTGGTGTGTGTGTGGATGGGATTCAGGGGTCCTGGCAACCTCAACAAGGCGATATGTGTTTGCCTCGCATCTGAGAGGGGGGGGGGGGGGGGGAGAGGTTTGGGTGGCGTGAGTTTTTTCGTCGGGGTGTTATTTGAGGGTGTGGTTGATATAGGGTGGTTGGGTGGGAGCGGGGTCCCTGGCACTTGTAAAAGAGCTGAAAGGTTGTCTGGCTCTGAGGGGGGGGGGGGGGGGGGGGGGGCGTGAAGTTTTGTTGCGTGTGTGTTATGAGGTAATCATGTTGTTGTGGGTGAGGTGTGGTGTGTGTGTGTGTGTGTGAGAGCACCGTGTGCTGTGGTGGAAGTGCAGGTGGCTGGGTGTGAGTCAGGAGGGAAGTGGGGTGTGTGTTTGGAGGGGTGGAGGTGGGGGTAGTGTTGATTGGGGTCTGGTTAGGTGGTAGGAGGTGAGTGACGTGGGATTGGAAAGACGGTGAGCACGCCAGACTGCTGAAAGATCCATGTCACCGTTCAATTCAATTCAACCCAATTCAACTCAACACGATCCAATCAAATTAAACTCAAATCAATCCAATCCAATCTAACCAAATCCATTAAATTCAATTCCCAATACAATCCACTTGCATTCTTGCATGTTATTGGCGTTGGTCCTCACATGTTTCCAACCGACCAGCTTCCGTTAGTCCCGTCCTTGGTCCCTCTAATGCAACCGACCGCTTCCTGAGTGCGTTGGCCGCATTTTCCTGATACAGGGCGGCTGCCAAGTGGTTCCTGTTTTGACTACAGCGAGGTCGAGAAGTTGATGTCGATGGCGGACTTGACTGAGGCCATGGCAACGCCTGCTTCCTTTGTTCAGTACTGTGGTAGGTATAGCAGCTTGAACTGGTTGGTGAATGTTTTAAGTGGGTGTATGGTGGTGGTGGTCGTGGTGGCTGTAGATGACAGTGAGGTCGAGATTTGATGTCAACGGCGGACTTGACTGAGGCCATGGCAAAGCCTGCTTCCTTTGTACAGTACTGGTAGGTCAAGTAGAGTCTCCATCTTTGGCGTGCGGGATGGTCCCCTTAGCACCACGCCCCACTAGGCGTTCTTTATTCTTTTCCTTTTCAAATTCCATTCAATCGCGTACTTTTGTACTTTTCTGTATTCTTTGTTCTCCTCTTTTTCACATTTCATTCTTTTTTTCAAATTTCAGCGGGTGGAGCCAAGCTGTTTGTGGGTGCTGATCTTGCTACTCTTGCACCCATTCTTCTCTTTTTCAAATTCATTTCATTCTTTGCTCTATTTCAAATTCATTTCATTCTTTGCTCTTTTCTTGTTCACATTTCATTCCATTTATTGCGTACTTTTCCTTTTCGTTTTCACATTTCATATAATGATTGCAAACACGTCATTTCTTTTTCAAATTTCATTCAATTTATTGCATACCTTTCCTTTTTTCTTTAAATTTCATCAATTGATGCAAGACTTTCTTTTTCTTTTTCACATTGTCTTATCATTGATCGCATATCCTACATAACCTGCTTTCTTTTCTTTTCACATTTCTCAATCATCGCGATCGTCTACCTATGTTTTTGTTTCGTATTCGTTTGTTTCTCTTTCCTTTTCAAATTTCATTCAATCGATCGCATACCTTTGTTCCTTTCCAGTATTCTTTTCTTTTTCAAATTTAATTACATTTACCGCATACCTGTTGGAAGTTGTCAACGATGCCACCCATGGGTATATGTTGTACAGTCGTGGGATCTGAATGAGCCACACGTTTTTGTCACTGTACAGCTTGTTGGCTACCACCCAGGCTGCCAGGGTGTCCCACTCCATGGTCTGTAGGTAGGTAGACATGTGTGTGTGTGTGTGAGAGTGAGTGAGTGAGTGAGTGTCGCTGTACAGCTTGTTGGCAACCACCCAGGCCGCCAGGGTGTCCCACTCCATGGTCTGTAGGTAGGTAGACATGTGTGTGTGAGAGAGTGTGTTGAGTGAGGGTGGTGAGTTGGTCGCTGTACAGCTTGTTTGCCAACCAACCTCAGGCAGCCAGGGGTGTCCACCTCCATGGTCCTGTAGGTGAGGTGAACATGTGTGTGTGAAGAGTGTGGGAGTGATGAGTGAGTGTCCGTGTACAGCTTGTTGGGCAACCACCCAGCGCCGCAGTGTTGTCCACTCCCATGTCTGTGGTAGTTAGACATGGTGTGTGTGAGAGAGTGTGTGAGTGAGGTGAGTGAGGTCGTGGTACGTTTTTGTTGGCCTTACCACCCAGGCCGCCAGGGTGTCCCACTCCATGGTCTGTAGGTAGGTAGACATGTGGGTTTGTGTGAGTGTGTGGTGTGTGAGTGGTTGTGTGGTGTGAGTGTTGTGTGTTGTTGTGTGTTATGTGGTGTTGTTGTGAGAGAGAGAGTTGACGAGCAATTTCGCTTTTACAGCTGTTGGCACCACCTCCCCAGGCTTCCAGGGGGTGCCCTCACTCTATGGTCTGTGTGTAGGTAGACGTGTGTGTGTGTGAGAGTGTGTGACTGAGTGAGTATCGCTGTACAGCTTGTTGGCAACCACCCAAGCCGCCAGGGTGTCCCACTCCATGGTCTGTGTAAGTGTGTGAGTGTGAGTAAGAGATAGTATGAGTATAAGTGTGTGTGTGTGTGTGTGTGTGTGTGTGAGAGTTCTAGTGGTCGCTGTACAGCTTGTTGGCAACCACCCAAGCCGCCAGGGTGTCACTCCCCATGGTCTGTGTAAGTATGTGAGTGTGAGTAAGAGAGAGTATATATAAGTTGAGTGTGTTGTTGTGTGTTGTGTGTGAGGGATGAGGAGAGAAGAGTACGTAGTTGGGTCGCGTGTACAGCTGTGTGCACCACAAGGCTGCCAGGTGTCCCAAAGCTCCATGATATTTAGGTAGGTTAGACCGTTGTGTGTGTGTGGTGGGAGTGCGTGTGTTGTGAGGAGTGTAGTGGCCGCTGTAACAGCTTGTTTGCAAACCACCCAAGTCCGCCAGGGTTGTCACTCACCCATGGTTCTGTTGTAGTGTTTCGAGTGTGTTCTAAGAGAGAGTGATGGTATAAGTGTGGTGTGTGTGTGTGAGAAGTACAAAGTGGTCCGCTGTCAGCTTCTGTTGGACAACCACCCAGGCCCTGAAGGGTTGTTCCATTCAATGGTCTGTAGGTAAGGTAGACATGTTGTGTGTGTGTGAGTGTGTGTAAGAGAGAGTATGAGTATGCGTGTGTGTGTGCTAACCATCATATGTATGCATAATATATATATATATATTATTTTGTTTTTTTTTTTTTTTTTACACACAACATAATGTCGACTCTGAGGCGTACTGATAATAATACGCCAGGGCCAAAGTCAGAAGGGACACAAGATATTAAAGTTATGACTCCAACGCCCTGGTGGGCTGTTTGGTGCGTGTAAGGGAGCCCTGTATTAAGGCGTGTCGTGAACGGCCGGCCTAGGGTCTTCGATAAACGGCGCTCCGTGAGCTCTTACTGCCTGGACAGTGCTACCATGGCGGTTTTTTGACAGCGACCGCGGACACAAAACGCCACCAGAAGGAATTCGAAACTCACACTTCTTCATTCCAGCGGAAAATGATCAAACATTTGTACCCATTTTGCCAAAACTGGAATATGACCGGTAAATAGAGTTTCAGAAACAATAAAAGATATATACGTGGCTGTGGTCAAGGTTGAAAGAGGCCATCCAAACCACCGCTCTGGTGGGTGTTGCTTTTGGTGGCATGTATGTCTTTTGGGTCTGTCTGTCTCATCTCAGTCAGGTTTAGGGTGTGTGTCAGGGTAAGCTACACAAGTGCGGAACAGGTGACTGAATGTCCGACTGGATGAGGTGACTGAATGTCTGACTGGATGAGGTGACTGAATGCCTGACTGGATGAGGTGACTGAATGCCTGACTGGATGAGGTGACTGAATGCCTGACTGGATGAGGTGACTGAATGCTGAGGATGAGGTGGAATGCTGCCCTGACTGATGAGGTTGGACTTGGAATGCCTGACTGGATGAGGTGACTGAATGCCTGACTGGATGAGGTGACTGAATGCCTGACTGGATGATGGACTGATGATGACTGGATATGTGACTGAATGCCTGACTGGATGAGGTGACTGAATGCCTGACTGGATGAGGTGACTGAATGCCTGACTGGATGAGGTGACTGAATGCCTGACTGGATGATGTGACTGAATGCCTGACTGGATGATGTGACTGAATGCCTGACTGGATGATGTGACTGAATGCCTGACTGGATGATGTGACTGAATGTCTGACTGGGTGGGTGGGAGGCTTGCTTTATTGCATGCTGCCTTAAGGCAAGCTACGAAAGCTTTCCAACACACAGCAAGGCACACAAAGAGACAGAATGAAAATCAAAGAGACAGACACACAAATATATAGACTAATTGACTCACTCACTCACTCACTCACCCACCCAGAAGATAAACAGACATTAGATAATGAGTGGCGTAGAAGCGGGGGGCGAAAGAAAGCACACAATGAAAACCAACACAAGCAATCACACACTCACGCACTCACCCACACACACTTACTCAACCACTCACTCACACATTTCACCACACCACAAACCAATCACTCACGCACTCATCAACCTAACTAATCACTCACTCACCACCTCACCACCTCACACACACACTCACACACACACTCACACACACTCACACACGCACTCACTGACATACTCACAAGTAAACAAGTAATGAAACGACGACGCAGGTGATCAGCTTTGACACGGTGGATGATGAGAGTAAGCCGGAGCAAATACCTGCCAAGGACACTGCTCAAGAGGTGAAAGTCAAGCAGGACGAGGGAGTCGAGGAGAAAGAAAGACCGAACCCGACAAAGACCGGCACGAAAAAAAAGAGGGAAGGGGAATACAGGAGGGGAGGTACAAAAACGAGCGAGCGCCGGGAAAAAAGAGAAGAGGAAACGACAGCAAGTAAAACTGAAAGAGAGAAAAAAGGGAGAGAGCGCACGAAAAAGAGAGAGAGAGAGACAGAAAGGGAAGAGAGGAGAGAAGAGAGAGAAAGAAAGAAGGAGAAGCAAACAGAACAAGATGAGAGAGAGAAAGAAAGAAAGCAAGAAGAAAGGCACGAACAGAAAAAGAGAGCGAGAGAAGAAAGGAAAGCAGAAGAAGAAAAGAAAGCAAAGGAAAAGAGAAGAGCAAGATAAAAGAAGCCCTCACTCCCCCTCCTACATCCTCCCTCCCTCACTCTCTACCTCCCTCCCCCTATCTCTCTCCCCTCCCTTCCCTCCCTCCCTCCCTCCCCCCTTTCCTTCCTTCCTTGCCTGCCCCCCTCATGAAACAAGAAATTAAGCAGGTGGTCTGCTTTGACACGGTGGATGATGAGAGCAAGCTAAAGTGAGGACCTGCCAAGGCAGACTGACACTCACACAGACAAACACAAGTATAAGAACATCAGCAGAGATGCATATAGACAGACTCACTATCTAAGTCTCCCACTCGCTCACCCACCCACTCACCCACCCATCCACTCACCCACCCATCCACTTACTCACCCATCCACTCACCCACCCATCCACTCACCCACCCATCCACTCACCCGCCCATCCACTTACTCACCCATCCACTTACCCACCCATCCACTCACCCACCCATCTACTCACTCAGGCACCCACCCACTGATCCGCCCATCCACTCACCCACTCAACCACTCACTCACCCACCCACCCACCCACTCACCCACCCATCTACTCACCCAGGCACCCACCCACTGATCCGCCCATCCACTCACCCACTCACTCACTCACTCACCCACCCACCCACCCACTCACCCACCCACCCACCCACCCACTGATGCAGGTGGTCGGATTTGACATGGTGGATGATGAGAGTAAGCCGGAGCGAAGACCTACCAAGCACTGCCCCCCTCCTTCTGAATGGGATAGCAAACACAACTGCGCCTACTCCTACTATGCCTTCTACATCTACGCAAACCTGTACACCCTTAATAAGGTGAGCTGTGCAACTCTTTCTTTGATTGATTGGATGACGGACTGACGGACTGACTGACTGACTAACTGACTGACTGACTGACTGACTGACTGACTGACACCGTACAGAAGGTGTTTTAAAATCCTTTTCATTTGCTTAATGGATGGGTGTGGTTGAGTGTGTGAGATGGCATGGGTGGGTGGGGTTCGTAGGTGGGGTGGCTGGCTGGCTGGCTGAATGACTTGTTGTGTCGGCTGAGGGAGGAAAGGAAGGAGGGAGGATGCATGAAGGGAGGGAGGGGTGGAGGCAAGAATGCAGTAATGGAGGAGTGGATGGATTGGGTGGATGGATGGATAAGCCGGCTGGCTGTGTAACTTGTCTCGCGGGCTGAGGGAGGGAGGGAGGGGGGGGGAGGGGGGGGGGGGGGGGGGGGGCAAGGAGGGAGGAAGGAAGGATTGAATGGATGGTTGGATAAGCGCCTGGCGGGCTAACTTGTCTTGCGGGCTGAGGGAGGGAGGGAGGAGGAGGAGGAGGAAGGATGCATGAGGGAGGGAGAGGGAGGAGAGGGGGGGGGGGGGGGGGGGGGGGGGGGGGGGGGGGGGGGCAAGAAGAGAGGAAGGGAGGAACCACCACACCCTCACCCTCCCACCACCATCCAGCACCGTGAGTCTCTAGGCCTGAACACCTTCACCTTGCGCCCCCATGCGGTTGAGACCGGTCACATCAACCACCAGGAGTCTGCATTCATGATGTTCAAAGTTAGACACGACAAAAAGACAAAAAAGACTCACCCTCGCCCTCATCCTTCCACCCCCTTCCAGTTCCGTGAGTCTCGAGGCCTGAACACCTTCACCTTCCGCCCCCATGCGGGCGAGGCGGGTGACATCGACCACCTGGTGTCCGCCTTCATGCTGTGTGAGAACATCGCCCACGGCATCAACTTGCGCAAGTCCCCATACTTGCAGGTAGGGATGTGATTTGGTTTAATTCTGATGTTGATTGGTGCAGGATTTGTATTATCATTATGATTACTAAATGGCATGCTGTGTGAAAACATCGCCCACAGCATCAACTTGCGCAAGTCCTCATATTCTTTTGATTCTGATTTTAATTGGTGATAAGAATTATTACTACTACTATTATTATTATTATTATTATTATTATTATTATTATTATTATGATGATGATTATCCCCAACTGTCATGCTGTCTGGGAGCATTTCAAACGGCATCAACTAGCGCAAGTTCCCGTACTTGCAAGTAGGAGTAATTGTGATTTTTTGTGTGCATGATAAGTGTATTTCTTATTTACTTGACTGTTGAAAAATACTAAATATCATGCAGTGTGAGAACATTCCCCACGGCATCAACTTGCGCAAGTCCCCGTACATGCTGGTGGGTTTAGTTATTGTTTCATTCATCCATATGTATGGCTGATTATGGAATGAATTGTAAATTATATTACCCCGCACACATACTCACGCTCATCCCATGCACACATATATTACCCCTCATGCATACTCACCCGCACCCCACACACTTTATATATATTACCCCACGCACCTACGCTCACACACCCCACACACATACTCACCTTCACCCCACACACATATATGTTACCCCACGCACATACGCTCACTCAGCCTCACTTCAACCTCACCAGTGTGGATCTGCAGTACCTTTTTTACGTCACCTGACCTTACATTAGATTGGGTTGTGCAAGTCTCTCCCTCACACCCATCCACTCACACTTTCCCTTATCTCCCTTGTGTCCTTGCAGTACCTGTACCACCTTCAGCATATTGGACTGTGCATGTCTCTCCCTCACACCCTCCCTCACACCCTCCCTCACACCCATTCACTCACACTTTCCCCCACCCCCCTTGTGTCCCTGCAGTGCCTCTACTACCTCCGGCAGATTGGGCTGTGCATGTCTCTCCCTCACACCCTCCCTCACACCCATTCACTCACACTTTCCCCCACCCCCCTTGTGTGCCTGCAGTACCTCTACTACCTTCGGCAGATTGGGCTGTGCATGTCTCCGCTCTCCAACAACACTCTCTTCCTCGACTACCACCGGAACCCCCTACCCGTCTTCTTTGCCCGCGGCCTATCGTGCTCCCTGTCAACCGACGACCCCCTGCAGATGCACCTCACTAGGGAACCCCTGGTGGAAGAGTACTCCGTTGCTGCTCAGGTGAGTCACAGCTCTAGTCTTGAATTTCTTAAGGGTTTGGTTATCCTGGGCCCGTCTTGAGCGTAAGGATTGGTAGTGGATTAAAATGCCCTGCCTAGGACCCACTTCAGATGCATCTCACTAGGGAATTCCTGGTGGAAGAGTACTCCGTTGCTGCTCAGGTGAGTCACAGCTCTAGTCTTGAATTTCTTAAGGATTTGGTTATCCTGGGCCCGTCATGAGCGTAAGGATTGGTAGTGGCTTAAAATGCTCTGCCTAGGACCCACTTCAGATGCATCTCACTAGGGAATTCCTGGTGGAAGAGTACTCCGTAGCTGCTCAGGTGAGTTACTGCTCTAGTTAACCTATTCAGAATTTAGCTATCCTGGGCCTGTCGTGAACATGAGGATTGGTAGTGGATTAAAAAGCTCTGCAAAGGACCCCCTACAGATGCACTTCACTAGGGAATTCCTGGTGGAAGAGAACTCCGTTGCTGCTCAGGCGAGTCACAGCTCTAGTAATGAAGCTCTTCAGGATTTGGCTATCCTGGGCCTGTCGTGCTCCCTGCCAACCAGTGAGGACCAGAGCTTTTCGTTTCGTTTCAGAAAGGAGGTCTGCTGGTAGTGATCAGGGATTTGGTGTCTTTCTGGTTTGGGCTCCTGGTAGTGATTTGGGTAGGCGGCTGGAAAGGGCCGACCCGTGGGGTTCGGGGAGCGGGGCCTAGATTTGAGTCTCGTGGTAGCGGAAGGTTTGGCCAAAACAGAGTCCCTGGTGGCGATCGCAAGTGGTATTGGATTAATAAGCTCTGTCTAGGACCCCCTCCAGATGCACCTCACTAGGGGACCCCTGGTGGAAGAGTAGGCAGTTGCTGCTCAGATGTGTATGACTTGTTTCTATGTAGCTTGGTAGGTAGGTTGGTAGTTCAGTAGCTAAGTTGGTTGGTAGGTGGGAGGGAGGGTGGGTAGTTAGGTTGGTTGTTCAGTCGGTTGGTAGGTGGGAGGGTGGGTAGGTTGGTAGTTCAGTAGCTAAGTTAGTTGGTAGGGGGGGGGGGGGGGGGGGGGGGGGGGGGGGGTAGGTAGGTAGGTAGGTTGGTAGTTCAGTAGCTAAGTTGGTTGGTAGGTGGGAGGGAGGGTGGGTAGTTAGGTTGGTAGTTCAGTCGGTTGGTAGGTGGGAGGGTAGGTAGGTTGGTAGTTCAGTAGCTAAGTTAGTTGGTAGGGGGGGGGGGGGGGGGGGGGGGGGTAGGTTGGTAGTTCAGTAGCTAAGTTGGTTGGTAGGGGGGAGGGTTGGTAGGGAGGGAGGGAGTTCACTAGCTAAGTTAGTTGGTAGGGGGGGGGGGGGGGGGGGGGGGGGGGTAGGTAGGTAGGTTGGTGGTAGTTCAGTAGCTAAGTTGGTTGGTACGGGGGAGGGTGGGTAGGTAGGTAGGGAGTTCAGTTGGTTGGCAGGTGAGAGGGTGGGTAGGTGGGTAGTTCAGTAGCTAAGTTGGTTGGTAGGTGGGAGGGAGGGGGGGGGTAAGGTCCATCCATCCACCCATCCACCCATCCGGTCCATCCATCCACCACCACATCCACCCTCCCTCCCCTGTACTAGCACCCCACCTGCCGATCCGTTCATCCACCCACCCACCCACGCACCCTCCCATGTCCACAGGTGTGGAAGATGTGCAGTGCAGATCTGTACCACCCATCCAACCAACCAACCAACCAACGCCCTGCCACACACACACACCCTCCCCTGTCCATAGGTTTGGAAGATGAGCAGTGCAGATCTGTGTGAGATCGCACGCTATGGTGTCCTCCACTCTGGCTTCCCCCATGCATGCAAGAAGCACTGGGTGGGAGACGAATACTGGCGCCTGGGTCCCGAGGGCAACGATGTGCAGAGGACAAATGTGCCGGACATGAGGTTGCGCTTCCGCTACGACACGTATGCCGACGAGATGCGGCTGGTGATGCACGGCATGCTGACGTACAAGGGCAAGAAGATGGCAGCACTGCTGCTGGCTAAACAAAAGGCCTTGAATGCACCGCCATGAGCTGTGTGGTGGACCCTATAGACTGCACATTACTGCCAATGTCTAAGGGCGTCGGAGATGGCTGCATTGCTACAGGCTAAACAAAAGGCCTTGAATCCACCGCCATGAGCTATGTACTGTAGTGGACCCCATAGGCAGCACATTACTGCTGACACGCAAGACAAAGAGGGTGGAAGCATAACATGCTAAACAAAAGGCCTTGAACGCACCGCCATGAGGTTGCGATACAACAATGCCGAATAGATGCAGTTGGTGATGCATGGTATGCTGACATATAAGGGCAAGAAGAAGGCAGCACTGCTTCAGGCTAAACAAAAGGCCTTGAACGCACCGCCATGAGCTATGTAGTGGCCCCTATAGAATTTGTATTACTGCTGATGTTTAAGGGCAAGAAGATGAATGCGCTTGTGCTAAACAAAAAGCCTTGAACGCACCGCCATGAGGTTAAGCTATGACACGTATGCCGAATAGATGCGGTTGATGATGCATTGCATGCTGGCGTATAAGGGCAAGAAGATGGCTGGACAAGTTGCCATCAAATATGTATTGAATGCAGGGACAGCGCATTACTACTGACGCACAAGACAAAGAGGGTGGAAGCACAGCATGTGTAGTGGCCCCTATAGACTGCGCATTACTGCTGATGAATAAGGGCAAGAAGATGGCAGCACTGCTACAGGCTAAACAAGAGGCCTTGAACGCACCGCCATGAGCTGTGTGGTGGACCCTACAGACTGCGCATTACTGCCGATGATAAGGAAAAGAAGATGGAAGCACTACATGCTAAACAAAAGGCATTGAACGCACCATCATGAGGTTGCGCTTTCGCTACGATGCATATGCCGGCGAGATAAGGCTGGTGGTGCACGGTATGGTGGTGAACCCAAGTATTATCACAGTTCTGGACAGCTGACTGTATCTACTTCGAGGTGCACGAGGTCGCATTTGGTTTGCCTCAATATATATATATAATATAATATAATATATATAGTCAGGGGAGCCGCCTAGAAGCTGTTGCTCGTAGCTGAAAAACAATCTATGGTGTGAGTTGGGGGACCTCCCTGGGGGTCGTTTGGTTTGGTTCAATTGCATGCTCTACAATCCTTTTTCGACGAATGGCTCAATGGTATACCTCCATCTCCAGCTTCCCCACCTCCCCCACCACCCACCAGCTCAACCCATCTCCCCAACCCTACCCACCTCCCGGCTTGCCAGCCTGCATGTGACCAAATCTGCAAACTCATCAATTATCACTCATCATTCATGGGATGGTATTCTGTATGAGGTGTGAAATCCCGTTTCGACGAATGGCTCAATGGTAGTGCTCGTTGAAATGATGAAGGTGCTGGGTTTGAATCCCTACGGGGTCGCGGTCGCTGTCAACGACCATGGTAGCTTTGTTCAGTAAAGTAGCAGCACGTTTTCTACTGCTGTAAGACGGGGCTCCCTTAATACCACGCCCTACCAGGCGTTATCATTACCTTTTGCATGCTCTATTAGCCTTCAGGCTGCTCCCTGCAGCGTGCTAAGTAAACATGGGGAATATAAACGCTACTATCAGATGGAGACAGTTTAAAGACATGCCCAGGCCAGGCTGTATGGTGGTCGTTGAATTTGTATTTGTATTTGCCAGGCTGTATGGTGGGTCGTTCGGAGCAGTACTAGGTTGCCGCTCCCACCATCCCACACACACACACCATCCCCCCCCCCACACACCCCCAACACAGACTCACACAACCCCACCATCCCATTCACACACCTCTCACAGAAGCAACAAGGGTGTAGGTGTGTGTGTGTGTGTGGGGGGGGGGGGGGGGGGGGGGGGGGGGGTAAGGTTCGGAGTGGATTGGTACATGTTTTTTCAGCCAACTCTGGACTCCTCACCGTCTTCAAGTCCTCCCGTGTGATACCCACGGGAAAAACAGGGAGCACTCTAATCAGATTAATGACTGTCTAAGGACTTGTCCAGGTCAGAAGGAGGCTTCAGAAGTTCACTAGCATGTATGTATGTTACAGTCCAGGGGTAGACCAAATAGGCTAGAGGGACTTGCCCAATCCTTGATTGGAAGGGCTAAAAAGAAAAAGCATTGATTAACTGAACCCCAAACGATTGTTTTTCCATAGCCACCACATGGGCCTACCATAACCACCACCAAGGCCTACCATAACCACCACATGGGCCTACCATAACCATAACATGGGCCTACCACCACCAAGGCCTACCATAACCATAACATGGGCCTACCACCACCAAGGCCCACCATAACCACCACATGGGCCTACCATAACCATAACATGGGCCTACCACCACCAAGGCCTACCACTGGGCCTACCATAACCATAACATGGGCCTGCCACCACCAAGGCCTACCATAACCATAACATAAGCCTACCACCACATGGGCCTACCATGACCATAACATGGGCCTACCACCACCACGGCCTGCATGGGTCGTACCTGTCATACCTGTTCAGATAGGTACCTATAGCAGTGACTGAATGGTGACTTTCCCCAGCTGTGGTGAACGGGAGGGTCCCCTTAAAACCATGCCCCTCCAGGCGTTATCTTTTTTTTAGAAGACTGACTTAGCGGATCACATAGAATCATTGAATATAGGGCTATCTTGAATAAATAAATAAATGCAGCGTGAGATTGAGGGGGGGCAGCCCGTTTGCTTGCGCTGGGGCCAATCCCCAATGGCGTATTGAACTCTTGCCATTTCTCTTGCCGTTTCCCATTCTGCATAAACCGTCATTATGCTGGTTTGGTTTGGTTACATGGTATAGCAGCCTACAGGCAGATTAACCATTGGTAGAGTAAACATATGATTGTGGACCAGGGTACTGCATTTTGTCGAATTGGTCAGCGCACAAACGCCAAATTTTGTCAGCGCTTTGTAGTGCAAAAAACGCAAAAACTGCTGCGCGCGCGTTGTAAGCGAGTATGGCTAGTATCAACACATCATTATGTATGCTACGCATACTGTTAGATCCTCTCTGCCCGGTAGCAGTGCTAGTGCCATTGTTGCACCGAGTTGGATTGGGTTGGATTGTAACATGTTTTTTCAGCCCACTCTGGGCTGCTCACCGTGTTCTAATTCTAGGGAGCATATTACAATTATAGGAAGCATAATTAGGGCTGTCAATACCGTACGGTATTTTCAATTACCATACGATATATCTTGATATACCGTACGGTATCGATATCGTACGATATTTGTATACCCTTTTGGGGGGAAATCAGTATAAGACCAAGGGGATATATCAGGAAACACCGTTTACACGTCCATACACTTAAAATCAAGTCAAATGAACCAATACTGAGGGAGATAGAAAAACACGGTAATATCGTGGTCTATTACCGTAAGATATATCGTGATATATCGTACGGTATAAGACGGTATACTAAATTCCCTGGCCCAGACTCAGGTGCTCCTGACGAGAATCGAACCGCCGACCTGCCGAGTGTAAGATATTTTCGTAGACCACAGGACCACAGGATATGGTTCAACACGATATATCGTACGGTAATCACAAAAATACCGTACGCTGAAACTTTATTACCGTACGATATATCGATTCTCGATTCTTTATTATTCTCGATTCGGGTCTCTACCCGGCGATGTAAAGATCCTTCACCTCTATCCGGAACACCCTGCTTCAGCCAGTCGCTGGGCCCATGGAAATACCGTTGGACTCAGGTATCAATACGCCAACATGGGTGACTGACATTACTTTCCAGTCTGGAGGGCGGTATTGTCCAGACCCCGTGGGGTAAAGCTAACGCCAAACGGGAGAAGTTCGATCCCCTCTGCCGGAAGACAGTGGTGTTCGGAGTCCGTTCCCTCGGGGGCGGTGGTGTTTCCACTGCTAGGATAAGTGGCCATAGTAATCTTCTTGTTCGTACGGTACACGGTAAAATAAATACCGGGCGATATAAAGCTTGACAGCCTTAAGCATAATCCATTTGCATTCGCATTAGGCGGGGTGGATAATATCGCATTAGGACGTATCCCGGTCCCATTTGCGCTGTCTTTTTAACCAGCATTTATTTTGCTATTTGCTGATTTAGTTACTCCAGCCAGCAATTTGGCTGCTCGCCATTGTCGTCATTAAAAACAATTACCAGACAAATGTAATTGTTCTCAAATCTAACGAAATATAAGCATTCGTTTAAAATACATATCTTTGCCTTTGCCTCGTCTCCCAGTACGACAGTACCCATGAGCCATGTGCAGAAAGCTTGGCGTGAAAACAACTAGACATCACGGTTTAAACAGCAAGTGTCAGAGAATTATTATTTAACTTTGTAAGTACAAAGGAGAGGAAGAAGGAGAATTCTTACAAGGATCTATATGTCTTGCCTTAGTAACATGTCTACCGCCTGCCATTGTTGGCAGGGACAGAAACAATCGTATCAAAGCATTATTATAAAAATACATTGTATACAGTATTACAGTCAATGAAGGGTTCTGTTTAGGGATCAAGTTTATCGATAAGACCCTGATTGGCAAGAGCTGTTGTGGGATGAAAGGTGACACTAGAGAACCCTGAGTGGTCGTCTAGAATATCCTGAAAATAGTAGCTGCCGGCCAGGCTTGGGATGGCATTTTTCGCTTAGGTCTACATGGACAAGTTCGAGGGGTCTAGAAGATCGTGAGGGGAAAGTGGGGTGATCGGTCTGATCCATTTCAGATAGAATTAAGGACTCGCAGATATCGTTATGTTTCTGCCTAAGCTGACCCACAGACAGCCGGACACCCGAATCCCCGCCGTAGACATGCCTGGTCCCGGTAGGGCATGTCCGCTTGCCCCAGCTGGACAGTTTCAGGGGTGGTCCTGGTCACAGTTGCGAGGGGAAAATCACGGGTACAGAAAGGCAGGGTCAGGTGTGTGGGTCGGAACGACACACAGCTTGTTTCGCTGTTTTGCCTTGAGCAGGACTGCATCGTTGATATCAGTAGGTCCCTAACGTGCCCGTTCCTCCTTTTTAGGAGGGCACACGGCATCTATGTGGTTGATGCCATGGCAGTTAAGGCAGAGAATCGTCACTAAATCGTACTTATCTGCGAAGGCCCTGGTCGGACACCAGGCAGCGTCGGGCAGCGTCGATGTTCTTTGGTGAACACCGGTCTCGGGAGGAGAGGTTTCTGACCGCGATGCTGATGCTCGAAATGAATTATGTCTGAATCAGTTGTTGCGCCAGGACGTCGAGAAGGTCATGCACTTAATAGAGAGCCTAAATGTTGCTCAGCGAATTCAATCGAGTTCATTTAGTGGGGTGTCGATTTCCAACTCACACATTGAGGGAATCGACACCTCGGTCTGCGAGCTCCTGCGCTTCCGAGCGCCCACCCCTCTTAATTCTACGAATGGGAGGTACAAGCTCTACTCCTGGCGCAATGATCCTGCTATCTAGCGTTCTGGACAGTTTGCCTGCGGCTCGAAATTTTGATCGCCCGAAATCTGAGGGTACTACACAAGTTGCCGTGCTCCCACCACCGTTTATATTATATTACAACAGTAGCGACCATGATGATAACGCAAACCCTCGGGCTGAATGGAATAGACAGAAGTCGAGCAATGCAGTAGGCTGCCGACCAGAGCAGTAGAGAAACATGAATGGTCGTACAAGGTTAGAATTCATTGCGCAGAGAGATTTCCAAGACTGATGTCGCAAGAAAAGTCAGTAGCAAGGCAGATACGCAATAATGAGATCTGCGAGTCGGGCTCGTCCAGTCAGCAGAGTAATCAGGCAGGGAGCATCTATGTGGAGGTGAGGATATTGCCCCTTCTGACACGCAGTTGAGCTCAGAGTGAGATCAGTTGGAAGATTAAGAAATAAAGAATAGGCTTAGGAGAAGGGAGCGAAAGTATCGCAAAGCAAAGCAAATTAAGATGCTTCACGAGAAATCCCTTCAGTCAAGTCCCAACAGCAATCGCAGTAGCAGATGAATTCTTCGCCCACTGATGTGGAGAGGTCAGAAGCTGCTCAATAATAAGCTAGCTGATCGTTGCTGCAAGCGGCTAGGAGAACACAAGCTTCATAGGTCGAAGCCCTCTCCAGGTCGTCACTATCGATTATACGATGCAAAAGCAAAGGGCGGGAGCAGTTGCAGGGCGAGGCGGTCACATGTTTTTCGGGGTTTGGTGGCTTCCCTAAGCAACGACGGTCACGTCAACGCTCCCTAGCTTCCAACAAAGCGACCGGTTACAAAGAGAGGGACGACCTGGGGAAGATAATATCGATGCCACCATCTGACGTGACAACTGTTTGGGGGTTCGGGGGTTGGTGGCTTCCCTAGGCAACGACGGTCACATCAACGCTCTCTGACTTCCGACATTGCGAAAGGATAAATACGCGCCTCAGTCTCAAATTCGTTCTCGAAGACAAATACCTACATCTGAGTAGCCCTTTGACCTCTCCACCGTCAGTGATAGAACTCACCGAACCATCCAGTCCCTCCGGCCTACCCGCCTGCCCACCAGTCATCCCGCACCTCCCGCGTCTCCAAGGCTGAGTTGGGGGCCTGATTAAATTCACACAATGAAGTGTGCTACGTCACTCTTCCCCCTCTTGGCAATGGCCCTGCTATCGGCCTCCGCTCTTGGTGAGTACCGTATGATCAACATGAACCTACATGCAAACACAAACAAATGTTACAAACCCGATTTCTCTCTGAAGGCCAGGATTGTATAATGATTTAGGACAGATCAAACATGAATAGTGTGAGCACCATCCACAACACCATCCACCTACCCATACATCACACGCCCATACCATCCCATGTCTTATTGGATCACCAGACCCTGGTTATTTGAGCGCATTACCCACCCAGTCACCCACCCACCTACCCCTGCGTTTAGCACCCCCACACGGCCACACCTACATACTTACACATCTAGCTACATGTGCATGACATCTGCCTACCTGTTTTCCCCCTATGCCCCCCTATCAACAGGTCTCAGAGACCTGCCCCGGAAAGCTTTCAGAGCCCTCCTTGAAGAAACCCCCGGGAAAAACGAGCCCTTCACTATCCAGCGTACCAACCCTGGGGCTGAGGGATTTGATCATGCATGGGTTGATTCTGAGGTAGGCTTACCTTAATAACTACTACATGGATCACAACTCAGCCGCCTACTACTATCATTATTTATTTACTTATTTGGTTGTTTTATGTCTGTGTCTGTGATATTATTCCTCACGTTGTGAAGCCATCAACACGGCTACCAACACAACAACCACCACCACCTCATAGGAGTCATGGCTTGATCAGTCAATACACAAATGTTATGCCTCATGAAATGACGAGGCATGAGGTTCAGGGGTCCAGCCCATTCGCTTGCGCTGGGGGCAGTAGTCACCAAGCAATGGCTTGACCTACTTAGTTGAAGTAGTCTTTACCATTATTATGCGAGCTCCGTCTTAAAAACAGTTCACTGGCTCCTATATATGCTTGTAGCCTTCAATTTTCAGCCACCAGCAGCTCATGTCGACATGATTCCTTTTGTGTTGCCTTGCTAATAAAGCTTGCTTATAAGTTGTAATCCAGCGCAGTCCATCGATGCTTGCACATGTGTCCTTGCACGCTATGCATGAAACAGCTTATGTGTCCCTCTTTTTATTTGCACCCATGTGCTTACATTATGTATTTAGGATTGTGGGGTATAAGAGTTTATACTAGCCATGCTTGCACCACCCGAAATATGTGAGCGGCCTGTCTGGAGGCTGATAGACCATGTAATCAATTCAAACTAAACCATAGACAAACTAAACCATATACCTCTGGATAATGTTTCCCTCCCTCTTTGCATACCTGGTGCACTGGTCAACTAATCTACGACATCACTAACAACGGCAACAACACGGTGAACCCAAATGTTGAAGCCACATGGACTGTGAGCCTCCCAAGAAACATCACCCTTGCCAACCCCAATTCATATGGATACACCACCACAGCAGGTAGGAAGGCTGGTCTGGATTGATCTTGTATATATACGGTAGCAGTGTGAAGTTCTCATAGGAGTGCGTAGTTCTCATCATTCCTCATCCCTCATCCTCCCCTTCGATCCCTCATCCATTATCATCCCTCATCTCCATCCCTCATCTCGCCCTTCTCACGCACCCCTCATCTCTCATTTCTCACCCTCCGCATCCTCCTCATGAATCCTCCTCGTCCTCCTCTTCTTGTGTTTGTCTTGGGTCAATAATGGCCTGCATATGCCAATGCCTGCCACTGTTTGTATGATGAAATAATTTCAATGTAACAATAACGGATGTAACAATTTCAATTTCAATTTCAAATATGAAGAAATAACCCAAAACAAGCCCACACCGTGTCATTCGGGTCAGGCCTACCTATCAGAGTTTGGAACACCTATATGCATCATCACACGGCTGCTTATATTTGTCTTTCCCGTAATCTCTTTCCACCCAGGAGTTGGAGAGGCCAACATGTTTACCATGACCAAAATTGGCTACTATATGTCCCGCGCTGGAACAAGTGGCGACACCGCTCATTCTGCCTTTTCCCTCACCCTGCGGTGCCCAGCTGATCAGCCTATTGACTGGGTAAACAAGGTAACATTTTGTCTGTGCTTTTTCTTTAAAGCTCCTCCTGATATCTCAGCCGCCGTGCAAGTCTCTTCAACCTATTTGGCTACCCCTGGACTGAACAAGGACTGAACAAACAAACAAACAAGCGGTGTTGTATGTGCAGAAGTAAGTGTAGCAGTCGTGTTGTTGTTGGGATATATGATGTGTTGTATGTGCACTTGTGCAGTGAAGTAGTGTTGTGCAGTTTAGTTGGTGGTGGTGGGAACTTTTATTTTATCTTTATCATCCATCTCAAGACCTTCCCCCAAGCCCAGTCCTTGCTTCTATCCCCTTACTATCCAACACTACACAATCAAATATAATCAAATCAAATCAAACCAAATCTCATATGTGCTTGAAACATACATAAGTGCAGTTGCTGCCCTTCAACTGTTTCTGCCTCTCATCATCCAGCCCCAACTCCACCCAACCCATGTATTTTTGTATTACACAGTGCTCCTGCCCTGGCCATGAGGACGTTGCCATCTACCAACTCGAAACGAGCACCTTCGAGTTTAGGCGTACGGATTGGTTCATCCTCCCCCTGATTACCCCCGACTCCTCCGGTAGCCCAGCGCCTGTGAGAAGTGTGGCATCATTACTAGGTGCAGTGGGGGCCTCCTCGAGGAAGCTTGTGGAAGAACGCAACAACTCAGTGGATGAATTGCTGTATGCTACAGAGGGCCTGGACAGTTTGGACCAGCGCTTGGCAAACAAAGGCAACCAGTTCTCTTATCAGCTCCCAGGCCAGGTAGGTTCCAATTTCAACATTAGTAAAAAACGACATGTATGATGTATGTACGAGCCCTAGGGCCGACCAGGGGACCCACCAGGGGACCCTACAATTTTTTGTTTCATCTGATTCACACAGAATTTGAATTATGTTTTTATTTGGTCGGCCCTTGTCGGCAGACCTATGCAACAATAAGTCTGGAATAGGTTGAATTGGTCAAAATTCGGTTGGAAATTGTCGAAATTCGGTTGGCAAACGGTTCGTTTAAAGTGGTTGGGATTTCTGTTCATGCGGTTAAATCGGGTTTGAAAATCATGTTACCGAAACCACGAAACCAGTCGGAAATTCAGTTGCCAGAGAGAGGTTGGTTCTGCACCTGTCCATTGTCCACCTGTCACTGCCACCCGCTGCCATCTGCCACCCACGGGGATCGCACCCGTTCTGCGATCTGGCTGACCTTTACTTGCCCGCCCTTCCCGTCCAACGGGAACAACAATTCTGTATACACCGTCGCCGTCGCATGCGATCTTCTTTTCCTTTACTTTGCAAACTCTCTCGGTCCTTCTAATAGCTACTACCCCCACTCCTCCAATCGCTCCTTCAGCTTACCTTCTATCGCTGCTCTTTCACTTCGCGATAATACTTCCTTTACTACCTCTCTCGATCGTCCTTTCAGCGATCCAACATCATCCTTCCATATTTCATTCACCATTTCCATCAGCTCGCACAACTCCACTTCGACCTACTAACCCTTGGGCCGACCACGGCAGGGGCCCTACCAGGGCAACCGACTATTTCATCTCCCCTGATTCACACAGTTTCTTAACTTTCATCTGATTCACACAGAACTTCAATTATGTTTGTAGAATCAATTTGTCTTGTAGTAGGCTCTGTAGACTTGAAATGGGCACAGAAAAGTTGACTAGAGCCATATGGTATGGGCTCATCCCACGGTGGAAGTTACATACGTGTGGTACAGGATCAGTTCAGGACCCACGAATCGGCAGAAGAGGTTCTAGCTCCCCATCACCATGGTTGACAACTTGACAGTTTTTTTTATGATAACGCCTGGAGGGGCGTGGTTTTAAGGGAGCCCCGTCTTACGGCAGTAGGGAACTGGCTGCTACTTGACCTGGACAGAGCTACCATGGCGGTTGACAGCGACCATAAACACGAAAGTGCACCCGTGGAGATTCGAACCCGCCAGCACCTACGTCGTTCAAGGATCTCTACAACTTGACATGGATATAATGGATAATTGCAAAAAGCTGTGGACAAGAGCTCCACCTTGATGTTCTGGTGTAAGATGTCTAGACAACGTGTTTCATATGCAAATTCCCATTAGAAAATTCCAAGGCTCGGATAAATAAAAAAATGAAATATCTACATGCCGTCAGAAACACTGAAAGCTCAGGGAATATGAAGCAGTATGGTATATGATATCCTTCTACCTTACAAATTTTAATATCTCAGATACCCATAATTTAAATTCCAATCACTCAGATACCCAACTTTGCTTGCTGCAGCATCTGCGACCAGCTATGGACATGCCAAGCATTCTAGATGACAGGCAGTCTGGTACAACCAAGCCCTTCCAGCCATTTGTACATGAGATCTCCACCTACTCGAGGAAGCTTGTGGAAGAACCCAACAACTCAGTGGCTGAACTGCTGTATGCTACAGAGGGCCTGAACAGCGTGGATAAGCTATTTGCCGACAATGGCAATGCATTCCCTTCTGAGCCCCCAGACCAGGTAGGTTCCACCATGCACTGGGGACTGCCCGGCGGTGGCAGCATAGCTAAACAGTCCAGCAAGTGGTGAACGCGTGCCTTGTCTCTCTTTCTCGTTTATCCCCCAGGTACTGTCTGGTCTACCAGAGCACTTCTAAATCCTACCCACTTCTGCACTCACCCTACAAGCATTCCCATCAACCTCCTACTCTATCCTTCCTGGAATCAACCTACTCTATCCTACCTGGAATCAACCTCCTCTATCCTACCTGGAATCAACCTCCTACTCTATCCTACCTGGAAGAGGCACCAAACCATACCAAACTATTTTGTTTGCAAACACGCACATCTTCGATTCAACAAGCCACATAGGAGCCCTTAGGCTATGGGAAGGCGGTCTACACATAGAGGAGATCCCCCCCTAGCCTACCTAAAACAAAAATGGAAAAGGTGTTTTGTTCGAGTTTACATTTTCCTGGTAATATCTTTTGTACTGCGGAAGACGGCGAGCAGCCAAATTGCTGGCTAAAGCTATGTTACCAAGTCCAAGTTCTTGCACATGTGCAGCTGCTCTTGATCACCCTATGCAACCCAACAGTCAGTGGGCCAAACACGCATAGCTAAAAGATACACTGGGGATGTGTCGAAGTGGTACATCAAAATCTTCAGTCCAACGACAAATTGAAAGCGCCATGATCCTACTCATGTCTCTCCACCCACCCATACTACGGATGACTGATCATGCATGGACAGGCACGCTGGACAGAAGACATCCACCTCTAATAAATCATGTCACAACTTTGACATCCTCTCCCAGATCGTGTGTCATGATCATTTGATCTGCCCTTCGTTTCCAGAGAGCCCTCACTCCCAACCCCCATTATTTTGTTCCCCACCCCTAGCAACCCGCCCCTCCAGGTATCAGCAGCTTGCACATACTTCTTTCTTTTTTCTGACACCCTCATAACCTCTATCTTGTGTGCTGTATAATCAGGCACTTTGCGTGGGTAACGGCTTCATTGTTGAGGGAGTGAATGGTGCTGGGAGGATCAGGAGTGCGGCCACGGGGGCTACAATTACAGGTATGCAGGCATGTAGCACAGAACACATACATGTTTCATGCCCATGGATGTGTAGGTGGATGGAGTTGTCTTTTACATGTAACAGACTATGTAAATGAGACTTTTAAACAGCAGCTTCATCCCAGCCTAACCCAGACCAGCCCTGGTGGACTGCTTGCCATTAATGTTTTGGTAGCCTACGGGTGGTGGTGGACTGGTGGTGGTGTGGGGAGAAGGAAGAGGGAGGGGAAGAGGAGGAGGAGAGGGATTACGACGCGTATAGCTATGCTGAGTGCTATACCTCACATACTTGTTTCTCCAATGCTCTTGCAGACCCTATTGCACTCAACCGCTTCTTCGGCTATCCCTCCCAGATTGATAGGAAGACAAGGTTATTTGGCCCCGATGTGGGAAATCCCTCCTGCCTGTTTGATGCCGGCACTGGCAGATTCTTCTTCTCTGTGGTTATCAGTGATGTAGATTCTACCACGGGGGATATGTTGGTAAGTGTCACAAACCCCTAAACCCTACAGGTAGAAAATAGCAGCATACTTCCTTCCTATCCCCACTTTGCCCCCCCCCCCACACACACACACACATTTCAGTCCCCCTTCCTTTTCTAAGGGATGACAGCCTTACTTCAAATGCCACGTCCGAACACACCACACGGGTGCAACCAGCCTAACCTCCTGGTACAGACGCATGGTATGCTGGGCTTAACTCCACCCCCTTAGCCCTACCACAGACCCCATCTACTAACCCATCACCATGCCCCCAACACCTGCACACCTCCCCCTACTTTACTCTCCTCCTCCCCCACCCCCCCCCCCCCCCCCCCCCCCCCCCCCCCCTCCCCTTCCATCTACACCCACTACCCCCCCGCCCCCCCTCAACCCTTCCCATACCCTCTTAGCTACCCCCCACTCCGCCCTACCCCTCAACCCCAACCCACCCCTACAACCCTTACCCCTCACACACACACCCTATCCTACCCCCCCCCCCCCCACCCCACCCCACCCCCGCCCCCTCACCCCCCACACACCACCACCAACCTAGATACCCACCCCCCATGCATCCTACCTATCCTCCCCTTCTCCCAACCGCAAACTACCCACCCCCACTTGCTGACGTCCTCATCCCCTACCTCCTCACATGCCACCCTTTCCCCCTGAAACCACGGTTTCCTTCCTACCCAACAACACACCCCTCATAATTGTTCTGATACTGAGGCCCCCCTACCTACCAATTTTTTACTCCACATCCCCTTTATATAGGAACACAGTTTCTTGTTGCTGACTACTATCCCCCAACACTACAATCCTCCATATGAGTTTCGAATTCCTTTTTGCAAGCTTCTCCTCCCCACCTTTATATGCCCCCAGCTTTAACATGCCCCCAACCTGCCCATATCCGGCTGATCTAATTAATCCCCCTCGATTGAGAGCTATGACCTCCCCCCCCTTAACACCTTTGACAGCTCTCTCCCCACCCCAATGCACCCAATCCCCATATTTCAATCTCTACCCTCCATTCACTATCCACATTCCCCATACCCACCTCCCATACCCATCACACCGCTCCAAACCCTTACTGGCCCCCGCTCTGTATTGCCCATCTCATCCCCCAAAACACATTAACCCACTAATGCATTCATCCGCATCCACCCACTGCCTTCATATGCATCCGCGTTCATTGCATCAGAGGATGCACCGGGCAGCATAGCTAGACAGGCGAGCAATTTGTAAATGCGTACCTAGAGCCTCTTGCTCGTTTACCCAGTATGGACTGCCTAGTCTAACAGACCCTCTAATCCTTAACGCATCAGCGTAGACCATACACACACTCAACTCTTGCCTTACATCTTAACCAGCTAGCTTACACACACTCTGTGCAATCAGGGAACAAGCCGCTTGGAGCTGGCCGTGAGCAAGACTTCTGACCCTACCGGAGAGTGGTGGATTTACAGGTAGGGATCGGTGTAGCTGATAAACACTCACATCTTACCATGTAGCTGAGAAACGGAGTGGTGGATTTACAGGTAGGGATCGGTGTAGCTGATAAACACTCACATCTTACCATGTTGCTGAGAAACGGAGAGTGGTGGATTTACAGGTAGGGATCAGTGTAGCTGATAAACACTCACATCTTACCATGTAGCTGAGAAACGTAGAGTGATGGATTTACAGGTAGGGATCAGTGTAGCTGATAAACACTCACATCTTACCATGTAGCTGAGAAACGGAGAGTGATGGATTTACAGGTGACTCTTGGCTGGCTAACAGTCCAAACCTGTATATGGGGGAAACAAAGCAATACAAAAATAAATAGAATGGAAGAGGCCACCCAATTGTAGTTGGTGTACAGTCCTGCGGTAGCCAGGCACTACAGTGCCACCAAAATGTAGTTGGTGAACAGTCTTGTGGTAGCCAGGCACTTCAGTGCCCCAAAGTGTAGTGGGTGTACATACAGTCCTGTGTTAGCCTGGCACGACCACAAAAAAAGTAAAAGTAATGCCACCCCTAGCGTGCTGTACTTACATGTCCCCCCCCCCCCCCCCCCCCCCCCCCCCCCCCCCCCCCCCCCCCCCCCCCCCCCGCCAGTATTGTTTTACACATACACTGACCCATATGACTCAAACTCTTTAGGCCATGCCTCGTCAACACAAGCACCTCTGGAAGTTGCAGTAGACAACCACCATGCCAGATCATGGTGTCAATAAACAAACACCTAACACCCCACCACCACCCACACACACCAGGATACCTATTCAGAATGATGGCTCTGAAGGCACTCCAAACCACAGCAATGGACCTGCAATTGGAGACAGCCTTCAGATTGGACATGATAAATATGGATTGTATTTCACTACCAATGAGTATGGAAGTGAAGGCTATAATGGTTCCAACATCTATGCGGTTAGCAAACGTGACCTGGCGCAGGGTAAGACGGGTTTGGGGGCAATGGTGAGAAGGGTAATATGGGTTTGGGGGCAATGGAGAAGAGGGTAATATGGGTTTTGGGGCAATGGTGAAGAGGGTAATATGGGTTTGGAGGTACAGGGTAAGATGGGTTTGGGGGCAATGGTGAAGAGGGTAATATGGTTTTGGGGGTACAGGGTAAGATGGGTTTGGGGGCAATGGTGAAGAGGGTAATATGGTTTTGGGGGTACAGGGTAAGATGGGTTTGGGGGCAATGGTGAAGAGAAAAGAATCCAAGTGCCCCCCTTCTGGTGGAGAGATGGTGGTGGTGATAACATTTGTTTCTCTGTGTTGCACGACCACAATCCCTGACCAACCTCTGGCCTTTGAACATCGACTGGTCTGTCTGTCTGTATGTCTGCCTGACACATACATACGTTAAGATTTATGTATGTTACCGTCCAGGGTAGCCCAATAGGCTAAAGGGATATGCCCATCCGTGAGATCAGGAGGGCAAAATAAGATAAATACTGCTGAACTGACCCCCGCCCAAACTGGTGTGCAGGTGCCCCCATCACCGTCCATGGTATATTGGCTCCAATGCAGAAATACCCTGCACTAGGTGAGATAATTCCCTTCCACATTATACCTACCAAGCTCCCAGCAGATGCCCCAGCCAATGCTGATGCTGATGGCGCTGAAGACGGCACCACATACATGCTCATGACCAATCAGGGCACCGGATACAGGGTTACTCAGGTCGCTTTGTGGAAACTGAGTGGCACTGAGTCCTTAGTCAATGGTGCAGGGTACCTTTCGCTGTCACTCAGTCTGATGCAGAGTGAGACGATTGGAAATATGTTCAATTATGCACGCCAAAAAACGGGGGATTACCCTCTGGGCCAAAGTTTGGGCCAGCCATTGGGTCTCATTGATGTCAATTCAGCAAAAGTGGTCAATGTCATGCACTCTGCTGGCAAGCTGTGGGCTGCAGTCCAGACGCAGGGTTTCTTGGATGGGAATTTAACGACCGGCATCTATATGTTCAAAGTAACACCCAAATACAAGAAGCTCGAGCCAGTGGGTTTTATCGCGTTGGCTGGACAGCACATGTTGCTCCCTGTTGTGGCTGTAAACAGCGAGGGCCAAGGGGCGGTGGGATTCACGCTCGTTGGGCCCAACTTCTTCCCCTCGTATGCATATGCCCCCTTAACTGACAATGGTGTTGGGCCCATTATAACAGTGGCGTTGGAGGGAAAGAGCCCCCAAGACGGTTTCACGGAGTATTCAGATTTTTCCCCCCGTCCGCGTTGGGGTAGCTATGGTGCGGCAGCATGTGATGAGCATGGGGACGTGTACATGGCTGGCGAGTTCATTGCAGCCCCACCATGCACACAGCAGGAGTTTGACTCCTCAGACGGCATCCTTCGCTGTGGTGGCACTCGCACATATTGGACTAACTGGGCATCCGGCATCATCAAACTCAAGTTAAATGGGGAGGAAGATATACAGAAGTAGGAGAAGAAAGCAAGCATAAGTCTTCTGCCAAGCTTGGCATCCTCCCCTTTCTAGGAGGATGTGGACAGTCCCTAGAATTTGCTTGCCACTGCGAACCGATGTTAGTATGAGAAGAATGGATCAAGTTTATTTCGACACAGATACTTTGATTCCGAGTTACTTTGAATTGATTGTGTTCCTGCAAAGACAGCGAGCAGCCTTTTAGGCTGCAGCCACGTAAACACGTCCGAGCTCCACCTCCTTCTAGGCATCTCAGCTGCTGCTGCTGCTGCTGCTGCTGCTGCTCATAATCCTGTTACTTCTGCTTTGAAAGTAACTGCAGACCCAGAAGGAGGCTAAGCGTCTGATGAGGACACCCGCCACTATAAAATACAAACATTTGTGGACGTTGGAGATTAGCGTGGGGTGTCAAGTGCCCTGATCCCCCTTGTATGGCAATAGCCCGTAACTGTAATTAATCTGTGTAACCCGTGTTTATGTGTATATAATAGTAGACTCCGGCAAGTTGCGTGGCATATTTGGAGTTCAATAGGGCACTAGGATAATTGTATCATGTAACCATTATCATCAGTCATCATCATAAATGAACCTGCCCAGCCTAACAACTAAGAAACCAGTGTCCGTCAAGAATTAACATATCCTTTCCTAATCTCGTTTCGACGACTGGCTCAATGGTAGAGCATTTCGTACCTAGAAGGTGCAGGGTTTGAATCTCTACGGGTGCGCTTTAGTGCTCTCGGCCGCTGTCAACCGCAATGGTAGCTTTGTCCAGGTAAAGAAACAGCCCGTTTTCTACCACTCCGTAAGACTCCGCACTAACCCGTGTTTATATGTATACAATAGAAGACTCTGACAAGCTGCGTGGCATATTTGGAGTTCAATAGGGCACTAGGATAATTGTATCATGTAACCATTATCATCAGTCATCATCATATATGAACCTGCCCAGCCTAACAACTAAGAAACCAGTGTCCGTCAAGAATTAACATATCCTTTCCTAATCCCGTTTCGACGACTGGCTCAATGGTAGAGCATTTCGTAACAAGAAGGTGCAGGGTTTGAATCTCTACGGGTGCGCTTTAGTGCTCTCGGCCGCTGTCAACCGCAATGGTAGCTTTGTCCAGGTAAAGAAACAGCCCGTTTTCTACCACCGTAAGACTCCGCACTAACCCGTGTTTATATGTATACAATAGAAGACTCTGACAAGCTGCGTGGCATATTTGGAGTTCAATAGGGCACTAGGATAATTGTATCATGTAACCATTATCATCAGTCATCATCATATATGAACCTGCCCTGCCTAACAACTAAGAAACCAGTGTCCGTCAAGAATTAACATATCCTTTCCTAATCCCGTTTCGACGACTGGCTCAATGGTAGAGCATTTCGTACCTAGAAGGTGCAGGGTTTGAATCTCTACAGGTGCGCTTTAGTGTTCTCGGCCGCTTTCAACCGCAATAGTAGCTTTGTCCAGGTAAAGAAACAGCCCGTTTTCTACCACCGTAAGACTCCGCACTTCCAATCCATGCTATGTTGGGGTGTTGAGGCATACATCGAATATTTGAGATCGCCATAAAACACAATTGTTAACAGTGTGAACGCATTTTAGCTATCAATATGAAGTTGTGAACACTCAAAAACAGATCAATATGAACGCACCTACATGATACATATTCATGCACAAATATGAATAACACACATGAACGCACTAAACGATAAACATGAAGTAAGGAACACACTAACATAAATTAAAATAAATTTACACATACCTTAATGATCAATATGCAGTTGTGAATACTCCAACACAGATCAATATGAACGCACTTTCGTGATGCCCGCCAATCCTCCATGCTCCACTCCAGCCTGAACAGCATCCAAGCATAGCTGAGGGTGGTGTAGTCCGCGAGCTCGCTTGGCAGCTTGGGCGCGGGCAAACTCAATCAAGGGTAGTGTCTCAGACAGAGTCTCCGGCCAACGTGGTGGTGGCGGTGGTGGTGGTTGCGGTGAGGTGGATAAGAGTGAGCGTGGCAAAGTTGGTCGTTAGTTAACTCAATCATGGGTAGTGCCTCAGCAAGAGTCTCCAGCCGTGGTGGTGGTGGTGGTGGTAGTGGTGGTGGTGGATAAGATAGACTGAGCGTGACCAAGTTGGTCGCGAGTAAAAGTAATCATGGGTAGTGCCTCAGCAAGAGTCTCCGGCCAACGTGGTGGTGGTGGTGGTGGTAGTGGTGGTGGTGGATAAGAGTAAGCGTGATCAAGTTGGTCGTTAGTAAAAGTAATCATGGGTAGTGCCTCAGCAAGAGGTTCCAGCTGTGGTGGTGGTGGTGGTGGTTGCGGTGAGGTGGATAAGAGTGAGCGTGTCCAAGTTGGTCGAAAGTAAAAGTAATCATGGGTAGTGCCTCAGCAAGAGGCTCCAGCCTAGGTGGTGGTGGTGGTGGACTGGTGGTGGTAGTGGATACGAATGAGCGTGACAAGGTTGTGAGCAAACTCAATCAAGTGGAGTACCTCAGCAACAGGCTCCAGCCTAGGTGGTGGTGGTGGTGGTGAGGTGGATATGTAAGAGTGAGCGTGATCAAAAGCAAATACAGGCATCAAAATCGTGTCAGAGCTTGAGATTCAGGCTATATGAGCATTGCGGCTTGTAGCAGTGTCCAAAGTAGTCAGTGGTGTTGGTGGTAGTGGTGTGGTGGTGGTGGTGGTGGTGGCAATCTTGGTGGTGGTGGTGGAGGTGGAGGGTTTGGTGCTTCGTGGCGTGGAGTCGTGTTGTCGGTGGTGATGGTGATGGTGGGCATGGTGGGCATCAAAACTCACTTATCACCCGAGGTCCGGTGAGCTCGTGCCTCGCTCCCGGTGCCCCTCCTGCCACTGGCTGGATGGGCGTCTGCATGGCCTTGCCCTGGCAGCTACAGTGCACAGTTATGTTCTGCAACAATAGACGAAAGAGAGTCGTCAACAGAAATAAAATAAAACGAGGAATGCACCTACCGCGCAGCTCCTGCGGTTACTCCTGTTCGTCTGGCGTAGGCGAAGACCCAGCGCGCACGTTCTTCGCCTAGTATAGGCTAAGCGCAACTCCTTCGACACTAGGTGAGTACCACTCATTCGCGCAGACGCTACAACTACTATATTTGCCTGTGAAGCAGATTTGTGCCCGGCGGTTTTCTCCTACCCTTCATTCTTTTTCCCAGGTAAGATCGTTTTTCCCACAACGATGAAGTGCGAGGCCAGTGTAGCCAAATTAATCTGACCTAAGGAGCGCAGAAGCGCGAGGGTTTGGTTCCTTTTTAGAGCATATTTGTATGAAACCAGGTCGTCGTCTTTTTCGCTTTAGCCCCCTCTGGACCCCCCAGGGGTCCCGGGGCTGAACCCCTAGATTCCCCCCTTGTCTCTCTCCGCCGTCTGTCCGTCTGTCCCTCTGTCCGTCTATCTATCCGTCTGTCCGACAGATGTCCAGGCGTTTGAACGATTCCGACCACCTCCGCACCCACCACTTCTGCTCATAGTTAGAGTGCGCATGTCTAGAGTTGTCAGCATCGCAGCGGTCAAAATCCTTCGCAAAAGTTCAATGTTTGTAGCTCTATTCGGCTACGAGTAGCTACTTTCTCCACTACTTCCGAAACTCCCTGCCGGTGACTGCTAAAGCGATTTTCCGTGTCGCTTGCGACACGCTCTAAGAACTTGTCGTTTTAGCCCTCTCCGGACCCCCCAGGGTCCCGGGGCTGAAGCCCTATTATAAGTTCCCCCGTGTCTCTCCACCGTCTGTCTGTCCGACAGATGTCCAGGCGTTTGAACGATTCCAACCACCTCCGCACCCAAACATTCTGCTCATAGTGCGCATGACTAGAGTAATCAGCATCGTAGCGTTCAAGATCCTTCGCAAAAGTTAATCAATGTTTGTAGCTCTATTCGGCTACGAGTACGGTAGCTACTTTCTCCACTACTTTCGAAACTCTCAGTGACCGCTAAAGCGTTTTCGCTTTAGCCCCCTCTGGACCCCCCAGGGGTCCCGGGGCTGAAGCCCTAGATTCACCCCGTGTCTCCGCCGTCTGTCCGATGTCCGATGTCCGTCTGTCCGACAGATGTCCAGTTTTAACGATTCCGACCACCTCCGCACCCACCATTTTTGCTCATAGTTGGAGTGCGCATGACTAGAGTTATCAGCATCGCAGCGGTCAAAATCCTTCGCAAAAGTTCAATGTTTGTAGCTCTATTCGGCTGCGAGTAGCTACTTTCTCCACTACTTCCGAAACTCCCTGCCGGTGACTGCTAAAGCGATTTTCCGTGCCGCTTGCGACACGCTCTTAGAACTTGTCCGTGTCGCTTGCGACACACTCTTAGAATTCGTCAGTACTGAGTCCCGTCCCACAGAGGCAATGGCGGTATAGCTGCGGAGCCCTCCTGTACAGAGTCACGCTTTATATGTAAGAGATTATCGAGTGCATTGAGGCTAGTACAGCTGACAGTATGTAACTACTCAATCACTCCCACTACTCAAAGGAATGATGCCCTCGTCATTTAAGATGGCATGGGTAAATGTGTCTTGCTTGATGCAACGTTACACAGTAACACGCTCACACGCAGCCAGTTCGAACCAAATGCCCCTGGTAGTTGGCGTTTGCGGATGGTCTAACAGTCTGTGAAGATACTTGCAGCATGGTAGTTGGGTAGTGTGCGCTCTTTCGAAAAGGATGACATCCACAATGATTTCGGGGACCTGGACTCATTTCAAATGGATCCAGCGCCTGCGAGGTTCTTCCTCATAGTCTCTTGCAGAAGCCGAAAAATAAGTTAAGCCTCTGCCGGGCCTCTGCAGTAATGAACGAAGTACTAACCTGTGCAATTACCTCGCATTTTGCATACTGGACAGCCTGGCTGGGATGGGCCGGCTGAAGTTTTGAAAGACAGGAAGGTACGACTCCAGATCTAGATCGAGGTGCTATAGGACAGACAGAACAAGTATGCAACAAAACGAATCAACCTGGGTGGATCCCAAACGTTCTTCAAAGACTTGCGCTGTTTGAATTCCTAAATCATTGCATGATTGTATATGCAGAATTGCAGCTGCTTGAATCGCTTAACCAGAATTTAGCTTGGATCTGTCGATTTTAAAATTGAATTTCTGGTTGGGATGATGCTGAAGGAGGTCAGAGGAGAGGGGGAAAATGGAAAATGGAGAATGTTTTTGAAAACAATGGGGGAGGGGGGATTTATGTGTTCGCATTTACATCTTCCAAGTAATATCGTTTTGTACTGACGATGACAGCGGGCAGCCAATTTGCTGGCTGAAGCTATGTTCAAGTTCAAGAAGGAGGGCAGGGGGCAGAGCTCAGCATCTTTGAATGCACTCTGATGATGATGAAAATGATGATGGTTACATTTATCCTGGTGCCCTAGTGGACCCCAAATGTGCCCGCGGCTTGACGGGGTCAAGGGGGGCGTCTGAGCATCATAAGCAAAAACACATTTTGTATGGTACCCCCTCATTGCTTATCTGGAGGTAGGAGTGCGTTTTTTTACTACGGATCGGCACTATGACACCACATAATATCATATGATGCCGGCAGTCTGACTAGGCTACACCTGCCATTTATATACAATATCATATGATGCAACTTGTACAATATCATAGGACACCATATTCTCCTTTGGTCGACATCATATGATAGGCCATGATACCCATCAGGGTAGTTCAAAGCGTACATGCTTGCGTGACCAAGTCCAATCACACGCACACTCCAGAGAGGTGGGTGCGTGTTTTCACGATAACTGTAACTGGGATGTGTGTCTTTCCCGCACATCTTGACATATTTGTTAGACTTTGACTAAGACGTGCGTGTTTTCCGTTGGTTTCAAAGGTTTTCACACACATTTTGACTGAGGCATGCGTGTTTTCACGCACATTTGGGGGGGGGGGGGGGGGGGGGGGGGGGGGCGTGTGTCATGTAAACTTTCAGAGGGCTTTGAACAACCTTGATACCAAGCATCCCCGTCTAATTAAAAGTGACAATTAGTACGCCATGCCACAGGCGTGAGATTGAGGGAACCCTCCCATTTGCATGCATGTGTACATACTGGAGAATAGCTACCATGTTGGGTTTATTTGGTTTCGCAGACCCTCTGCGCCTGAGCTTGGGCTACCGCCCTACAGCACATCTAGTTAGGTCTGTGCCTCTTCTGATTCTGCTCATATGTGTGGGGGTGGGGGGGGGAGGGGTTGTTGTGCCTGTGTCACGTAATCTCTCAGAGGGCTTTGAACCACCTTGATACCAAGCATACCCGTCTAGTTAGGTCTCTGCCTCTTCTGATTCTGCTCATACATGTGGGGAGGGTATCCGTAGGGTCCTGCCTGTGGATACACTGCTCCCCAATGAGTTGAAGGCACTGGCTGGCCATGGTAACCAGGATGAGGCACTGACTGGCCATAGTAACCAGTTGGAGGCACTGACTGGCCATAGTAACCAAGACGAAACACTGACTGGCCAGGGTAACCAGTTGGAGGCTGTGAAAACCTTGAGGGACTAGGTGAAGGAACTGCTGCTTTGGGAACAGCTTGGGGAGCTGCTTGGGGAACAGCTTGGAGAACAGCTTGGGGAGCTGCTTTGGGAACAGCTTGGGGAGCTACTTGGGGAGCTGCTTCCTTTTTTCAGTACTCCAGCGTCACTACATTTTGCCATGCAAGCGTCCAACGTTCCTGCTGGTACCCCATAGGCTTTGCATGCTTCTAGGACAGCACCTAACTTCGCCGCAGCCTCCTGCCTGACATCACCCAACTCTTTTGCAGCGTTAGCCTTCAGTTGGTTCCTTTGGGACTTCAATCTGCTTTCGATGGAAACTGCTTGGGGAACTGCTTGGGGAGCTGCTTTGGGAACAGCTTGGGGAGCTACTTGGGGAGCTGCTTGGGGAACAGCTTGGGGAGCTGCTTGGGGAGCTGCTTGCTTTTTCAGTACTCCAGCGTCACTACATTTTGCCATGCAAGCGTCCAACGTTCCTGCTGGTACCCCATAGGCTTTGCATGCTTCTAGGACAGCACCTAACTTCGCCGCAGCCTCCTGCCTGACACCACCCAACTCTTTTGCAGCGTTAGCCTTCAGTTGGTTCCTTTGGGACTTCAATCTGTGCTCGAACCCCGAGACGATTTCCTCCCTCTGCACAAGTTCTTTCTCCTTACTTGCGAGAGAAGCTGTCTTTGCCGCAATCTCTTTCTCCCCAACCTCTTTCTCCCTCTGCAAAAGTTCTGTAGCCTTTCTTGCAAAAGAAGCCGTAGCTGCCACTACCTCTTTCTCCCTCAGCATAAGTACTTCCTCCTTACTTGCGAGAGAAGCTGTCTTTGCCTCAACCTCTTTCTCCCTTGCCCCATTCTCCTTTGCCTCTTTCATCTCAAGATCTCTTACCCTCATCTCGAGTTCCTTATCCCTGGTCAGCGCCCGGGTCAAGCACTCGCGGTGCTTTTTATGACACCTGAGGCAGAGCAGGAGCAGAGGCGATCATGTAAGTAGATGTGTATGCGTATTTGCATGGGTAAGCATGCGTACTTATGGTAGGCAAGCAAGCAAGCAAGCAAGCAAGCAAGCAAGCAAGCAAGCAAGCAGCCTGCCTACGTACCATCCAATCAACCTACCTGATGAGGTGTGCAGCCAACCAAACAACCAACTAACCTACCTGATGAGGTTTGCAGCCAACTATTCAACCTACCTTCCAACCAACCTACCTGATCAGATGTGAAGCCAACCAACCAACCAACCAACCAACCAACCAACCAACCTACCTGATGAGGTGTGCAGCAGCTGCTCTAGGATAGGTGAGCTCAAGGCACATGGGGTCACCAGACCCTCCAGAAGGGATGTGAGAGGCGTGGAGGTTAGAAGCTGAGCAAGACCTTCACAATTGCATGACTCAGCCAGCCAAGCCAGCACTGCAGCAAGGATGCCATCCCATTGGTTGTCTTGAGCACGCTTAACCCAGGAGTACACGTTTCGCTCCGTCAAGCAAGTCTTGATGTTCGATGAAAGCCATGACGTGCAAATGGGCTTAAGGAAGGCAAAGGTGGGTTGTTCTACAAGCTTGAGCCACCTGCGAGAGGAGATGGAGTAAGGAACGAATCTGTTCGCTGGATACATCATCCTGTATGCTTATATGATCATATGTGGCAGGCGTAAAAAACAATGATGGCCCCTAATGCCTAAAAACCTGAGGAGGGCTGACCCCCCCACCCCCACCCCCCAAATGAGGTGCTCAGATGACCTGGAAAATAGCTCAAAACATTGCCATGAATCATGCCATTATAGCCCCATTCTAAAAAAAAATGATCGGCATTCGAAGAATTTTGGAGGCCTGGGCACCTCCTGTGTGTGGTGACACTTTCATGTTGTATGCATGTGTGTGTGTGTGTTTGGGTGGGTGGGTGGATGGGGGGGGGGGGGGGGGGGGGGGGGGGGGGGGGGGGGCTGGATACATCCTCCTGTATGTGGTGACACTTTAATGTTGCCTAGTAGGGGAGTCCTGCTGCGTATATTTTGCCAACTCATATTCAGCGTCGCAAGCGACGCGGAAAATTGGCGGAGTGTGTTGGCAACTGGAGCTGACCATAGCCAATTAGTTATGAGACAGTTGGCTGACGTTTCAGCCTTCAATTTTTCGGTCGGTCGGTTGGACAGTCGGATCATGGGGAAACTCTGGGGGCTCCCGCCCCCCAGAAGAGGGGGCTCAGCCAAAAACATGATTGTGTCTTCATCACTTCATTCTGCAAGAAACAACGACCTGTGTGGTCGCAGCAAGTGCATCATGATGCACTTGACTCCCATAGTCCTTGATGGGACAAACAAGTATTATCATTCAAATGCGGAGAGTGTAGGAGGCACATACTACGGCAATGTCCTTGACGTATCACTGGGTGGTGACAGCAATGTACTTCACTCATGCTTGAGATAGCACTGGGTGATGACAACAATGTACTTCACTTCACTCATGCTTGAAGGATATATATATATATATATATATATATAGAGAGAGAGAGAGAGAGAGAGAGATGTATAAACCGGTGGATAGATAGATATATTCTGAGACAGTTCACACTCTGGATGGGGCTTATATAACATTTCAAAATAACAGTGTGGCAGATTTGCGAGGTAGCTCAGGGCTAGCAAAAGAAATGGTGAAGTCAAATGTCAAATGGTGAAGAAGACAACGCAGCAAAACTGACAAGTCCAACTGACCTGGTAATGCTGGTAGCCTCCTCTGTATCCTTCACACCTGCAGACAGGTGGCCCTCTTCGTTCTCTTCATCCTCTGAACCTACAGCCAGGTTGACCTCTGAGTTTTCTTCATCCTTCCCGCCTGCAGTCAGGTTCTCCTCCAAGTTCTCTTCCAACCACTCGCAGCAGATGGCTTTCACTTCAGGCATGTTGAAGGAATCACCCAGCTCAGCCCAGCGAACCGCATCTGTGCTAGGTTCATAAGCCCGCTTGTTCTTACCAATCCACAGCCTGTCGTCATCCCAAACATTCTTCAGAGCTACCAGCAAGGCCGGTTTGATGACGGTGAGATCTGCCTCAGGTACCACTTCTCAACTTCTGATTGCTTGTCAACTTTAAGGGAGGAAGAAGGAAGGGAGGAAAAGGTGAAGGAAGAGTGAGGACAAGAGACTGGCTGTGGGTGTGTGACCAGGGTACTACAAAGCACGCGCGGCAGCGCGATTTCGTGCACGCTTTTTGAGCCCCACTGCGAGTTTCGCGCAGTTTTTTCAACCCCCATGTGGGCGCAGCGCGCAGTTTTTGCGCTTTTTGCACTACAAAGCGCTGACCAATTTGACATTTGTGCGCTTTAAGTGCTGACCAATTTGACAAAATGTAGTACATGTGACACTTCAGTGACACTTCAAGGGTAGCCAGGCAGGAGAAGCCCAACCTTGGGCATTACCAGTCATGCCACAGTATCAGGATACGGTAGGCGGATCGGATATGATAGGAGACTGCCTGTGGGTGTGTGACACTTCAGGGGTAGCCAGGCAGGAGAAGCCCAACCTTGGGCATAACCAGTCATGCCACAGTCTCAGGATAGGGTGATCGGATATGATTAGGGAACGGCGATATGATATCTTATAATATCATGCCATCATATGATATCATTTGATGCTGGCAGTCTGACTAGGCCAAAGTTGCCATTTATATACGATATCATATGATGAAATTTGTATGATATCATATGATACCATACTCACCGTTGGTCAACATCATATGATATGCCGGTCCCTACACAGTATCAGGATAGGCTGATCAGATATGATAGGAGACTGGCTGAAAGGGACTGGTAATGGTGTGGTCTGACATGAATATTGAAGCATATCTTCGTTTTGACAAATGGCTCAATGGTAGAGCTCCTTGAACGAAGAAGGTGCCGGGTTTAAATCCCTATGGGTGCGCTTTAGTGTCCGCGGTCGCTGTCAACCGCCATGGTAGCTTTGCCCAAGTAAAGTAGCGGCCCATTCCCTACCGCCGCAAGACGGGGCTCCCTTCATACGACACCCCACCAGACGGTATCATTACTATAATGAAGCATGGCAGAACAATATATAGCACGGCTAATCGAACTGGAGGGTAGGAGGGAAGAGCCTAGGCACGACAGGACAGGATTGAATCACCAGATCAGATCAGTCAGCCAATTTGAGGCATGGGAATAGTTGAACTATGCAAGCTGCAAGGAGCAGCTAGCAACATTATGGCCACGCACCACATCATTAAATTACTTTGTTCAAGGGCCTTACAGCGGAAGTTCAGATCAGACCAAACAGTGTCAGGGTAAGGAGGAACATATGCATAATACAGTGCAGTAAAGGAGTACTAAGCAAGGAAAGGATGCAACCTATTTCTCAGTACTCCTGTACTGCACTGCATTAAATGACTCATAACTATAACTATATGTTATCTATGATAGTATATATGCAATGGAAAGGATGCAACATATTTGAAAGGTGGAAGGGGAAATCGTTCACGCCTCCTTTCCATTGCATATATAATGTCATAGATAACCGAGCGTTGATGTAGTGCAAACTTGATAGGACAAATCTCTTGTGTACTGTTGCTAGGAAGCAAGCCTTACCTTACCATACATGAGCATGAGATGAGATGAGATTGATGAAAGCCTCAATGTTAGCTTTAGCTGTTCATTGGTTCTACCTGTCCTATCGACTCTGCTACCTATCGCATCAGTCCTTTCCCATAACCTAAGGGTTATGGGTTCGCCGGCTGAACGCATCCATCTTATACTTCGTTCCTGGTCTCCTCACATCCCCTGAACTCTGTCACTCAAATTAGCAGTTTTTAGAAGTAAGCTGTAAGGAGTGTGCTACGTGCTCGTGTACAAACCTTGTCTCTAGGATTTGTACCTAGATAGCTTCCAGGGAGGTTGGTAGAGGCGTCTCATATACCAAAAGGTAATGATAACGCCTGGTGGGGCGTGGTGTTAAGGGAGCCCGTCGTACGAGGGTGGGGAGCGGTCTCCTACCTCAACTGGACAAGCTATCATCGCGGTTGACAACGACCTGCAACGCTAAGAGCAACCGAAGGGGGAGTCGACCCCCCGACTCTTCATCGTCAAGCGATCTGGTCTACCACTAAACCATTGTATATCACTGAAAGGGGCTTCTCATATACCAAGGTTATGCAAATGAGGTGGTGTGTTGGGAGACTCTTCATGTCTCACACAAGCCTAACCATGTATGAGCATGCGATGAGATTGATGGAAGCCTCAGTTGAGCACACCTCCTTTTATGTATGTATGTATGTATGTATGTATGTATGTATGTATGTATGTATGTATGTATGTATGTATGTATGTATGCATGCATGCATGTATGTACGTACGTACGTACGTACGTACGTACGTATGTATGCATGCATGTATGTATGTATGTATGTATGTATGTATGCATGCATGCATGTATGTATGTATGTATGTATGTATGTATGTATGTATGTATATATGTATGTATGTTACACTCCCGGGGTAGGCCAGATAGGCTAAAGGGACTATAGGCTATAGCACAAAAGGGACTATAGGCTAAAGCACACCTCCTTGTTTCAAGAGCTTGGTCAGAGCCCTCTCGATGAAGCGCACACAGATGATATGTAAATCTTCCAGCTGCAGCTTCTCTGTCATACGGAGCCAAGTCAGGGCGTAGGAGCCGGGGTCCTTCTCATCAACACCTAGGAAATACGAGAGCTCATTCTTGTAATAAGTGGCCAACTCCTCTTCATCTTCATCCTCGTACTTGTCCTCCACTTGCTCATCCTCTGAATCATCATTGCTGGACCTTGAGAGCCACTCCACCATTTCCTTGAGCAATGCATGAAAGTTGTACTTGTGTACTACTGGGAGGGCCTTGAGGACATTGCGGAAGTCGAACTCACGCTTGGGAAGGACTGCAAGCGTTGCCATTTAACACATCTGATGAGTAATCCAGGATGAACATCATTTGACACATCTGATCAGTAATAAAGGATAAGGATAAGGATTTGTTACATTTTATCAGTAATCAAGGATGAACATCCTTTGACACATCTGATCAGTAATTAAGGATAAGGATTTATCACATGCGACCAGTAATCCTTGATGAACATCATATGACACATCTGATAGGTAATAAAGGATTAGAATAAGGATTTGTCACATGCGATTAGTAATCCAGGATGAATATTTTTTGACACATCTGATCAGCAGTCTAGTGTAGCAGTATATGAGGGCAAATCTGCTTAGTAATCAGCTACATTATCTGATAACTCCAATCAGAGAGAGAGAGAGAGAGAGAGAGAGAGAGAGAGAGAGAGAGAGAGAGAGAGAGAGAGAGAGAGAGATGCCTTGTATGTACTATTGCCCTGCACACATATGTCCTGCTATTACCATTTACATTATACTGCCCTTAATATACGTACACATGACTAACCTCCTGCAAGTAAGTAGCGTAGAGCCATCAGCCATGACTCGCGCTCGTCGCCCTGTACCTGGTGGTTGCCAAGCATGCAGGGATTCAGATATGGCAAAGTTGAATGAAGTAGATGTCATCTTGGATGTAACCGAACAGCTGTCACATTGGGGTTCAAACATTCAGCATTGGAAGGATAGGCTCCTGCTGGGTGGCCACACCCTGGTGGCACCTTATTCCAGCACAGGTGTTGTTACGACTAGTGTGATCAAGCTGCACGTGAGGTACACTAATATAAATAAAGTCTAAGAGGACGCAGCCAGAGAACTGAAAGGGGGGAATAGGCGGGTAATGATACTTTGCCTTGCACGTCTATAATCGGCTAAGTTTGATCCTTGAATTTGCATTATTTTGCAGATAGACAATCATACCACAGACTGGTTTCTAGATCATACTGCTATAGCATAATGTGACCATGGACCCTGATCTCACTAACTGATGATCTGAGTCATGACTGTAGGTTTCAGGGAGTTACTGGTGATATGCGAAGTTGCCCCACTTAGTGATATGCAATGAGCCCCAAACAGGCACAAGCTGAAAGCTAGGTCGGGCTTGTTTGAGAACTTGAAATTTCGTATAAAGATTTCAGTCGAGAGTTGGCTCATAGAGTTAGGGGTGGGACAGGGTCAGATGGTAGACTGCTGTGCTGAGTTGCAACGTTCTCTGACCATGGGAACCTACTCCTACCGTCAGAGTTGTCAAGTCAGAGCTTGCATTTAGCAGAGGCTCAAAGACATCTGGTGACGCCAAGCGAAGATACGCTCCGTGCATCCTTAGGGGGGGGACCTCCACATCATCGACTGGTGGGAAACATAGCTCCAAGTCCCCGCTTGATAGGAGTTTAAGCAAGCTCTCGCTTTCGGCATCGTCCATGCGACTGCCGGCATCGGTGTATTTGTCTTTCTTCTCTCTCCTCGCCTCTTGCCTCTCCTCTCGCTACCCCCTTCGCTGTCTTTCTTCTATTTGAGCGCTCGTGAGAGGTCTGTGCACGTATCTTTGGCGGTGGGACATGTTTGCTAGATTGTTGTGGAAATAAAGCCTCTTCTTTGATTCTGCTTTCAGACAGCCCGAATCGGGAAGATCGTATCACAATTCCAAACGGAATCTGTTGCGTACCGCACTAACCACACAGCATGTCAATCATGTCAAACCTCAGGGCCTGATGTCCCTGCTGATGTCAACGGACCTCCTCTTAACGTGGCTGTTACCCAGGTCAGGCCCAGGCTAGATGGGTCCCTCCGGGGGGTCCCTCCGGGCAGGACCGACTGGTGTACACCAGAGATGGTGTACACTGGGTCTCCCTCCATGATCTGTTTACCAACCTACCCGACCTACCCTGGACTTGCCGTTCTTCTGATCCCCCCAGCCCCACACGCCCCACACGTACAGATTTCGGACATTCGTTTTGTTTCTCGCGCCATTGAAACATTTACATTGCTACAGGGATGCATCTTCAAATCTCTAATTACTCGGATTTAAGGTGGTTATTTAGATGCTGTGGGCCTGTGGCCAACATTCTGTGGCCCTACGCACGGGCACTTCAATAACTAAAAAATACTACAGTGTTTAGACCTACCGTATCAATTCTCAAAGCATTCAGTGTCCAACACCTAAACCGTCAAAAAAAGATGCCCAGTAGTACGGATTGTGTAGCATGCTTGCAACCGCAGATTCACTGAACCCAATCATATTCTAAATCCTGAACCTTTTGTAGGTCTGTCTGATGGCTAATAAAATTCATTAAGAAGTGTGACGAAAGATGTTGCCACAATATATTTTCACCCAAACTCATCTCATATCCCCCCATCCACATAGTTGAAGTCGGCCACTACTCTGACACCAACCACTGTTAAATATGCGGAAGAGGAAAATCAACACAAGACCCTGCCACATGCTCTGAAAGATCAGGGATATAAAGTGATATTCTCAGTTGTTACATTGGGTACCACAGGGACCATACCCACCGTATCAATGCACTTCCAAACCTAACCCGCTTAATTTTTCCTAAGTAGCCGCCCTCAAGCTCTGCACCAAACTCCACACCCATGCCACTGCCTCCTTCCACTCCATTGTCGCGTGCAAAAGACACATAGAACAGGCCCAAAACCCACCCCCAGGGGGTTGATAGCCCCCCCCCCCCCTATTGGTGGTTGCCCCCAGTGAAAGCAAATGGGCTGGCCCCCTTAACCTCGCGCCTCGTAACAAGGCGTACTATTTATTTATTTATTTATTACACCCGAACTCAAGTCCTCATTCGCGGGGGCATTGAATTGATTATATCGTCTATCAGCCTTCAGGCTGCTCAGTGCTCACCGCTTGCGGCGGAGTAGCCTGGGTAACATAAACGTTAAAACACACTCCTGAGTATGAAGTGCAATCACTGGAATGGACTGGAGTGCTGGAGTTGACCTAACTCCTTTGGCCTACCAGCCTGGTGTCTACTCATTCCTTCCGAGTAGGATCACATATAATATCGTGAGTATATATAGGGCTAGCATAGAACAAAGGAGGGGGTATCCCCAAAACCTAAATTGGATAAGGTTGTGTGCATTGGATTGGATTGTTACATGTGCTTTCGGCCAACTCTGGGCTGCTCACCATTTGAATTTGAATTTGGATCGTTACACGTGCTTTCGGCCAACTCTGGGCTGCTGACCATTTGAATTTGAATTTGGATTGTTACACGTGCTTTCAGCAAACTCTGGGCTGCTCACCATTTGAATTTGGATTGCTACATGTGCTTTCAGCCAACTCTGGGCTGCACACCCTCTTCCAATTCCAAGTCCCTCGGTGCGATACCCATGGACGCATCTATATCTTCTTGGTTGCACCACGCCACGGAAACCAGGAAGTATGACAGAAGCTAGCTTGTGCGCCTGAAACCTGATATGACAGTCACTCCAATGCAGTTGAACAAATTGGGCTTGACCCAGTAGCTGGCTGATGGAGCTGCCACGAGTTGCCGAAATAAGAATCAGTGTCCAGGCTTCACTCAAGGGAAGACACACACAGATCCCTTGTATGCAGCCTTGTATGCAACTCCCTTTCCCCGTCCTTGGGCCCAATCAGAAGCTAGCTTGAGTGCCTGAAAGCTGATATGACAGTCACTCCAATGCAGCTGAACAAATTGGGCTTCACTCAAGGGAAGACACAAACAGATCCCTTGTATGCAGCCTTGTATGCAACTCCCTTTCCCCGTCCTTGGGCCCAATCAGAAGCTAGCTTGAGTGCCTGAAAGCTGATATGACAGTCACTCCAATGCAGCTGAACAAATTGGGCTTCACTCAAGGGAAGACACACACAGATCCCTTGTATGCAGCCTTGTATGCAACTCCCTTTCCCCGTTCTTGGGCCCAATCAGAAGCTAGCTTGAGTGCCTGAAAGCTGATATGACAGTCACTCCAATGCAGCTGAACAAATTGGGCCTCACTCAAGGGAAGACACACACAGATCCCTTGTATGCAGCCTTGTATGCAACTCCCTTTCCCCGTCCTTAGGCCCAATCAGAAGCTTGCTTGTGTGCCTGAAAGCTGATATGACAGTCACTCCAATGCAGCTGAACAAATTGGGCTTCACTAAAGGGAAGACACACACAGATCCCTTGTATGCAGCCTTGTAGGCAACTACCTTTCCCCGTCCTTGGGCCCAATCAGAAGCTAGCTTGAGTGCTTGAAAGCGGATATGACAGGGACTCCAATGCAGCTGAACAAATTGGGCCTCACTCAAGGGAAGACACACACAGATCCCTTGTATGCAGCCAACCTGTGACGTACAGATGATGCAGGTTAGATGTTGTTTGAAACACGGGTGTTGCGCAGTGCATGGGTAAGCAATGATGCAGATTAGATGTTATCTGAATACATGGTCAGGTCACAAGTGCTTGTTTATTTAAATGCCTTCTTGTTTTTAAGCCACCATGCAGCAACGGAAAGGCAACGCGTCGCACACAAAAAGTGTTTGGCTACCTCTGGGCTGTAAAAATATACAAAATACACACACGTGGCCTGTCAGCCTTCATGAGGCTTGCCGTCTGCAGGCAGAGTAAACATAGGTAGTATAAACATCACAACACCACAACACAAGTCCCTTTAGCCTATTTGGCCTACCCCTGGACTGTAACATACATACATACAACACCACAACACCACACTTCTTAAAATATCCATTTGGAAACATATAAACATCAAAATCCGTGAAATAGTTTATTTGACACTAAGGCGTTTTGCTACATTTTGCTCTTAGACCATAGAGCCACACATGTAATCCAGAGGTCAGCAGTTCGAATCTGCCTCCGGCCAAAAACACGTATTCCGAGTACAGGATGCCCCACCAACTAGAGCTGATCTTGTTTGTTCAGGTTGGGAAATCCGTTTAGCCTATTTGGCTACCCTGAACTGCATCAGACATACACATACACATTTGCATACATATACACATACAGATGCACATATGCATATACACATGCACATACATATACACATACACATTTGCATACGCTCACACGTACATACACATACGGATTCACATACGTACATACATACATCTACAAATTTGCATACCATACGCGTACGCATACACGAACGCACACAGATGCACATACATATACATATACACATACAAAATCACATGCATACACAAATACATGAACGCATTCACATATTGTACGCATATACATACACAAATGTATACACATGCAAATACACATGCACATACATGTACACACATTTACATACATATACTAATATACACATACACCTTCGCATACTGTACACGTACACATACACATACACCAGTTGCCACACAACTAACTCACCATTGCACAAATTCCAAACTGTCAGCACTAAAACAATCAAGCACACGTCCCCCCTCGCAACAATCCTTGTGTGTATGCTCCAGTCCAGGGGTAGGCCAAATAGGCTTAAGGGACTTGCCCAATCCTTACCCGTAGGGAGCGGCATATCATATGATGTTGACCAAAGGCGACTATGATATCATATGATATCATACAAATTGCATCATATGATATTTTTTATACATGGTAACTGAAGCCTAGGCAGACTGCCAGCATCATATCATATATCATGATATATATACATATATCATATGATATCATAATGCCGTTTCCTTCTTACCAGTGCATGAATTCCAACATGTCAGCTTGATCTGTGTGGGGCCCCGGGTAATCCTTTCCGCTGACCTGGAAAGTGGCTCCAAACTCATCCCGCAGCTTGTCACATATCTTAATTAGGTACGTGGTAGATTGCTGCAAGTTGATGGCTAGTCGCTCCACCTCCATGATACTGATCTGACCAATGAACCCGCCTTCCATGTTGAACTGCAATTCAAAGGGGAAGTAAGGTAAGAAGGCTACGATCCTAATTAGGTTTGTGGTAGATTGTTGCAAGTTGATGGCTACGATCCTTATTAGGTATGTGGTAGATTGTTGCAAGTTGATGGCTGCGTTCCTAATTAGGTATGTGGTAGATTGTTGCAAGTTGATGGCTACGTTCCTAATTAGGTATGTGGTAGATTGTTGCAAGTTGATGGCTACGTTCCTAATTAGGTATGTGGTAGATTGTTGCAAGTTGATGGCTTCGTTCCTAATTAGGTATGTGGTAGATTGTTGCAAATTGATGGCTACGATCCTTATTAGGTATGTGGTAGATTGTTCCAAGTTGATGGCTAGGCGCTCCACCTACATGGTACTGATCTGACCAATGAACCCGCCTTCCATGTTGAACTGCAGTTCAAGGGGGAAGTAAGGTAAGATGGCTAAAATCATAATTAGATATGCGGTAGATTGTTCCAATTTGATGGCTAGGCACTCCACCTCCATGAGACTGATCGGCCCAATGAACCGCCTTCCATGTTGAACTGCAGTTCAAGGGGGAAGTAAGGTAAGATGGCTACACTCGTGATAAGATATGCGGTAGATTGTTCCAATTTGATGGCTAGGCACTCCACCTACATGATACTGATCTGACCAATGAGGTGGGGTTGAAACGGGAAGCAAGTTTTTGAGTGCCACTTCTGACTTCAACAATTGTATAATTGGCTCGTGATGGGTCTGTGAGAAGGAAGAGATTTCATGTTGCTCAATGAACCGCCTTCCATGTTGTTTGGTGCAGTCTGAAGGAAAACCTTTTGAGAGCTACAACAACAACAACAACAACAACAACAACAACAACAGCAATACCACTACTACTACTACTTCTACTACTAATGGCTATGCTTGTACAGGGTAAAAAAGAGGTGATGTATTTCATATTGCCCAATGAACCCTCCTTCAATGTTGTTCTGCAATTGGAAGGGGGGAAGTAAGGTAAGATAACCCGCCTTCCATGCTTAGCTGCAGTCTGCAGGATTTTTTTTGAGCGCTAAAACAATAACAATATTGGCTGTGCTCGTCCTGGGTAAAAAACAAAAAGAAAAAGTATTTCCAGGGTTATTGTACTACAGGGATAGCCCATCATGCTACATACCCACCTTCAACAGCTAGACAGAAAGCCGCTGCTCCTCACATACATGCCATGTCATTACTTGTATTATTTGTATAAATTATAATGCATGTAATTCATATCCACTGCCCCCCCCCGCCCCCCCCTGCTAAATAATCATCTTTAATAGCTTAACAACAAGCAGCTGCTCCTCCCGGTCATGCCATGTGATTACTTTTATTCTCTTTATAAATAATTTAATTCATATCCCCCCCCCCCCCCAGCTGAACACCCACCTTCAATAGCTTGACAGAAAGCGAGCAGCTGTTCCTCACATACATGCCATGTGATTACTTGTATTATATTTATAATTTATTTAATTCATATTCCCCCCCCCCCCCCTCCCCCCCGAACCCAACCCCCTGCTGAACACCCACCTTCAATAGCTTGACAGAAAGCAGCTGTTCCTCGCGGACATGCCATGTGATTACTTGTATTATATTTATAATGCATGTAATTCATATCCCCCCCCCCCCCCCCCCCCCCCCCCCCCCCACCCCTTACCCCCCACCCCCTGCTAAATACTCACCTTCAATTCACCGCCAGACAGAAAGCAGCAGCTGCTCCTCACGGTGCAAGTTTACTGCTGACCAGGGTACTACATGACCAGAGCTAAAGCTAGACAGGTAGCAAGCAGCTGCTCCTCGCTATGCATCACTCCTCACTGGCTATTATTCTCACGGTGCAGGTTTACTATTCATTCCAATTCAATTATGCTCAAGGCATACACACCTTCAATACTTTAACAGCAAGCAGCTGCTCCTCACGGTGCAGGTAGACTGCTGAGGCCAGCTCCATCAAGCCCACAGCTGCTTCAAACTGGTTGGATCGGTTTTTCTGTGTGTAAACCAGCACCATGTCCAGCCTCTTAGTGAGGGGTATGCTAAGAAGGCTCCACAAGCGCTCCAAGCGAGCCTGCAAACAAAGTAGAAAGCAAATGTGTATTAGTAAATAAATAATGAATAAATAAAATAAACGTTTAATAGATAAATACATATCTCATAAATACACAAATAAATAAATACATAAATAGTACGCCTTATTATGATGTGTGAGGTTGAGGGGGCCAGCCCGTTTGCTTGCACTGGGGCCAACCACCAAAACAATTATTTATATAATATACGCCTTGTGTGTATACTGGTTGGACCACCGTTTCTGTGTGCACACATTGTTTTTCCCTGTGTGACACGTTGCAAAGAGAGTGACTCGGTGCGACCCCAGTGCGGCGCACTGCCTTCTGAACCCCACTGAGCGCCTGGCACGGATCCCAAGGGGTCCAGGGGGACATTTCTGACTAGTTTAGACAGACCCATGCGTTGCCATGCAGCGACCCGTTTCCGAAAAAGAACAGTGGTGGCACGGGCTGGAGGTCAAGTCATGAAGGCTATATTATAAAGCTATACTCTCTCTCAGACCCCACACCCACAACCACACACACACACATAAACACAAACAACAGATCCAACACGCACACACACCACACCCAACACACACACATACAGCACATCCAACAAACACATACACCACATCCAACACACACACACCACATCCAACACACACATAGACCACATCCAACACACACATAAACCACACCCAACACACACATACACCACACCCAACACACACATACACCACACCCAACACACACACATACACCACACCCAACACACACACATACACCACACCCAACACACACACATACACCACATCCAACACACACACATACACCGCATCCAACACACACACATACACCACACCCAACACACACACATACACCACACCCAACACACACACGTACACCACATCCAACACACACAACACCACCACCTACCTGAAGTGTTTTGGCAGAGCCCCCCCTTCTTGACCACCGTTTTGGGGGGGCTACGCGTAGCAGCTTGTACACAGCTCCCTTGTTTAGACATAACCCCAGAGTGTGACACCACCTTCCTGTACGTATGCAACAGTCCAGGGGTAGGCCGAATTCGCTGAAGGGACTTGTCCAACCTTGATAGGAAGGTCATAACAAGAAAAAGCATTGATGAACTGAACCCCAAACCTACCTGACGCTTTATATTCTTTGTCTCCACACCTACAATCTCAAACAGCAACTTAACGACGGTTTTGGGGGGCTACGCGTAGCAGCTTCTACACAACCTTGATAGGAAGGGCTTAAAAAAAAAAATGATGAATTACTGAACCCCAAACCTAGCTGAAGCTGTTTGCTCTCTGTCTGCACATCCGCAATCTCAGGCAGCAACTTGACCACCGTTTCTGATCGGGCTACGGGTAGCAGCTTTTACACAGCTCCCTTGTTTAGACAAAACCTTCCATTGTCTAGACAAAACCCCAGAGTGTGACACCACCTACCTGAAGTTTTTTGCTTTCTGTCTCCACATCTGCAATCCCAGGCAGCATCTTGAAGACTGTTATTCGGGGGGCTACGGGTAGCAGCTTCTACACAGCTCCCTTGTTTAGACAAAAAGTGTGAGGAAGAGTGTGACAACACCTACCTAGAGTTTTTTACTCTCTATTTCCACATCTGCAATCTCAGGCAGCATCTTGACCACTGTTATTCGGGGGGCATCGCGCAGCAGCTTCTACACAGCTCCCTTGTTTAGACAAACCCTCCCTTGTGTAGACATAACCCCAGAGTGTGACACCACCTAGCTAAAGTTTTTTGCTTTCTGTCTCCACATCTGCAATCTCAGGCAGTATCTTGACCACTGTTATTCGGGGGGCTACGGGTAACAGCTTCTAAACAGCTCCCTTGTTTAGACAAAAACCCAGAGTGTGACAACACCTACCTAGAGTTTTTTACTCTCTATTTCCACATCTGCAATCTCAGGCGGCAACTTGACCACCGTTTTTGATCGAGCTACGGGTAGCAGCTTCTACACAGCTCCCTTGTTTAGACAAAACCTTCCATTGTATAGACAAACCCCCAGAGTGTGACACCACCTATATTAAGCTTTTTACTCTCTGTCTCCACATCTGCAATCTCAGGCAGCAACTTGAGCACCATTTTGGGGGGCTACGCGTAGCAGCTTCTACACAACCTTGACAGGAAGGGCTTAACAAGAAAAAAACATTGACAAACTGACCCCCAAACTTACCTGAAGCTTTTTGCTCTCTGTCTCCACATCTGCAATCTCAGGCAGCAACTTAGTAACCAATCCTCACGTCCCCCTATCGGACACCACGTTGTCCTCATTGGTTACAATCTTGACCACCGTTTTTGATTGGGCTACGGGTAGCAGCTTCTACACAGCTCCCTTGTTTAGACAAAATCTTCCATTGTGTAAACAAAACCCCAGAGTGTGACACCACCTACCTGAAGTCTTTTGCTCTCTGTCTCCACATCCGCAATCTAAGGCAGCAACTTGAGCACCGTTTTGGGGGTCGACGCGTAGCAGCTTCTACACAACCTTGACAGGAAGGGCTTGGCAAGAATAAAACATTGATGAACTGAAGCCCGAACTTACCTGAAGCTGTTTGCTCTCTGTCTGCACATCTGCAATCTTAGGCAGCAACTTGACCACCATTTTTTGTCGGGCTACGGGGCTAGCAGCTTCTACAAAGCTCCCTTGTTTAGACAAATAACTGAGTGTGACACCACCTACCTGAAGTTTTTTACTCTCTGTCTCCACATCTACAATCTCAGGCAGCAACTTGACCACTGTTATTCGGGTGGCTACGGTTAGCAGCTTCTACACAGCTCCCTTGTTTAGAAAAAGAAAACAGAGTGTGACACCACCTACCTGAAGTTTTTTGCTCTCTGTCTCCACATCCGCAATCTCAGGGAGCAACTTGAGCCTTGGAAGATTGAAGTATGGTTGAGCCACAGCTTTTACACCGGTTGCTGTCCGCTGCAGATACAGTTTCATTCGCTGATCATTGAACAGCTACAATTCATTAAGAAGTGTGGGCCATAAGTCACAGTTGCATTCGCTGGTTGCTGAACAGCTACAATTCATTCAGGGGTGTGATTTATAAGGTACAGTTTCATCCACTGGTCGTTGAACACCTGTCAGTAAAATTACAATTTATTAATAAGTGTGATTCGTAAGGTACAGTTTCATTCGCTTGTTGTTGAACACCTGTCGATTAAATAACAATTCATAGAGAAGTGTGATTCGTAAGGTACAGTTTCATTCACCGGTCGTTGAACACCTGTCAGTAAAACGATTGTTTGGGGTTCAGTTTATCGGTGCCTTTTCTTTTTAAGCCCTTCCTATCACGGTTGGGCAAGTCCCTTTAACCTATTTGGCCTACCCCTGGAGTGAAACATACACACACACCCATACATTCGTGTTTACTCCAAGGATGGGGGGATTTCTAAGCCCAGACCCCTGTGGATTGGGCTGGGATTTGCTACCTCTCTTGTGCATATCTGCATATCCTTGCCAGCTTCAACTACATCCATCTACCCACCCACCCATCTACCCATCCACCCATCCATCCATCCATCCATCCATCCACCCTACCATCCATCCTACCACACACCTATCCACCCACCCATACCTTTGTGTTTACTCCAATGATGGGGGGAATTCTAAACCCAGACCCCTGTGGATTGGGCTGGGATTTGCTAGCTGTCTTTTGCACATCTGCACCCGCTTCTGCTTCCGCTTCCGCTTCCACTACAGAAGCATCCGCTAGATAGGGGGCGTCAGTACCGGTGCTAGCTGGGCGAGGGTCCATAGGTCCACCGTCTTCTGATAGTACGTAGGTGTTTGTATCGGCGGCTGCCTCCAACCTTCGCTTAAAGTCTTGTAGCCGTTCCGGGCTTGACCTGTATGATATATTTACGTTGTATGTTGTATGTCAGTGTTTGTACCGGCTGCTGCCTCCAACCTTCGCAAACAGTCTTGTAGCCGCTCTGGGCTAGACCTGCACGTATCTTATCATTTGCAAGCTGTTGTATGTATGTTCTGGCCTGTATGTTATGTTGCATGCTGTATGTTTTATGTACGCGTTTGTATCGGCTACTGCCTCCAATCTCCATTTGAAGTCTTGTAGCCGTTCTGGGATTTACCTGCACGTACGTTGTCATTTGCATGGTGTTGTATGAATGTTTTGACCTGGATGTTATGTTGTATGTTGTGTTGTATGTTGTGTTGTATGCTGTATGTTTTATGTCGTTGTTTGTATCAGCTGCTGCTTCGACCCTGCACTTGAAGTCATGCAGCCGTTTTGGGCTGGACCTGCATGTACGCTGTAATTTGCAGGCTGTTGCATGTATGTTGTAATTTGCAGGCTGTTGCATGTATGTTGTAATTTGCAGGCTGTTGCATGTATGTTTTGACCTGCATGTTATATTGTATGTTGTATTTTTTATGTGCGTGTTTGTATCGGCTGCTGCCTCCAACCTACGCTTGAAGTCTTGTAGCCATTCTGGGCTGAACCTGTACGAGTGTACGTTTGTTCAAATTTGCATGGTGCCGTATTCCTTGGTCACAAAGAGCTAGGTTTGATCGGATGCGCCCTTTCCTGGCCCCCCCCCTTGTGAAAGGAAAAAACAAAGCATGTTTTAACATGTATGATATGTTTTGTTGTATGTTGTATGTTTTATGTTTGTGTTAGTATTTGCTGCTGTTCCAACCTACGCTTACGCCTACCTAAGTCATGTAGCCGTTCTGGGCTAGACCTGTATGTATGTTGAAATTTGCAAGCTGTTGTATTCCTTGGTCACAACGGGCTAGGTTTGATCAGATGCGCCCTTTCCTGGTTCCCCCCTTGTGAAAGGAAAAAACAATGCATGTTTCAACATGTATGATATGTAATGTTGTATGTTTCTGTCAGTGTTTTTTATCGGCTGCTTCTTTGAAGCTACACTCGAAGTCTTCTAGCCGTTCTAGGTATGTACCTGTATGTATGTTGTCATTTGCTGGCTGCTGTATGTATGTTGTCATTTCCTGGCTGTTGTATGTATGTTCTGACCTGTATGTTATGTTGTGTGTTGGTTGTTGATTGCCGTGTTGTATGTTGTATGTTGTATGTTGTATGTTGTATGTTATTTGGAAGTTGTATGCTGTATGCTGTATGTTTTATGTTGGTGTTTGTATCAGCAGCTACTTCCAACCTATGCTGACAGTCTTGTAGCCGTTCTGGGCTTGACCTGTACGCATGTTGTCATTTGCATGGTGTTGTATGTACGTTTTGACCTGTATGATATGTTGTATCTTGTGTGTTTTATGTCGGTGTTTGTATTGGCTGCTGCTTCCAACCTAAACTTGATGTCATGCAGTCGTTCTGGGCTGGACCTGTACGCATGTTGTCATTTGCAGGCTGTTGTACGTACGTTTTGACCTGAATGTTATGTTCTTTTTTTGTTTGTTGTATGTTGTATGCTGTATGTTTTATGTATGTCTTTGTATCAGCCGCTGCCTCCAACCTTTGCTAACAGTCTTGTAGCCGTTCTGGGCTGGACCTGTACGCATGTTGTCATTTGCAGGCTGTTGTATGAACGCTTTGACCTGAATGTTATGTTGTATGTTGTATTTTGTATGCTGTATGTTTTATGTAGGTGTTTGTATCGGCCGCTGCCCCCAACCTACGCTATCAGTCTTGTAGCTGTTCTGGGCTGGACCTGTTTGTATGTTGTCATTTGCAAGCTGTTGTCTGTTGTATGTCTTATGTTGGTGTTTGTATCGGCCGCTGCCCCCAACCTACGCTAACAGTCTTGTAGCTGTTCTGGGCTGGACCTGTTTGTATGTTGTCATTTTCAAGCTGTTGTCTGTTGTATGTCTTATGTTGGTGTTTGTATCGGCCGCTGCCCCCAACCTACGCTAACAGTCTTGTAGCTGTTCTGGGCTGGACCTGTTTGTATGCTGTCATTTGCAAGCTGCTGTCTGTTGTATGTCTTATGTTGGTGTTTGTATCGGCCGCTGCCCCCAACCTACGCTAACAGTCTTGTAGCTGTTCTGGGCTGGACCTGTTTGTATGTTGTCATTTGCAAGCTGTTGTCTGTTGTATGTCTTATGTTGGTGTTTGTATCGGCCGCTGCCCCCAACCTACGCTAACAGTCTTGTAGCTGTTCTGGGCTGGACCTGTTTGTATGCTGTCATTTGCAAGCTGTTGTCTGTTGTATGTCTTATGTTGGTGTTTGTATCGGCCGCTGCCCCCAACCTACGCTAACAGTCTTGTAGCTGTTCTGGGCTGGACCTGTTTGTATGTTGTCATTTGCAAGCTGTTGTCTGTTGTATGTCTTATGTTGGTGTTTGTATCGGCCGCTGCCCCCAACCTACGCTAACAGTCTTGTAGCTGTTCTGGGCTGGACCTGTTTGTATGTTGTCATTTTCAAGCTGTTGTCTGTTGTATGTCTTATGTTGGTGTTTGTATCGGCCGCTGCCCCCAACCTACGCTAACAGTCTTGTAGCTGTTCTGGGCTGGACCTGTTTGTATGCTGTCATTTGCAAGCTGCTGTCTGTTGTATGTCTTATGTTGGTGTTTGTATCGGCCGCTGCCTCCAACCTACGCTTGAAGTCTTGTCGCCGTTCTGGGCTGGACCTGTATGTTATGTTGTTATTCGCAAGCTGCTGTATGCATGTTCTGACCTGTATGTTATGTTGTATGTTGTATGTTTTATATACGTGTTTGTATTGGTATGTTGTATGTTTTATATACGTGTTTGTATTGGCGGCTGCCACCAACCTACACTTGCAGTCATGCAGCTATTCTGGGCTGGACCTGTTTAAGTGAATCAATCAATCAATTGTACGCCTTATTAGGAGGCATGAGGTTGAGGGGGCCAGCCTGTTTGCTTGCACTGGCTGCTAGCACTTACCATATGCTTTGAGCTAGATCATCCTTCAACTCGTCGATATACCTGTATGTTATATTTATTTATTGATGTATATTTTATGCACATTCATGATATATGTTTGTATTGACTTCTCACTTACCATATGCTTTGAGCTAGATCATCCTTCAACTTGTCTAGTTCCTCAGCCATAATCTTCGCATGCTCGGTGTGGGTTCGTGCCTCTATCAGTCAGCTTGTAGTGATAGTCCCTTCTTCTTGCTTCTCCCCCCCCCCCCCCCCCCCCCCCTCCACACCCACCCACACCCACACCACCCACCCACATACCCCGCAAACACATACCCACCCCCACCTCACCCCACACCCACACCCCACACCCACCCACCATACACCCATACCACCCACACCATATTTGCCTTTGAACGCACCATCTGCTTTGAGCTAGATCATCCTTCAACTCGTCTAGTACCTCAGCCATGATCTTCGCATGCTCGGTGTGGGTTCACGCCTCTATCGGAGCAGCTTGTAGTGATAGTCCCTGCTTCTTGACCCCCCCCCCCCCCCCCCCCCCCCCCCCCCCCCCCCCCCCCCCCCCCCCCCCCCCCCCCCCCCCCCCCCACCACACACACCCCACCCCCACCACCACCACACCATCACCACGCACACACGCACACACCCTCCCACCCCACCCACCGCGGCACACCCACCACACCCCACACCCACCCACCCACCACAAACTCACACCATATTTTCCTTCTCACTTACCATATGCTTTGAGCTGCTCACCTTTCATCGTCTAGTTCCTCAGCCATGATCTCCGCATGCTCCACCGCAGCGTGTAGCATGTCGTTTATACTGGTCGGAGCGATGATCATCTTCGACACCTCCTTGATGTTGGGGTCGTTGATGTCGAACTTACGCTCCTCTCTGCAAAGGAATGGGAGTTGACAGCTGTTGGTGCATACGTACGTGTGTATGCACGTGTGTGTGTGTGCGTGTGTGTGTGTGTGTGTGTGTGTGTGTGTGTGTGTGCGTGTGTGTGGTCGTGTGTGTGTGTGTGTGTGTGTGTGTGTGTGTGTGTGTGTGTGCGTGTGTGTGTGTCTGCGTGTGTGTGTGCGTGTGTGTGTGTGTGTGTGTGCGTGTGTGTTCATGTCGTTGATACTGGTCGGTGCTATAATCATCTTAGACACCTCCTTGATGTTAGGGTCGTTGATGTCGAACTTACGCTCCTCTCTGGTTGGGATGGGTTGGGTTGGGTTGGGTTGGGTTGGGTTGGGTTGGGGTTCATGTTAGACACATGCTTTGTGCCAGGGTCGTTGATGTCAAATTTACGCTCCTCTCTGCAAAAATGGGAGTTAACAGCTGTTGGCGCATGCGTACGTGTGTGTTCAGGTGTGTGTGTGTGTGTGTGTGTGTGTGTGTTCAGGTGTGTGTGTGTGTGTGTGTGCATGTCGTTGATACTGGTCGGAGCGATGATCATCTTAGACACCTCCTTGATGTCAGGTTCGTGGATGTCAAACTTACGCTCCTCTCTGCAAAGGAACATTGGAAAGGTTTGGGTTGGGTTGGGCTGGGTTGGGCTGGATTGGGTTGGGAAGGGATGTGATAGGATGGGATGGGATGGGATGGGTTAGGTTGGGATGGTTGGGATGGTTGGGATGGTTGGGATGGTTGTGTTGTGTTGTGTTGTGTTGGGCTGGGTTGGGGAGTCCACAGTTGCTGGTGTATGCGTGTGCATGAGAGTGTGTGCTTACATATGTGTGTATGTGTGTATGTGTGTGAGCATGTGTGTTTTATTGCGTGTGTGCATGTGTGTGTTAGTGTGTGCACATGCAATGTGTGCACACACATATACATGTACGTGCACTTGCACATGGAACACACTAGGTTTGGTGTAGTTTTTCTGTAGGTAGCTGAGGACTTACAATCCCATTTATATAAACTCCAACGCTTAGACTACGTGCAGCTTTACCACAGCAGAAAACTTAGATACCTATATTCTGAGCTTTGCTGTCCAGGAAGTCTTCCATCTGCACCACAGGCACGGTCATATTCACACACACATGCAAAGCCTTAGACTAAGTGCAGCACTAACGCAGCAGACAAGTCCTATGCAGCGTTGCAAGCGACGCTACGAATTGGCGGAGAGTGCTTGCAACGGAGCGACAGGTGGCAACGGAAGCGAGCTAGGAACGAGACCGTCGGCTGACGTGTCAGGCTTCGTCTCGAGGGGGTGGTCGGACAAACGAACGACGGGGTAATCCAGGGGGCTCCCGCCCCCTTCAAGAGGGGGCTTCGCCAAAAACTTACATTCCCAAATCCCGAGCTTTGCTGTACAGGAACTCTTCCATCTCCTCCACAGTCATGTTCATGTTTAAGCCAGCTAGCCCCATCTTGGCCACTTGGGCTGTTTGAGCTTTTAGAACCGCGTTGTGATACATGTCCTGGTGCAGCTCAGTCAGGGTAGCTATGTGCTGAGCTTGGGCAACAGCAACCTGTTGGGTGGGTGTACACAAGGTGTGGGTGGGTGGGGGGGAGATGGGGTGAAGATGTATCACTATATAAGTCAAGGTAGCTATGTGCTGAGCTTGGGCAACAGCAACCTGTTGGGTGTGTGTACACAAGGTGTGTGTGTGTGTGTGGGAGGGGGGGGGGGGGGAGATGGGATGAAGATATATCACTATATAAGTCAGGGTAGCTATGTGCTGAGCTTGGGCAATAGAAACCTGTTGGGTGGGTGTACACAAGGTGGGGGTGGGGTGGGGTGGGGTGGGGGGAGGGGGTGGGGGGGTGGGGGGGGGGAGATGGGATGAAGATGTATCACTATATAAGTCAGGGTAGCTATGTGCTGAGCTTGGCCAACAGCAACCTGTTGGGTGGGTGTACACAAGGTGTGTGTCTGTGTGTGTGCGTGTGTGTATGTGGGGGGTTAAACAATGTGTGTGTGTATGGGTGTGTGTGTGAGAGGGTGGGGTGGGGTGGGGGTTGGGGTTGGGGTTGGGGTTGGGCAGTGGCAGTGGGTGTGGGGTGGTGCGGGGTGGTGTGGGGGGATGGGGGGGACATATCACTACATCATTCAGGGTAGCTATGTGCTAAGCTTGGTCAACAGCAACCTGTTGGGTGGGTGTACCTAAGGTGTGTGTGTATGTGTGTGTATGTGTGTGTGTGTGTGGCGGGAAGGGGGGAAAAGGGGGGGATATATCACTATATCAGTCAGGGTAGTAATGTGCTAAGCTTGCGCAACAACAACCTGTAGGGTGTGTGTACACAAGGTGTGTGTGTGTGTGTGTGGGGGGGGGGGGGGGGGGGGGGGGGGGGGGTGGGTGGGGGGGCGAGGATATATCACTATATAAGTCAGGGTAGCTATGTGCTGAGCTTGCGCAACAGCAACCTGTAGGGTGTGTGTACACAAGGTGTGTGTGTGTGCGTTGGGGGTGGGGTGGGGGGGGGGGGACAAGGTGTGTGTGTGTATGTGCGTGTGCGTGTGGGGGGGATGTACAGTGGTATTCTTTCAAATCGCATTCGCATGTTTTCTATCGCTATGTAATTTATACTACTACCCTTCACCACACCTCAGAGCAGCAGCTTCTAGGTAGCTCTCCCAACTAGCCAAAGGGCTACACCCAGTGATTTCAGAAGTGCTAGAAAACTGAGAATGGCAGCATCAAGGAGCGCTAGGTTACGTCCGTCTTGGCTAGGTAGCCAGGGAGGGGAGTTGCCTAGAAGCTGCCGGTCCTAGCTGAAAAGAAAAAGACTGCTGTCCCCCTCATGCCATCCTCACGTCGGTTCTCATACCGATGAACTTGATGCTGGCTTGGCTTGGCTTGGCTTGAGTTTTACTCCTCCCCTACCCTTCACTTGCCCTTTCCTCCACCCCACCTTTCCTCCACCTCCCCTCACCTCCATCTCACCATCTACTCCTCCCCTCCACCTCACCCTTCACCTCCACCTCCACCTCATGCCATCCTCATGTCGGGTGGCTGTGACAGCAGTGACCAATCCAATGCCTTCGCAGAGGACGGATTCTCCCCCCGCCCCTGCTATTCAATAAACAAAAGTTGTACTCCTTCCCTTCACCTCACCTCACCCCGGCAAGAACAGGCGAGACCAATCCAAGGCCTTTGCAGAGGACAGAGTCTCCCCCCCCCGCCCCTGCTATTCAAAAAGCACAAGTTGTACTCCTCCTGTTCACCTCACCTCTCGGGGCAGTGAAACAGACCAATCCATCGCTTTGGCGGAGGATGGAGTTGCCTCCCCCGCCCCTGCTATTCGAAAAGCACAAGTTATACTCCTCCTGTTCACCTCACCTCTGGTGGCAAGGACAGCCTAGACCAATCCATTGCTTTGGCAGAGGATGGAGTTGCCCCTCCCGCCCCTGTTATTAATAAAACAAGAGTTGTACTCCTCCTGTTCACCTCGCCTCTGGGGGCACTTCAAGCCGTGACCAATTCATTGCTTTGGCAGAGGAGGCCCCTCCACCCCCCAACCCACCCTGCCATTCAATACACAAAAGTTTGATTCCTCCTGTACACCTCACCTCTGGTGGCAGTGACAGCCTAGACCAAAATATTGCTTTGTCAGAGGATTGAGTTGCTTCCCCGCCCCACCTATTCATACCCTTGGACTGTAAAAACACTAGGATTGAGTTGCTTCCCCGCCCCCCCTATTCATACCCTTGGACTGTAAAAACACTAACATACAACCCCCCATCGTGCACCCCCCCCCAGGACCTTACCTCAGGTGGCAAGGACAGGCGAGACCAATCCATCGCTTTGGCAGAGGATAGAGTCCCCCCCCCCCCCCCCCCCCCCCCCCCCCCCCCACCCCCACCCACCTACTCAGCTATTCAATAAGCACAAGTTGTACTCCTCCTGTTCAACTCGCCTCTGGTGGCAAGGACAGCCTAGACCAATTCATTGCTTTGGCAGAGGATTTAGTTCCTGCCCCGCCCCTGCTATTCAATCAACAAAAATGCAATCCTCCTGTTCTCCGCACTTTTGGTGGCAAGGACAACCTAGACCAATCCCTCGCTTTGTCAGGGGATATAGTCTCCCCCCCCCCCGCCCCTGCTATTCATAACCTTGGACTGTAAAAACACAAACATACAACCCCCCATCGTGCACCCCCCCAGACCTCACCTCAGGCGGAAGTGATAGCCGAGACCAATCCATTGCTTTGGCAGAGGATTTAGTTCCTGCCCCGCCCCTGCTATTCAATCAACAAAAAATGTAATCCTCCTGTTCTCCTCACCTCTGGTGGCAAGGACAGCCGTGACCAATCCATTGCTTTGGCAGAGGATGGGGTTCCTGCCCCGCCCCTATGCATAAACGAGACAGAGTTTTGCTGAAACGCTGTCCGCCTCTTATCTGAGCGACCGCTCTTTTTAAAGGAGGAGAAGATGCCAACCGACTTAATGCTGGCTTGGTGATCCAACCACTTCCTGGATCCCATGGAGGGCAGCTCCTTGCCGCTCGCTCTACTCAAGTCCAACCTATGACATGGCGCAGGGTTTAGGGTTTAGGGTTCAACAACAAACACTTGGTTCATATAACCATTCACCTGCTGGAGACCAGACCCCCATAATTTGACCTCGTGCAATGATTGCGAACAACAAACACTTGACTCATATAACCGCTCACCTGCTGGACATGAGAACCCTATCATTTGAATTCAAGCTGTGAATGCGAACAGCCAGCACACTAATTTCATATAACCGCTCACCTGCTGGACATGAGAACCCTATCATTTGAACTCAAATTAAGAATGTGAACAGCCAACACACTAATTTCATAAAAACGTTTACGTGCTGGAGGCCAGACCCCAATGATTTGACTTCATGCTCGAGCTATCCCATGTGGGATGATGAATTCATTATAATTGTAGAATTATATTATCCCTGTAGCACGAAATCATGACCCCTGTCGGTAAAACGATTTTTGGGGTTCAGTTCATCAATGCCTTTTTTTTGTAGCCCTTCCTGTAATGGTTGGGCAAGTCCCTTTATCATATATGGTCTACCCCTGGACTGTAACATACATACAAGCTATCATTGTTGGCTGCACTGAAGTATGCTACGTAATCATGAGAACACACATGACTGTGAACAACAAACACACATGCATCATACTATTCATGTAACCGGTCACCTGCTGGACATGATACACCCATGATTTGACCTTGTGCTATCCATGTTGGTAGCACTGAACTGTGCACCTTAAGCGTGTGCACACACAGGACTGTGAACAACACACACACACATGCATCCTATTATTTATATAACCGGTCACCTGTTGGACATGAGACACCCATGACTTGAATCCATGCTATCAGTGTTTGCTGCACTGAACTGTGCACCTTAAGCGTGTGCACACACACGACTGTGAAAAACAAACACACAAGCATCCTATTATTCGTATAACGGTCACCTGCTGGACATGAGGCACCCACAATTTGACCTCATGCCTTCTGTGTTGGCTGCACCGAGCTGTGCACCTTAAGCATGTGCACATACAGGATTGTGAACACCAAACACAAGCATCATACTATTCATACAACCGTTTACCTTCTGGAGTTCAGGCCTGGGCCATCCTTGCTTGCCGCACTGAACTGTGCCGTGCTGCGAACAGGGCTAAGCCCCCCTCTGCCGGTGGGGCTTGTGGGGGAAGCCAAAGAGAGGGACGCTCCCGCTCCCCTTTGGAGCCTCGGGAACGCAGTCTCGTCTATTGATTTCAACACACGGTTGTACCTGGAAGCATGCGGGAATGCATTTTACAATTATTGGAATATAGAGGGTAGTAAATATCATACTGGTTCCCAAGTCTATCGTACAAAATCATGTTTGAAGTATGTGAATACATTCAACTCTGGAGCTTCGGGAACACAGTCTCATCTACTGACTTTAACATACGGTTGTACTTGAAAGCATGCGGGAATGCATTTTACAATTATTGAAAAATATAGGGTGGTCAACATCGTACTTGTTCCCGAGTTTATCGTACAAAATCATGTTTGAAGTATGTGAATATACTCCCCACAGGGTCCTGGGGAAGGTGCTCTTGTCTAATGACTTCAACACACAGATGTACCTGAAAGCATGGGGTGATGCATTTTACACAAATATTGAAATATAGAGGGTGGCCAATACCGTACTGGTACCCAAGTTGATCATACAAAATCATGTTTGAAATATATGAATATATGTTATGTTATATATTTATATAGGGGGGGGGGGGGGGGGGGGGCATGCTATGGGTGGTTTGTGATCTGAAACATGACAACATAGCTCATACATCGTCATACTCACATTTTTTCAATTCGACCAGCCACGGATTCATCAGGCACAGTCAACTTCACATCCTTTGTTGTTGAGTTGGTCAGGCGCATCGATGTGGTTGACAAGCCCTTATGCAATTCCACGCGGTGCATGCTATTGGCTCGTGCTTCATTCACATCACTCTCAAAAACTCCTGTGGTTGGTTTGGTTTGGTTTGGTTTGGTTTGGTTTGATTTGGTTGGTTTGCAGCAGTACAAGCCGTTTCATATTCAAGTATTTGTACAGTCCAGGGGTAGCGGTACAAGCCGTTTCATATTCAAGTATTTGTACACTCCAGGGGTAGCAGTACAAGCCGTTTCACATATATGTATTTGTTCAGTCCAGGGGTAGCGGTATAAGCCGTTTCATATTCATGTATTTGTACACTCCAGGGGTAGCAGTACAAGCCGTTTCATATTCATGTATTTGTACAGTCCAGGGGTAGCAGTACAAGCCGTTTTATATTCATGTATTTGTACAGTCCAGGGGTAGCAGTACAAGCCGTTTCATATTCATGTATTTGTACAGTCCAGGGGTAGCAGTACAAGCCGTTTCATATTCATTTGATTATACAGTCCAGGGGTAGCAGTACAAGCTGTTTCACATTTATGTATTTTCACAGTCCAGGGGTAGCAGTACAAGCCGTTTCATATTCATGTATTTGTACAATCCAGGGTTAGTAGTACAAGCCGTTTGATATCCGTGTATTTTACAGTCCAGGGGTATTGCAAGATGGTGTGTAGTCTAGAGCTGGCTCAATAACCATGTAACGGTCCAATCCAATCAACTAGGCAATCAGGCGAACCAGGAAGATAGCTGACAGTCTCCCGAGTCACGACATGTCCACCTTTGTATAGGGAACGGCAATATGATATCATATGATATAATGACATCATATTATATTAGATCATATCAGAGCAAGTGCTTTTGCACCCATCTCCCCCGTCACACCCATCCCATCACGACACTTCACCAACGCACCCATCTCCCCCGCCTCACCCTTCTCACCCTTCTCATCCCGACACTTCACTCACGCACCCATCTCCCCCATCTCCCCCATCCCATCCCATCCCATAACAACACTTCACTCACGCACCCAAAACGTTTAGTCTGTAGATCCTTTTCTACTTACACACTCACATTGGCTGACGCCCTTCTCCATCTCCTCAATAAAAGCCTCCATACTTTCAAGAGCAAGTGCTTTTGCACCCATCTCCCCCGTCTCACCCATCCCACCCTTCTCACCCGTCTCATGACGACACTTCACTCATGCACCCATCTCACCCATCCCATCACGGTACATCACACACGCACCCATATCACCCATCCCATCACGGTACATCACACACACACCCATCTCACCCATCCCATCACAACACTTCACTCACGCACCCATCTCACCCATCCCATCACAACACTTCACTCACGCACCCATCTCACCCATCCCATCACAACACTTCACTCACGCACCCATCTCACCCATCCCATCACGGTACATCACACACGCACCCATCTCACCCATCCCATCACCATACATCACACACACACCCATCTCACCCATCCCATCACAACACTTCACTCACGCACCCATCTCACCCATCCCATCACAACACTTCACTCACGCACCCATCTCACCCATCCCACCCCATCACAACACTTCACTAACGCACCTAGCGAGTTTAGTCGGTAGCTCCTATTCTGCTTAGCTACATCACATTGGCTGATAGCCTTGTCCATCTTCTCAATAATCTCAGGCTTCTCCTGCTCCAGCTGAGACTTAGCAGCTTGGCAGGCCTGGCCTAGATTCTGCGCATGGAGAATTAAGTAGGGACCGGCATATCATATGATATCATACAAGCTACATCATATGATATAGTATATAAATGGGATAGAATGCAGTATATGATAGAAGGCAAACATGTGATTCGGTAGAGTAAGGTGCACGTAGCAGCCTGGCAGACATGGCCTAGGCTGTGCACAGGGAGATGTAAGCACCAGTGCCAGGGTGTGGGAGGGACTTATGAGGCACACATGTGACACAGTGCAGTGAGGTGCAAGTAGCAGCTTGGCAGGCATGGCCTAGGCTGTGCACAGGGAGATGTAAGCATCAGTGCCAGCGTGTGGGAGGGACTTATGAGGCAATCATGTGACACAGTGCAGAGAGGTGCAAGTAGCAGCTTGGCAGGCATGGCCTAGGCTGTGCACAGGGAGATGTAAGCACCAGTGCCAGGGTGTGGGAGGGACTTATGAGGCAATCATGTGACACAGTACAGTGAGGTGCAAGTAGCAGCTTGGCAGGCATGGCCTAGGCTCTGCACAGGGGCATGTAAGCATCAGTGCCAGCATGTGGGAGAGTCTTATGAGGCAATCATGTGACACAGTACAGTGAGGTGCAAGTAGCAGCTTGGCAGGCATGGCCTAGTCTGTGCACAGGGAGATGTAAGCATCAGTGCCAGCGTGTGGGAGGGACTTATGAGGCAATCATGTGACACAGTGCAGTGAGGTGCAAATAGCAGCTTGGCAGGTATGGCCTAGGCTGTGCACAGGGAGATGTAAGCATCAGTGCCAGCGTGTGGGAGGGACTTATGAGGCGATCATGTGACACAGTGCAGTGAGGTGCAAGTAGCAGCTTGGCAGGTATGGCCTAGGCTCTGCACAGGGGCATGTAAGCATCAGTGCCAGCATGTGGGAGGGACATATGCAGCAAACATGTGGCACAGTGCAGTGAGGTACAAGGAGCAGCTCGGCAGGCATGGCCTAGGGACTATGCCCTATGTCTGCGCAGGGACATGCGCTGGGTTTGTTCAATTTGTGACGCGTCTCACAAACCCCAGCCATGGCATCACCCAACTGACAATCCACCTACTCACGTGTCATCTGGCCACCCACCTACCCACCCACTAAGCCACCCCTCCACCCCCACCTGACCCAACCACTAACCCACCCCCCCACCCCCCACCTGACCCAACCACCCACCCGACCCCACCCACTCCACCCCCTACCCAACCCACTTGCCCCCCATAACCAAGCAAAACAGTGCAGCATGGCAGGCTTGGACAGGGATCTACACTAGTGGATAGAAGCATCAGTAATACAAATAGAAAAACAAATCAAACGAAACAACAGGTGGATAGCATCAGCAATACAAATAGGAAAACAAAACAATAGGTGGATAGAAGTATGAGTAATACAAAAAGCAAAACAAAACAAACAAAACAACAGGTGGATCAGCAATACAATAGCAATACATCAGCAATACAAAACAACAGGGAGCATCAGCAATACAATAGCAAAACAAAACAAATAAAACAAAACAGTGCAGATTGGCAGGCTTGGCTTGGGTTCAGCACAGGTGAATAGAATCATCAGAAATAGGTCAGAATCATTAGTAATAGTTCAAGAATCATCAGAAATAGGTCAGAATCACAAGTAAATAGTTCAAGAATCATCAGAAATAGGTCAAAATCATTAGTAATAGTTCAAGATTCATCAGAAATAGGTCAGAATCATTAGTAATAGTTTAATCATCATCAAAAATAGGTCAGAATCATTAGTAAATAGTTCAAGAATCATCAGAAATAGGTCAGAATCATTAGTATTAGTTCAAGCATCATCAAAAATTGGTCAGAATCATTAGTAAATAGTTCAAGAATCATCAGAAATAGGTCAGAATCATTAGTAATAGTTCAAGAATCATCAGAAATAGGTCAGAATCATTAGTAAATAGTTCAAGCATCATCAAAAATTAGCTCATGAAGTGCTTCTTCATCTAACCCCTCCTGATACCCTAGAACTATGTTGAATATTGGAGGTTTTCGCCGTCAACCGCCATGAGCTTTGCTCAGGTATAGTAGCAGCCCATTCACTACCGCCGTAAGACGGGGCTCCCTTAATACCACGCCCCACCAGGCGTTTCCATTACTTTTTTTTGCAGGACCCGGAGCCGGGCTGCTCACCCATACTCATACCTTTTACGGTTAAAATAAGTTTTGAAAAAAACAAATAAAATGAAAATAGAATAAATACAAATAATTTGTATTTATCACTGTAGCACTTTTTCAAAAATCAGAATTTGGTCAGCTTGTCTGCCTGTTGGCTTGTTTGCCTGTTTTCCTTTCTGGTTGTCTGCCTTATCTTTCTGCTTAGGGAGTATGTTTCCCCCTCTGTCCCTCTACCTTTCTGCTGACCTATTTCTGCTGACCTTTTTGCTTGCAAGTGTGTTTCCCCCTCTGCCCTTCTGCCTTTCTACCTTATCTATCTGCTTGGAAGTATGTTTGCCCCTCTGCCCCTCTGCCTTTGTGCTAATCTATCTGCTTTGGAAATATGCTTGCCCCTCTGCCCCTCTGCCTCTCTGCTGAACTATTTGCTTAGGAAATATGTCTGCCCCTCTGCCCCTCTGCCTCTCTGCTGAACTATTTGCTTAGGAAATATGTTTGTCCCTCTGTCCCTCTGCCTTTCTGCTGATCTATCTGCTTTGGAAGTATGCTTATCCCTCTGCCCCTATGCCATTCTGCTTATATATTTGCTTGGAAGTATGTTAGCCCTTCTGCCCCTCTGCCTTTCTGTCTTATCTATCCGCTTGGAAGTATATTTGCCCCTCTGCCCTTCTGCCTTTCTGCCTTATCTATCTGCTTGGAAGTATGTTTGCCCCTCTGCCCCTCTGCCTTTGTGCTAATCTATCTGCTTTGGAAATATGCTTGCCCCTCTGCCCCTCTGCCTCTCTGCTGAACTATTTGCTTGGAAGTATGTCTGCCCCTCTGCCCCTCTGCCTTTCTGCTTATGTACTTGCTTGGAAGTATGTTCGCCCTATCTGCCCCTCTGCTTTTCTGCTGACCTATTTGCTTGGAAGTATGTTTGCATACTTTCAGGCACTAGGACCCAGAGACTGAGTGTAGAGCAAGCAATTTGTATTTTGCTGTTGGGCCGGCTTTGATCTGCACAGAAGCCTACCCAACAGCTAAGTGCAAATTGTTGGCTCAATGTTGGAAGTGTTATTGCTATTTGTATGTGCGTGTGTGTTTATTGGTTGGTATATCATCACCCAGATAGAAGCGCATGCAATAGCCCAACAAGCACCACCCTTACACCTACAGCACCACATGGGACAGCCTAGTCAGAACTTGACATGTCTTCACCTCTCACCCCACCACTCCCAACTCAGTGTTAGTCTCGACAGTCATAAATTAGGGACTCGTTGTGATATTCGTACATGTCCACTCTGCTTGGTTTGCTTTTGCTGCTGGGATATTTTCGGCAAGAAGCCACCTGGGCGAAACCCCTCCTTCGCAACAGTCTCCTGAGCTTGCTGCCTTCGAAGGTCGTCTAGCTGTGAATTTGAAGAGCATCGCAGGCATTAGAGCAGGAGAAGGTTGGAAGCTCGACAAGCTTCGCGAACAAATGCAGCTCCTCCTTACTGATAGAATCGCCGAGAGACTCTGGATGGGACGCTCATCTAACTGAACGAACTCGTCCCGACGCGGAACGCCATCTTCCACCAGTCCTGCCATTCTGCTATAAGTAGCTACTGCTTTACATTCATCCCGAGGGTATTATTATAAGCGCTAATGAGGTTCGGGAAAAGAAGATGGGGGTGGGGTAGTTGCGGGTAGTTGCAGAGGTGGTGGATAGCGGGGAAGCAACTACCATGCCAATCCGATCGGAAAATAATGGAAATATAAAGCAGAGGGATATAATATATAATCGGCGTGCCTGAAATAATTATATAAGGAAGAAGCATACGTATGTCCTAAGCGACGCGAAAAAATGGCGTCGCTCGGCGTCGCTTATAATAAAAACCGGGGAAGAGACACCTGCACGGGGCGGGGTCGGGTAGATCGGCCCAGGTCCCGAATTCCCCCTCGTCCTCAAAAAAGGGGGGGGTGCTGGTTTGCTGTAGGGGAAAGGGCGAACTGCAGGTGCGATACCTGCCTCACTTCATCGGGTACTTTTCTTTCGATACCGAGGTCGCTCCAGGTCGTTGGCTGTAGATCTACGCAGATCAGGTGTTCACCACAAACAACAATTCGACCTCACTCATCACAGTTGCACCATCGACCATCGCGCCGACGATTTTCTCCTTCCTGCTGCTCCCTGTGTGATCTTCCCTCGTTCAAGCGTTCTACTCTGTCACGAAAAATTGAAAGGACCCGTTTCGGAGACGTCAGCAGCTGTACTACGACATGGAGGGTGCTTTGGTGAAAAGCTCGTCTGCGGTAAGTCAATCGCATAGCTGCTTCGATTTGCATGGTTTTAGTTACGTGGTCTGTCAGACTTCAGGCGTGCCACCGTCCGAGGGTGAAAGCCAGGCAGCAGAAGCACTGCATGCCACTGCATGTAGCTGGAGATAATTGAACAGCTGGTTTGTTAGATATGGGTTTCCTTTTCGCCCTTTTAAGCAGCTCCCTAATGCAACCACAATGCATCCTTGCATTTTAGCAGTGTTGGTCAGCTGGTAGTGTCATAGCTTTTATTTTCAGCTACTGGCACCAGCTACTAGGCAGCTCGCCTAGCTTGCTACCCAGCCAAGAAAACTAGTGCATCTGAAAGCTGATAGAAGCAGCTATCCAGTACTGTTGAACTATTGGGGCTTGGCCCAGTGGATGGCTCAAGGAGCTGCCTAGAAGCTGCTGCCAGTAGCCGAAAAGAAAAGCTATGGATAGTGTCAACTTCAAGGTGGACGAAGTTGTATTCAGTTGAATAGCCAGTCAGGGGAGCTGCCTAGAAGTTGTTGCTTGTGGGTGAAAAGAAAAGCTGTGATTGCATCCTATGACCCAGAAGAGAATGCCATGGGCTACTGTTCCACCTGGGTTGCTCTCGTGGGTATGGCCAGTAGAAGGCAGAGGGGACCAAACTTTCTGGTGTTGTCCAAGGATCTCCTTTGGACAGCTTCCTTGACCCACGCCGACATGGCATACTGCTTTCCTTTCCCTTCCTTAGCGTTGTAAAACCTATTTCCCAGTTTGTTTGGCATAGCCCCCCCTTCAGGGGGGTGGGAGCCCTCGGAGTCACCCCGTTGTCCGGTTGACTGTCTGTCGGCACAGAACTCTGGCCCTAACTGTCCCCTGGCCATGTTATAAAACCCTAGCTTCGGTCTGCTGTACTCAATTCTTGTGCCACCTGTCGCTCTGATAGCCAACACTCTCCGCCAATTTTCTGTGTCGCTTGCAACTTGCCTAGGACTTGTTTTACCCATACTGCCATTTTTTTATTTGGGGGGAGCATGATGTTCATGAGCCCCCATTAACCCAGTCAAGCTGCGGGCACATTCGGAGTCCATTAGAGCACCAGGAAAATGTACCAATCATCATCATCATCATCATCATCATCATCATCATCATCATCGTCGTCGTCGTCGTCATCATCATCATCATCATCATCATCATCATCACCATCATCATCATCATCATCATCATAATAATAATAATAATACACAGTGACAATATACAAATCTCTATACTTACATGGGTGAGGTAGCATTACATGGTTATACATAAACTGTCTTCACACATCTGATTGCATGCTGTTCTCAGGAGTGTATTGTAGTGGTGTTGATTCTACCCCTGTTTACTCTGCTCACAGGCAGTGAGTAGTCTGACGGCTGATATACCAACCAATCAAAAATAGAGCCGTGCACTAAATCATGGCATGGCAGTCAGAATGTAAATACATACCGTTTAAATTCACCAGGGCCGTGCGATTAGCTGATAGTGTTGTGAGTGATCGGAGAGCACATTCTGTTCACTAAGCTGGTACATGCTTGATTGCCATGTTGCAACCATGTATGTCAGTGTCATGTTGCATCCATGTGTCGCTACGTGTAACCACAATGCTACCATGTTGCAACCATGTGTGTCAAGTGTCATGTTGCATCCATGTGTAACCATGTGTAACCATGTTGCAACCATGTGTGTCAAGTGTCATGTTGCATCCATGTGTCACTACGTGTAACCACGATGCTACCATGTTGCAACCATGTCTGTCAAGTGTCATGTTGCATCCATGTGTAACCATGTGTAACCATGTTGCAACCATGTGTGTCAAGTGTCATGTTGCATCCATGTGTCACTACGTGTAACCACGGTGCAACCATGTTGCAACCATGTGTGTCAAGTGTCATGTTGCATCCATGTGTCCTAACGTGTAACCACGATGCAACCATGTTGCAACCATGTGTGTCAAGTGTCATGTTGCATCCATGTGAAACCATGTGTAACCACGATGCAACCATGTTGCAACCATGTGTGTCAAGTGTCATGTTGCATCCATGTGTCACTACGTGTAACCACAATGCAACCATGTTGCAACCACGTGTGTCAAGTGTCATGTTGCATCCATGTGTCACTACGTGTAACCACGATGCTACCATGTTGCAACCATGTGTGTCAAGTGTCATGTTGCATCCATGTGTCACTACGTGTAACCACGATGCTACCATGTTGCAACCATGTGTGTCAAGTGTCATGTTGCATCCATGTGTCACTACATGTAACCACGGTGCAACCATGTTGCAACCATGTGTGTCAAGTGTCATGTTGCATCCATGTGTCACTACGTGTAACCACGATGCAACCATGTTGCACCCATGTGTGTCAAGTGTCATGTTGCATCCATGTGAAACCATGTGTAATCATGATGCGACCATGTTGCAACCATGTGTAACCATGTGTACATGTGTGTCATGTGTCATGTTGCAACTATGTGTGGCATGTGTCATGTTGCAACCATGTGTGTCATGTGTCATGTTGCATCCATGTTGTTACCATGTCGCAACCATGTGTGTCATGTGTCATATTGCGACCATGTGCGTCGTGTCATGTTGCGACCATGTGTGTCATGTGTCATGTTGCGACCATGTGTGTCATGTGTCATGTTGCATGCATGTGTAACCATGTTGCAACCATGTTTAACCATGTTGTTGCCATGTGTAACCATGTTGCGACCATGTGTAACCACGACCATGTGTAACCATGAGTAACCATGTTCCGACCATGTGTAAGCATGCTGCGACCATGTGTAGTATAAAAGCTGGTTATAATACGCACCCTAGATGTTGTGGTGTGGGCTTGTGTTGGGCTTGACTTGTCTTACTTAGGCTACTTGCTCTACTTAGGCCTTATTTCAGTGTCTGCCGGACGTTCAATTTATTTGTTATACGCTCTAATATGTTCCATTTTATATGTAAGAATAAACCTCATTATCCTTATTATTTGTCAGAATAAACCGCATAATCCAGTTTATAAGTGATAAAAGCCGCATAATCCATTGTATATACCATTTTTGTTATTCCATTTCAGTCAGGAATTTTTCACTATATAACACAACACATTCACTGTGGTACGGTCCTCGTTTTATTAGGATCAGGGAGCTGCCTAGAAGCTGCTGCTAGTTGCCGAAAATAAAATAGTGGCACACATCTCATGCCATCGCTTCACCTCTGCTTCCCTTATGTAGGTGAAGGTGAAACTTGTGGGAACCCTATACCTAAATCCTAAACCCTACATATGCTTCCCTCATGTAGACTAAGTTGAAACTTGTGGGAACCCTAAACCTAAACCATAAACCCGACATATGCTTCCCTTATGTAGACTAAGTTGAAACTTGTGGGAACCCTAAACCTAAACACTAAACCCTACATATGCTTCCCTTATGTAGGTGAAGGTGAAACTCGTGGGAACCCTAAACCTAAACACTAAACCCTACATATGCTTCCCTTATGTAGGTGAAGGTGAAACTCGTGGGAACCCTAAACCTAAACACTAAACCCTACATATGCTTCCTTTATGTAGGCTAAGGTGAAACTCGTGGGAACCCTAAACCTAAACACTAAACCCTACATATGCTTCCTTTATGTAGGCTAAGGTGAAACTCGTGGGAGCCGCCAACTTCAAGAGACATAACCCTCGCTCTGATCGCTTCAGAGTACAACGCTTTCACCACATCGAGTTCTGGACTGCTGACGCCACCAACACATATAAGAGGTGAGTCGGGGAGCTGTGGTCTGGTGGTGGTGGTGATAGTGGTGGTGGTGGTGGCAATGGCTCTGACAGGTTCAAAGTGTACCCATTCGACCATTGCCTGCTGACGCCACCAACACATACAAGAGGTGTGGGGGGGAGCTGTGGTCTGGTGGTGGTGGTGATAGTGGTAGTGGTGTTGGCAATGGCTCTGACAGGTTCAAAGTGTAACCCTTCCACCATTGCCTGCTGACGCCACCAACACATACAATATGTGAGTTGGGGAGCTGTGCACATCCATGCAGGGGCTTAGGGACTCTTGTGTAAGTTCATGCTTGGGGGTTGAGGGGGTGTAAAGGGGAGTGAGCATGGAGGGGGGGGGGGGGGGGGGGGGGGGGGGGGGGTGGGGGGGGTGGGGGGGGGTTGGGGGGGTGTTGTGGGTGGGTGTGTGGGTGGGGGTGGGGGGGGGGGTGGTTTTGTGGGGGGTTGGGGTGTGGTTGGGGTGTGTTTTCTTTTTTTTTTTCTTGTTTTTTTGTCTTTTTCTGTACTTTGGTTTTTTTTTTGTATTTCTGCTTTTTATTTTTTCTTTTTTTTTTTTTTATTTGTTTTCTTTTTTTTTGTGTTTTGTTTTTTTTCTTGTTCTTTTTTTTTTCTTTGTTTTTTTTTTTGGTTTCTTTTATTGTTTTTTTGTTTTCTTCTTTTTTGTTTTTTTTGCTTCGTTCTTGATTTTGGTTTTTTTTATTTTTTTTTTTAACTGGTCACTATTTTTTTGGTTTGGAGGCTTTGTGTTGTTTGTTCTGTTGGTGTTGTTCGTTTGGGTTATTGGTTGGTTGATCGTTTTGTCCGCCCTTTTGGGTTTGTTTTTTGTGGTGTGTTATTTTCATTTTTGGTTTTTTTTTTTTATTGTATTTGTTTCTCTTGTTGTTGTTTCTTGGTTGTTTTGATTGGGTGTTATTTTATTTGTTTTTTTTTTTTTTTTAATCCACCCCTTTTTCGGTGTGTGTTGTGTGATTTTTTTGTTTGTTTTTTCTGTTTTTGTGTGTTGGTTTTTATTGTGGTGTTTTATTGTTTGTTTTTTGTTTTTTTTTTTTTTTTTTTTTATTTTTTTGTTTTTTTTTCGTTTTTTTGTTATTTATGTTTTTATTTCTTTTTTTTTTTCTTTTTGTTTTTTTTTTTATTTTTTGGTTTTTATCTTTTCTTTTTTTTTTTTCTGGTGTGTCGGTTTTTGTTTTTTTTTTGTTTGGTTGTTTTTTTTTTTTGTATTATTTCTGTTTTTATTTTTTCTATTTATTTTTTTTTGTTTTTTTGCTTTTTGTATTTTCTTTTTTTTTTTGGGGGGGGGGGGGGGGGGGGGGGGGGGGTGGGGGGAGGTCATTTGTCTGGTGGTGGCGGTGGCGGTAGTGGTAGTGGTAGTGGCCGAGGTGATGGTAGGAGTGGTGGTAGTTGTGGTAGTGGCTGTGGTGGTGGTGGTGGTAGTTGTAGAGGCGGTAGTAGTGGTGGTGGTGGCAATGGCTCTGACAGGTTCAAGGTGCACCCCTTCCACCATGTCCTGCTGACGCCACCAACACACACAAGAGGTGAGTGGGGGAGCTGTGCACGTTCATGCAGGGTCTTGGGGACTCTTGTGTAAGTGCTTGCCTGGGGGTTGAGGGGTGGGGGGGGGAAGGGGGAGTGAGCATGGAGGGTGGGGTGGGGTGGGGGGGCTCATGTGGTCTGGTGGTGGCGGTGGTGGTAGTGGTAGTGGCCGAGGTGATGGTTTTAGTGGTGGTGGTGGTAGTGGCGGTGGTGGTGGTGGTGGTGGTAGAGGCGGTAGTAGTGGCGGTGGTGGCAATGGCTCTGACAGGTTCAAAGTGTACCCCTTCCACCATAGCCTGCTGACGCCACCAACACATACCAGAGGTGTGGGGGGGAGCTGTGCTCGTCCATGCAGGGTCTTAGGGACTCTTGTGGAAGTGCTTGCCTGGGGGTTGAGGTGGGGTGTGTGTGTGTGTGGGGGGGGGGGGGGGTCACGTGGTCTGCTGGCGTTGGTGGTAATGGTAGTGGCCCAGGGGATAGTTTTATTGGTGGTGGTGGTGGAGGAGAACGACCCGTGTTACATGGGATGGCTCCTGCCATGTTATGGGACAGCTCCTGCTGCTGCACCACCAGGCGTTTTCATTAGATTACCTAAAATACCTGAGGAGGCCTAGCCCCCCCCCCCCCCCCCCCCCCGCCCCCCCCTAAATGAGGTGCTCAGAATGACCTGAAAAGTAACTAAAAATATCGCCATGATAAATGCCATTATAGCCACATTATCAGAAAAAAACGATCTGCCTGACTGAAATGTTTGAGACCTGGGCTCCTCCTGCTTGGCTGCAGCAAATTTCTGCTCAGCGAGGCTTTGGAGATCAAGAATTATTGCACTACACGGGAGGACAACCCGTGTCACATGGGATGACAGGAGCCATCCCATAACAAATAATATTGTATAAAAACGACATTGTATAATAATGTCATATACTGATAATGTCATTGTATAATAACGACATTGTAGAATAATCACATTGTACAATAACGAGATTGTAGAATAATCAGATTGTATTATAATGACATTGTAGAATAATCACATTGTAGAATAATCACATTGCATAATAACGAGATTGTAGAATTACAACATATTATAATAATTTCATTGTATAATAGCAACATTGAAGAATAATCACATTGAAGAAGATTAGTTTGTATAATAAAGTCATATTAAAATAATGTCACATTAAAATAATGTCATTTTTAAATGATGTAATATTAAAATAATGTCATTGTATAATAACAACATTGTAGAATAATTGCATTGTTTTGATGAGGTTAGGGAAGGCCTTCCTCTAGAATCCATCTACCTTCCGTCATCAACCCCCCTCCCTCCTCCTTCCTCCCACTCCCCATTGCTCCCCCTCTCCCTCCCCCTTCCTTCTCCTCCCCAGCTTCCAACATGGCCTGGGTATGCCCCTAGTCACCAGAACAAACCAGGACACCGTCAACTATGTCGCCCATACATCTCCCATCTATATTTCATCCACCTTCCATATACCCCTACCCCTCTCAAATCCCCCCCCCCTTCTCATTATCTAACATGGCCAGGGTGTGCCCCTAGTCACCAAGTCAGACCAGGGCACTGGCAACTATTTTGCCCATATATATTCTATCTACCTTCCCTCATCAATCCCCCTCATGTCCACCCACCCCCACCCACCCCACCCACCCCACCAGGTTCCAACATGGCCTGGGTATGTCCCTGGTCGCCAAGTCAGACCAGGGCACAGGCAACTCAAAATACGCAAGCTACGTATTACAGTCCAACGAGCTCGTCTTTACCTTCACCGCACCCTACTCAAAGCTTGCTGCTGCAAGAGCTGCATCGGCTGCTGCTGCACAAGGGGCGGTACATGCTGCTCTGCCCTTCCCCCAGTTCGATCCGCAGACTGCATATGACTTCCTCAACTGCCACGGCTTGGCTGTGAGGGCTGTAGGTAAGAGGGCATGGCCAGAATTTGAATCAAACCATGTTCCAACCTCGTTCTCTCTTGTTCCCTTCTCTCTCTTCTCCCCTCCCCCCCCTCTCCCCTTTTCCCCTTCTCCCCTTCCCCCCCTCTCCCCTTTTCCCCTGCTATCCTGCTATCCTTCTCCCCTTCTCCCCTTCTCCCCTCCAACCCTCCAACCCTCCTATCCTCCAACCCTCAAACATCACCCTCTTAGTCCCTGCTTCTGCTGTTGCTGTACTAGGGGCAGTACATGCTTCTCTGCTCTTCCTCCAGTTCAACCCACAGACTGCATATGACTTCCTCAACTGCCACGGCTTGGCTGTGAGGGCAGTAGGTAAGAGGGCATGGCCAGAATTTGAATCAAACCATATTCCAACCTCGTTTTCTCTCCTCCCCTTCTTCCTCTTCTCCCCTTCCCCCTTTCTCCCCATCTCTCCTGCTCCCCTTCTCCCCTACTCTCCTTCTCCCCTTCCCTTCTCCAACCTTCCAATCAACCAACCCTCCAAACGTCACCCTATCAGCCCCTGCTGCAGCTGTTGCTGTACTAGGGGCAGTACATGCTTCTCTGCCCTTCCCCCAGTTCGACCCACAGACTGCATATGACTTCCTCAACTGCCATGGCTTGGCTGTGAGGGCAGCAGGTAAGAGGGCATGGCCAGAATCTGAATCAAACCATATTCCAACCTCGTTTTCTCTCTTACCCTTCTTCCTCTTCTCCCCTCCTCCCCTTCCCCCCTGCTCCCCTTCTCCCCTCCTCCCCTTCTCCCCTTCTCCCCTGCTCCCCTACTCCCTTACTCCCCTACTCCCCTACTCCCCTCCTGCCCTCGAGCCCTCCATCCCTCCAAACGTCACCCTCTCAGCCCCAGCTGCTGCTTTTGCTGTACAAGGGGCAGTACATGCTTATCTGCCCTTCCCCCAATTCAACCCACAGACTGCATATGATATCCTTAACTCCCACGGCTTGGCGGTGAGGGCAGAAGGTAAGAGGGCATGGCCAGAATTTGAATCAAACCATATTCCAACCTTGTTTTATCTCCTCCCCTTCTCCCTCTTCTCCCCTTCCCCCTTTCTCCCCTTCCCCACATCTCCCCTTCTCCCCTGCTCTCCTTCTCCTCTTCTCCCTTTCTCCCTTTCTCCTCTTCTCCCCACTCCCCACCCCCTCCTCCCCACTCCCCACTCTCACCATCCTACAGGCCTGCTTGTTGATGACGCTGTTGATGTATTACAGCAGTCAATGGCCAACAGAGCGCCCCCAGTGGACTGGAGCAAAGCATCACGACCGCACCCCTCAAAACCACCTCCCCAGACCTCCCCGCACTCACCATCCTACAGGCCTGCTTGTTGATGACGCTGATGATGCATTCCGGCAGTCAGTGGCCAACAGAGGGCTCCCAGTCCTGCCTCCTTACAAGAGCACTGACGCCACCAGTGGACTGGAACAAAGCATCACGCCCGCACCCCTCAAAACCACCTCCTCTGACCTCCCCGCATCCATCATCCTACAGTCCAGTGTGTTGATGACGCTGATGATGCATTACAGCAGTCAGTGGCCGATGGAGCGCTCCCAGTGCTGTCTCCTAACAAGAGCACTGACGTTCCCAGGGGACTATAGCAAAGCATCATGCCGCTCCCCTCAAACCCTCCTCCTCCCACCCACTCACTCACCCTCTCCTCCCTACTCCCCACTCCCATCGTCCTACAGGCCTGCTTGTTGATGACGCTGATGATGCATTACAGCAGTCAGTGGCCAACGGAGGGCTCCCAATGGACTGGAACAAAGCCTCACACCCGCACCCTTCAAACCCACCTCCTCTGACCTCCCCGCACTCACCATCATACAGGCCTGCTTGTCGATGACGCTGATGATGCATTCCAGCAATCTGTGGCCAACGGAGCGCTCCCAGTGCTGCCTCCTTACAAGAGCATTGACGCCACCAGTGGTCAGGAACAAACCATCTCTGAGGTCTCTCTCTATGGAGACGTCGTGCTCCGATATGTCTCTGGACAATTTGAGGTGAGCAAATGGGTACTGTTGTTGTTGTTGCTGTTGTTGTTGTTGTTGTTGTTGTTGTTACAGTCCAGGTGTAGGCCAAATAGGCTTAAGGGGCTTTCTCTACTGTGACAGGAGGGGCTGAAACAAAAAAGCAAGGATGAAGTGAACCCCAAACAATTGTTGTACCGACGGAGGCCCAGCCCCACTCTACCCAGTGTCTTCATGCAGCCATTTATGCAGAAGACTTGAAACAAGCTACTACCCTTCCCACCACCACCACCATCACCATGGGGGCCTTGATACTGGACCTGACCCTGACACTACATCACACTCCAAAACCCTAAACCCTAAACCCTAAACCCGTAACCTTAGGACACAGACCTACCCCACCCAGTGTCATCCAAGGTATTACATTTTTCCAATCTGGGCATCATGAAAAATTTAGATCGGGGTCTTCAAGTTACGTGCTAGCAGTGCCTGGCACGTAACTTTGGGTCTCCAGGCTAGACGTTTTTTTTAATTACGTGACTCACGTAGATGGGCTCCAAAAGTTAACGTGCTGTCACATAAAAACACACATTTTGTTACAACCTCCTTACCTCACTTCCTCACCTCACCTCCTCACCTCACCTCACCAACTCCTCACCTCATAACTTCCTAACCTCCTCAACTCATCTCCTCAACTCCTTACCTCACCTCATAACCTCGTCACCTCCTCACCTCCTCACCTCATAACCTCACCTCCTCACCTCACCTCCTCAACTCCTTACCTCACCTCATAGTCTCGTCACCTCCTCACCTCCTCATCTCACCTCCTCACCTCACCTCCTCACCTCACCTCCTCACCTCACCTCCTCACCTCATATCTCCTCACCTCATAACCTCACAATCTCACCTCATACTCATCTCACACCTTCACCTCCCCCCAACCTCCTCACCTCCTCCCGCTCAACACTCTCACCTCATCTACCCTGCCCATCTCACACCGTCCCCCACCATGTCCCCCACCTCAGCTCGCCTCCCCCCGCCTACCGCCGCGGTCGCTCCCCCATCCTCCCTCACACTCTCACACCCACTCCTCACCATCCTCCTCCTCCCCGGATCTCCCCTCCTCCCCCCTCACCTCACGCGAGCCCGAACACCACAGCTCCCCCCTCGCCCCACAGAGGATCCATACCCCAAATCACCGTCCTCCCAGTCCCCATCCATCACCCATCCCACCGGTCCTCGCCCCTCCTGCCGTCCCCCCTGTCCACCCTTAGCTTCCCCCCAAGAGGTAACCTCTCTCCTTCCAACCTCCACAAATCCATCCATCCCGCATCACTCCGCAGCCTCCCCGTTCCCCTGGATCCTCCTCCAAATACAACCCACCCCAAGATCCCCTCCGCAATCCCAAGTCCCTCCGTCCCCCTACCTACCCGCAGAAAAAAATCCATAACCACCTGTGCTCACCCTCCCCCCAGCAGCGCCGACCGCCCGGCCTCGCTCATAACTCCCACGCCCCTCCTTCACCTCCCAATCCTCTCCTCCCCATCCTCCCCTAACGATCCCCTCACTCAACCAATTCCTCCTCTACCCCCTCCTCCCGCCTCCCACGGAACCCCTCCTCCTATTCCTTCCCGCTCCGCCCCCAAGACCCCCCTGGCCCTCCTCCCCTCCCCTCCCTCCAGCATGCCCCCCCCTCCCCTATTCTTTCCTCCCAACCATCCAGCTCACTCCCACTCCCCTCCCCTCACCCCCGCCTCCTCACCCTGTACTCCCCCCGCCTGCCTTCCAGCGCATCCTCGTCCCTCCCAGCTCCATCTCAACGCTCCCTCACCGCTCCCTCCCTCACCCGGCATCCTCCACACACCCTACCCTCCTCACCCCCCCCCACTCCCCTCCCACGTCGACCTCCCTCGGTCCTCCCCTTCCTCCCCGCAGTGCGACAGACCCCAAATGCCCCTCCCGCCCTCCTCACCCAATAGCACGACCCTCACCAAGGATCCTCCGCCTTCTGCTCACCTCCGACACCTCCCCCCCGAACCCCACCCGAACCCACCCCCACCCCACCTAGGGGCCCCTATCTTCCATTCAAACTACATACAACACACAAAAAAAAAAAAAAAAAAAAAAAAAAAAAAACAAAAAAAAAAACCAAATACAAAACAAAATAAACTACAAAAAAACCGCCGTTGAAGATTCACCATCATTCCGCTATGGCATTCAGCGCTAGACCATAATCTGTTAGGCAATGTCATATCGCATTTTTGCCTGCCCTGGAGTTCATCATTGGCTTCATCATGTTGAGGCTTGACACCTTTAATATTATGCAAGAAAGAACATAGATATGGAATTCCGTGTTAATGTTCTCCTCGTGGCTTATTTAATTCGATTTGCGCCTTCCTCATTTGAAGCTGTGCATAGAAGCTTCTAGACAGAGTCCCCGGTTCCTGGAGCACATCATGGGCTTCACAGGTGAGGCTTTACACATTTAATGATGCATACTGGATTTTTTGTGCGACGCGTGGCTAATTTAATTCAATTTGCGCCTCCCTCATTTGAAGCTGTGCATAGAAGCTTCTAGATAGTTTCCCAGGTTCCTGGAGCACATCATGGGCTTCACAGGTGAGGCTCTACACATGTTATGATGCATCCAGGGTTTTGCTGTGCGCCGCTTGACTAAACTAGTCAGAAATGCCCCCCCTCTGCACTCCACGGGGTTCTGGAGGCAGCGCGTCGCACTGGGGTCGCACCGAGTCGCTCAATTTGCGACGTGTTGCACGGAAAAACACTGGTGATGAACACTTCTCTTATTTGAAGCTGCGCACAGCAGCTTCTAGGCAGCTTCCCTGGTGCTTGGAGTAGGTATTGGATTTACAGGTGAGGCTCAGCGCATTTCGTGATGCACACTTCTCTTATTTAAAGCTGTGCAAAGCAGCCTTTAGGCAGCTCCCCTAGTGCTTGAAGCAGGCCATAGGATTCACAGGTGAGGCTTCAAGCGTTTGGTGATGTACACCGATGAACACCTTAGGCTTCCACGAGTTCGCCGAGTTTACGGCCGAAGACGTGCGCACCGGGAGGGGTAGAAATGTGCCAAAAACCCTAATGCCTTACCAATCACCTACCTGTTACGTTGCTGCTGTGCAGGCTTACACGGGTTTGCCGAGTTTACGGCCGAGGACGCAGGCACCGGGAGGGGTAGAAATGTGCCAGCAACCCCCTTACCTTACCAGCCACCCTCCTGTTGTGTTGCTGCTTTGCAAGCTTTCACGAGTTTGCCGAGTTTACGGCCGAGGACGTGGGTACCTTGGACAGTGGGCTGAATAGTATGGTGATAGCTTGTAACAACGAGATGGTGTTGATGCCCATTACCCCTCTAACCCTAACAACAAACCTCTAACCTTACCAGCCACCCTCCTGATGTGTTGCTGCTGTGCAGGCTTCCATGAGTTCGCCGAGTTTACGGCCGAGGACGTGGGTACCTTGGACAGTGGGCTGAATAGTATGGTGATAGCTAGTAACAACGAGATGGTGTTGATGCCCATCAACGAACCCACCACTGGGACTTCCAGGAAGAGCCAGATCCAAACGTACTTGGAACAGAATGAGGGAGCTGGGCTGCAGCACTTAGCTCTTAAGACAAACGACATCTTTCACACACTAAGGTGAGAGTTGGGGTTTGAATTTGAATCTAACTTTGAATTAAAACCCAGATCCAAACGTACTTGGAACAGAATGAGGGAACTGTGCTGCAGTACTAAGCCCTCAAGACAGGTAGGTAGGGGCATGGTTTTGGATTTGAATTTAAATTTAAATCCTGATGCAGACGTACATTAAAGACCTGGGCGGAACATCTAATCCTGTAAGATCTGAACCCTAATCCCCAAACCCTGTCCTTCCTTCAGGGAGATGCAAGCACGGAGTTCATGCCCCCCCCTCCCCCACCACACACACACACACACACACATACCCACCCACACACCCACACACCCACACCCACACAAACACACACATCTGACATCTACTACAAGGCCCCTGCCTCATAATATTGATCAACCCACTTTAGTGGAACTCAGAGTGTCCCTAAACCCTAAAGCCTAAAGCCTGAACCCTAAACCCTGAACCCTAAACCTCACCCTCATCCAGGGAGGTGCAAGCTTGGAGTCACCTAGGAGGCTTTGATTTCATACCCCCCCCCCCCCCCCCCCCCCCCCCCCCCATCTGACATCTGCTACAAGGCATTGCCTGAGACGATGCATCAACCCACTTTAATGTAACTCATATTGTCCCTGAACCCTGAGCCCTGAACCCCACCCTCCTCCAGGGAGATGCAGGCACAGAGTCACTTAGGGGGCTTTGAGTTCATGCCCCCCCACCCACTCCACCACCCACGCCCCCATCTGACATCTACTACAAGACATTGCCTGATACGGTGCATCAACCCACTTTAGTGTAACTCAGATTGCCTCTAAATCCTGAACCCTAAGCCCTGAACCCCACCCTCCTCCAAAGAGGTGCAAACCCAGAGTTACCTAGGAGGCTTTGCGTTCATGCCCCGCCCATCGGATAAATATTACAATACCTTGCTGATAATTGATCAACCCACTTTAGTGTAACTCACATTGTCCCGAAACCCTGAACCCTGAACTCTACTCCTGAGAGATCTAAATGCTGAGTCACCTAGGAGGTTTTTGAGTTCATGCCCTCCCCATCACACACACCACCACCCACCCACCCATCAGACATCTACTACAAGACATTGCCTGACAGCATCGCTCAACACACTTTAGTGTAACTCAAAGTTCCCCTAAACCCTGAACCCCAAACCCTGAGCCCTAAGCCCTGAACCTCACCCTCCTCCAGGGAGATGCAGGCGCGGAGTCACTTAGGAGGCTTTGAGTTCATGCCCCGCCCATCGGACAACTACTACAGGACATTGACTGACAAGATTGGAGAAGACGCATTAACAAAAGAGCAGCTTGAGTAAGTACGGATGCTGCATTCCCATCCCCTTGGTCACTAATTATAGACATTTTACCCCTTGGTCATTAATTACAGACATTTAAATGTATACAATTAGTCCCAATGCACTAACTTAACCCTAAAGCACTCGTACCCACCACCATCACCGCCACCGCTACCACCACCACCACTATCACTATCACCCCCCCCCCACACACACACCACCACCACCACCACCACCGCTTCCATCCACTCATCACTCCTAAAAACCAATAGCACTAAGGCTGCCAATTAGAGACCAGCGCGTTTCTGTTGTTGGCTATGCGTAGCAGCTTCTCACCAGCTCCCTGTCCCCATCCTGGGGCCTGAGAGGAGACGACTCACTGACCAAAGAGCAGCTACAGTAAGTAGGGAGCGGCATATGTTGACAAAATGATATCATATGATATCAAATGAATAAATGATATCAAATGAATGTATGATATCAAATGAATATATGATATTATACAAATTGCATTGTATGATACTGTATATATATGGTAACTTTAGCCTTGTCAGACTGCTGGCATCATGTGATATCATGTGATGACATGGTACCACATGATATCATATTGCACTTCCCTGCCAGTAAGTGGTGTGCTGCATTTTTACCCCCATGGTCACTATGTATGATGTTGGCTACTGAAAGCACGCTTGAGTATCCCTAGTAGCTACCCAACCTGGCCTACATAAATCTGAAAAAGTGAACAAGTTATCTATTGCGGAGTTATAAGGTTATTCGCAACCATATTTGCATTTGATGCACGCAAGTAGCACGTGCGTAGTTTGGAGGCATTGGCACAGGTCAGATGGGGGTCGGACGGAAACAGTACTGTGGCATGGACAGTTGGCTTGCAACGAATGCTTAGTTGGACGCAAACCCTTTAGGGCTAAATGGCTCCCCCGGTGTAACTTGTGTGACCTCTTAAGTCTCCCCTACACTGAGGGCGGTAAATAAAAAAGTGGATTTTACCCATCAAGTCTACCCTCGGAATTGTGAGAAGCTGAGTATTATTGTGGACAAGGACCTGACAAGGACTACTAGGGATTTTGTGTTAATTGTTTTGTTGGTTGTTGTATTAACCTAACCCGAGGACCAAACCAAACCACACATTCAAGCCGTTGTTCGAATCATTTTCTTGGTTTGATGACTGGGAATGTGAGAAGCTGGGCATTCTTGTGGACAAGGTCTACCATAGATTAAGTTTGTATGTCTGTTGTTGTTGTTGTACTTGCCTACCCAGGATACCTAACCACACCAAACCAAACCAAACCTGGCCCCTCGAAGCTGTTGTTTAAAGCATGATTTTGATAATTTTGTATCATAAACGTAGGTCTGTGTTCTCACGTAGGCCTGTGTTCTAACCTTTGGCTTTGTCTAATTGCACTGGGAGTGTTAGAAGCTGGGCATTCTTGTCGACAATGATGGCCTGGGCATTCTGCTGCATAAATATTTTAATTTATTTGATCAATTCGAGAAGTGTTAAAAGCTGTTGTTTTAACCTTTGGCTTGGTATCGTTGCACAGGGAGTGTGAGAAGCTGGGCATTCTTGTCGACAAAGACGACCAGGGCATCCTGTTGCAGCTCTTCACCAAGCCTTTGGGTGACCGGCCCACCGTCTTTATCGAGATCATCCAGCGTTTGGGGTGCATGACCGAGCTGAAGAGCCTTGCTGAGGCGGAGGGTGAGCTGCACGAGAAGGACGGCAAGATCCTGGAGCAAGCGGCAGGATGTGGTGGCTTTGGCAAGGGCAACTTCTCTGAGCTCTTCAAACGCATCGAGGAGTATGAGCGCACTCTGAATGTGTGATGTGTGTGTGTGTGGACAAGGCAACTTCTCTGAGCTCTTCAAACGCATCGAGGAGTATGAGCATACTCTGAATGTGTGATGTGTGTGTCTGTGATGTGTGTGTGGCCAAGGCAACTTCTCTGAGCTCTCCAAACGCATTGAGGAGTATAAGCGCGCTCTGGGCGTTTGATGGGTGTGTTCGTGTGTCTGTGATGTGTGTGTGTGGCCAAGGCAACTTCTCTGAGCTCTTTAAACGTATCAAGGAGAATGAGCGCTCTGAACGCCTGATGGTGTGTTTGTGAAGTAATTTAAGAGTTGTTGCAAGTATATTTTATGCAAGAATGCAGTAGGGGGCGGAAGGGTTGGGTGACAGGGGAGAGAGAGAGAGAGAGAGAGAGAGAGAGAGAGAGAGAGAGAGAGAGAGGCCCTGTCCCTTTTAGGGTTTAGAAGATGACTTATTCCTAAATTTGACTTTGGTGTTTTTTCGATGGCCGACGCGGCTGTACTGCAATAGAATTGTGTGGCCGTTTACCAGAGAGAGAGGGAGAGGGCTTAGGACCATAATTGAGTTGTTTAACACCGTTCAGCAGAGGGCTTTCTGGCCTCGAAGGAGACATAGCACCACACTGTGCTGTTTTCCAGTGCAATGTGATAAAAAAATGCATGGTACGCCTTATTACAGAGTTTGAGGTTGAGGATATACATGAAGTGATGGGTTTGATGTCTTGGATAAACTAAGCTTGAACTTCAACTTTGTTGCATGGCAGTTTGGCTGCTCGCTGTCGTCGGTAGTAAACATTATTACCAGGAAATTGTGATCGTTTCAAAACGATCAAACCATTAATGGATAAACAGAGGTAGCTTCGCACTACCTTCCACTTCTGGATTGCACATCAGATAATGTAGAGGAATCATTTTGATGTCGGATTGGGAAATCAGGTTCTGATACTTTATTCTCTAATCCAGTAAGGCTTCGCCAGTACATTAAAATACCGCATGTTGTTCGTCTTGAACATTTCTTGAATCACTTAAAAGACGCAAAAATGATTTTGTTTTTAGCTTGGAGGGCACACTCGATCATTCCATTGAGTGCGCCTAGGTGCGTACTCTTTTGTGGGAGTGCCAACGCCATTCAAACTGAAGCCTCGGTGTCGCTGGTTTATGTACCGACAGGGAGATTCACCTCCTGGGGTGAAAATCCATTCACAACTTTAAAAAAACGGGACAAGGGGTCGCTTCCATCTATCAGTTTCAAGCTTCAGGTACCGGTAGTAGGAGGATATACTAAATCTAGCCAAATTATGAACCATGTGAGGTAGGTCTCTGATTAGTTAAGTAGGCATCTCAGCTTTACCGCACTCATTCCATGAACATGGTTATTGCTTCAGCCAGAAATTTAGCTGCTTGCCGTCTTCGGCAGTATTATTTTATTAGGAAAAAGTATCGCCAAAACTGACCAACCCGTGGCAAACGCGAACAAATTGTGTTTTTCTCCCTTTTTTTCATGAGGACATCCAAACCACAACTACCGGTACTCGACACTGCCTAGTCAAATAGTCAATGCCAATGAGATGATGGTTGGCTTGGTTGCTCTCTTGGCAGGCAAACAGATTATTTCTGACACATTTTGACAGACGCGTAAACAGTTGAGAAGAAGAAGTGAAGGGAATGATCTCTCGGGTACAAACAATACTACTCAACAGTGACCAATGAAATGGTCCCAAATTGCCAATGTGACGATGGTTGGTTTGGTTACGCAGTGTACCAGCCTTGACTCAAACTGTATACGGTAGATGATAATAATGATGATGATGGCAGATGATGATGATGATGATGATGATGATGATGATGATGATGATGATGATGATGATGATGATGATGATGATGATGATGATGTATCTTATATTGCACAATTTGCGCACTCTGAGTTTGAACTATTCCATCAGCCCTTTAAAGTATCCGTAGCGGTAACAACACAAAAGTGAATTTCACCATCCCAAACATCGAAGGGCAAAATAAAAAGCTGTTGAGGGAGATTACTATCAACTGTAGGGCCGTTGGGGGCGGTTGGGTCGTTAGTGTTCGCCCACTCCCTTGAAGCTCTTCAAGTGATGGGACCTCGCGGCCCCCTTCGTACGGGTCATGTGCGCACTACATCCTGCTGGCGTCATACCCCGGGGTATACCCCCTCCATCCTCCATCCAGGCCCCTATCTCGATCTGTCGCCAACCAATTCCGTAAAAAAAAAGGCATCGACTGCCTTACACACACCACCCTCCCCACCCCACAGCTCACCATCCCATCACTCTTATGAACACAGGGCGACTAGAGTGCCAAACTTACACACTTCCCTTCACCCCGATCCCTGACGTCTCTTATCTGTCTTACGCAACCCATTCCGTCTATCCCACCCACCCCACCCTTTTCGGTACCCCCCATCCCAACTAACCTCATCTTATCTACCAATGCACTGTCTACTGTCGCGTTCTGTACGTGGCGTCACGGTAAAGCCCATCCAGCTGCGCGCATGCGCTCCTCGCGTGCGTCCCACCGCCCGGATGCTGCCGCTGCGACTTCACTCGAGGTCCGGCATCGTTGCTTGTGCTTCCAGCCCTGACGGCGAGGAGGTGGAGAAGTCGTTGAATGTGACCTCCGCTCTTGACGATGTTATTGACCGCCTTATGTTAGCCAAGAACGAGCAGGAGGTGGGTAGTTGGGGTGAGAGGATGGGTAGGTGGGTGGTGGTGGTGGTGGGGGGGGTTGGGTGTCATGGGATTGGCAGCCTTATCTTAACAAAGAACGAGCAGGGTGGTGGTGGTTAGGCTCCAGGGGTGTGGGGTGGGTGTGGGGGGGTGAGGGATGGGTGTGTAGGTATGTTGGGCTCGGGGGTGGGGTGGGGTGGGGTGGGGGATGAGCATCAGAGGGATGGCTGAGTACCGGGAGCTTGGGATGGGTTGGCTGTGGTGCCCCCCCCCCCCCCCCCCCGCCCCCCCCCCCCCCACCCACCCACCCACATAAACACCCACACAACGCCACTCCGGCTCCCCCCCCCCCCCCCCCCCCCCCCCCCCCCCCCCCCCCACACACACACACACACACTCACGCACACACACACACCAACACACACACACACACACACCAACACACACACACACACACACACACACACACACACACACACACACACACACATGCACACACATTCATCCATCACCTTGACACCATTTTCTCCCTGGTTTCCATGGGTATCGCGCGGGGGGACTTGGAATAAGAAGACGGTGAGCAGCCCATAGTTAGCTGAATAAACAACTAACCCAATCCAATCCAATCCATTTCAATCAAATCAAGTCCAATCCCATCCCATCTCTATTTGGACCCCTCCAAACACACACTCAAAGCATTACCTGCACCTCGTAGTTTTTTTTATTTCTGTGCGACGCATCGCAAATCGAGCAACCCGGTGCCACACCAGTGTGACACAGTGCCTCCCGTGCGCGGAGCGCGAAGCACAGAGAGGGGGGGGTGGGTTTGAGGGGGCATTTCTGACTAGTTTACCCGGACCCATGCGTCGCCTTGCAGCGACAGAACGGCGACGCGTTGCAAAAATAAAAAGGTGCCTGCACCTAGCTACACTTGTCACCTCCTCACACCATATGTTACCAGGGACATTCACTGATCACATATTTGATGTTTATATCCGTTTATATTCGTTTATTATTATTATTATTATTATTATTATTATTATTATTTTATTATTATTATTATTATTATTATTATTATTATTATTATTGTTATTGTTTTACTCCTACTATACTCAAATTAAATCAAACCATACCCTGATTAAAAGATTTGAACCTTCCACTACAACGGCCTGGAAATCAGCATTCAGTTACAATTTGCATTTTAGATAGCCAGGGTGGTATCTGAGAACATTTTCCTGAGAGATAAGGCAGTACAACTGCCTGACAACCAACATGCGGATACATTTTGCATTTCAGATAGTCAGGGTTGTAGCTGAGAATAGTTTTCAGATAGATCCTGCATATTTAGTAAAACAAACTAACCAACAACTAACCTTTTGTTTTTCAGACAGCCAGCCAACTGCTTGATAACCTACAAAACCAACAAAACCAAATTTGGTAAACCTTGTGCATTCCAGATTGCCAGTGTGGTAGCTGACAACATATTCCAGATAGACGGTACAACTGGCTGATAACCAACAAAACCAACACAACCAAACTCAACCAACACAACCAAATTTGGTCTACCTTGTGCATTTCAGGTTGCCTGGGTGATCGATGACAACATCTTCCAGATAGACAGTACAACTGCCTGATAACCAACAAAACCAACACAAACAAACTTTTGGTCTACCTCATGCTGTTCAGATTGCCAGGGTGGTAGCTGACAACATCTTCCAGATAGATGGTACCACTGCCTGATAACCAAGAAAACCAACACAACCAAACTTTTGGTCTACCTCATGCTTTTCAGATTGCCAGGGTGGTAGCTGACAACATCTTCCAGATAGATGGTACAGCTGCCTGATAAAACACAACCAACACAACTAAACTTTCGGTCTACTTTATGCTTTTCAGATTGCCAGGGTGGTAGCTGAGAACATCTTCCAGATTGACACGGACTTCTGGATGAGGATGGCCACTCGCAATGACACGGCTGGGTCCGATGAGGAGAAGGCAAAGCTGACAGATAGAGCCAGCAAGGTAAGACAAGAGACACTATTCAACAATGTACTATTTACAAAAGACGAGGACGATGTACTATTTACAAGCAATGTACGATTTACAAACAATGTACGATTTACAAACAATGTACGATTTACAAACAATGTACGATTTACAAACAATGTACGATTTACAAACAATGTACGATTTACAAAAAACGAGGACGACTACTCACAATGACATGGCTGTGTCCAATGAGGAGAGGGCAAAGCTGTCAGATAGAGCCAACAAGAGAAGACAAGATAACTAGTTTTATTTAATTCACATTTTCAAATACAAATTTAATTATAAACGTCGCCATGCAACGACGGAATTTCAAACAAAAGGTTGAAAGCAGGGTGCTTCCAAGCGCGCGCTTTTGCTTGCTGGCGCGCTGCCTTTTTGAGCCCCACTGTGCGTTTCGCGCAGTTTTTTGCAACCCCCTGTGGGTGCAGCAAGCATTTTTTGCGCTTTTTGCACTACAAAGCGCTTTTTTGTTTTTTTCAAGTGTGTTAATGCTTGGCCGATTTGATCAATGGAAGTACCCTGATTGGAAGCACGAGCAAGCTAAAAAGGGGGAGGAAGAAGTGTGTCCAATGAGAAGGATAAGTTGCCAGATAGAGCCAGCAAGGTTAGACAACAGAGTTTAAGCGACGCCATGCATTGACGGAATGGCGACACAGTGGCAACGCATTGTGGAAACGAAGTAGAAGCACGAACAAGCTGAAAGGGGGAAGGAAGAAGTGAACAAATAGATGAATACAATTAAGAATTGCAATGACTCACAATCACTCGCAAGGACACGGCTGAGTCGGATGAAGAGAAGGCAGAGCTGACAGATAGGGCCAGCAAGGTAAGACAAGGGAGTTTAAGCATCGCCATGCAATTATACCAATTATACTGCGTGTGCCTACAAGCTGCCATGCATTTCCAAAACGAAAACCCAGATATTTTGCCCTGGTGTACAGTTTTTGTTGTTGGTGGATGCCGTGCCTTATGTGAAACTCAATAGCAAGCCAGGGGAGCTGCCGAGAAGCTGCTACTTGTAGCCATATCAACCGTAGCCGTATAACCATGTCTCACTCCCTGTTGTTCAGGTTATGTTGTTGGTGGATGCCATGTTGCTTTATGTTCAACTCAGTAGCAAGCCAGGGGAGCTGCCTAGAAGCTGCTATATATAATAATAGTAATATAATATAATAATATGTGTATATGTTATACAATAATATGTATATGTATGTAATACAATGATAGTAATAGGCCGGTAATAGGATATAATAGGATAACCATGCTTGCTGCCCTGGTGTCCAGGTTATGTTGTTTAGTTGCTATGTTATGATGCCATGTATAGCCAAATAGCATAACCATGTCTTCTGTCCAGCTGTCCAGGTTATGTTGTTGGTGGATGTCATGCCTTATGCTCGACTCAATAGCGAGTCAGGGGAGCTGCCTTGAAGCTGCTACATATAGCCAAATAGCATAACCATGTCTTCTGTCCAGCTGTCCAGGTTATGTTGTTGGTGGATGTCATGCCTTATGCTCGACTCAATAGCGAGTCAGGGGAGCTGCCTTGAAGCTGCTACATAGAGCCAAATAGCATAACCATGTCTTCTGCCCAGCTGCTCAGGTTATGTTGTTGGTGGATGTCATGTTGCTCTGTATTGGACTCAGTAGCAAGAGAGGGGAGCTGCCTTGAAGCTGCTACATATAGCCAAAATGGAAACACATGTCTTCTGACCCATTTTTCAGGTTATGTTGTTGTTGAGTGTCATGTTGCTTTGTGTTAAGCTCAATAGCAAGCCAGGTAAAGCAAGCTGCCTAGAAGCTGCTTTGTATAATAATAGTAATATTATAATATAATATATTAATATATATAAGATAATATAGTATACGATAACATAACATAGTAATAGTAATGTAGTAGAATAGTATAACCATGTTTGCTGCCCTGGTGTCCAGGTTGTGTTGTTATGTTGCTATGTTATGATGCTATGTGTAGCCAAATAGTACAACCATGTTTTCTTTCCCACTGTTCATGTTGTTGGTACCTGGAAGCATCTATACATGACCAGAAAGGAAATCCATGGCTGCTGCCCCGATCTACCGGTTGTGTTGTTTGCTCCTACAAGCTGCCATGCATTACCAAAACGAAAACCCATATATTTTGCCCTGTTATACAGGTTATGTTGTTGGTGGATGCCATGGTGAAGAAGACAGAACAGCAGCTTGAGGACAGCAGCTCAGTTCTGCAGAATATCTTGACAGCCGCCGCTGATGATAAGGGAGACTGGTACTTGCCACTCACGACAAAGCAGGTGGGTATAAGTGTGAGAGTGAGGTGGGTTTTTGTGTGTGCTTTGTGTGTTTTTGTGTGCTTTGTGTATTTTTCTGTGCTTTGTGTGTGCTTTGTGTGTTTTTGCTGCTGTTGTGCTTGAAATGAGCTGAGAGCGTTTTTGGACCGGCTGCGGTATTGGGACTCCACCAGGTTGGCAGACGAACTCTTGGGGGCCTTGAAATCATGCATGATGATGTTGGGGCTATTGCTCAGCTCCTTCTCAAAATTCCCCAGGGCAGAGAAGCCGCCGCCCTTGTACTTACCACTCACTGCAAAGCAGGTGCGCATGGGTGTGAGGGTGAGGTGTGTGTTTGTGTGTGAGGGTGAGGTGTGTGTTTGTGTGTGAGGGTGAGGTGTGTGTTTGTGTGTTTGCGAGGGTGAGGTGCGCATGGGTGTGAGTGAGGTGTGTGTGTGTGTGGGAGGGTGAGGTGCGCATGGGTGTGAGGGTGGGGTGTGTTTTTGTGTGTGGTTAGGACTGCCACCGCCGGTGATATGTAGCCAACAGTTTTCACTTTCCATAAATCCTTGTACGGTCACTAAATACCGTCAAAAGATAGACAGTTTTCACTTTCCATGTATCTTTGCACGGGAACTAAATACCTTCAAAAGATAGACAGTTTTCTCTTTCTATATATCTTTGTATGCTAATGAAATACCGACAAAAGATAGACAGTTTTCTCTTTCCATGTATCTTTGTTCTTACGTCGGCTGTTGTGTTGGCTGTCCTCTCTGCCGGTTGATCAAGTGTATGCTACAATGGGGGTGGGCTATCAGATCATTTAGATATATCTTCGTTCTTGTGTTGGCTGTCCTCTTTGACAGTTGGGCGAGTGTGCAACAATGGTGTGGGTATTCTGTCAGATAATTTAGTTATACCTCCGTCTTTGTGTTGGCTGCCCTCTCTGCAGTTTAGGCAAGTGCATGCTACAATGGTGTGGGTGGGCTATCAGATGCTTTAGTTACCGGATTTTGTTGTTATTGTGTCAGCTGATTCATCTGCAGGTTAGTTAAGTGGTTGCTATGGTGTGGGTATACTACTAGATAATTAAGTTATACTTCCGTCCTTATATAGGGTGTCCTCTCTGCAGTTTGGGCGAGTTTATGCTATGAAGGTGTGGGTATTCTGTCAGATAATTTAGTCATATCCTCCGTCTTTGTGTTGGCTGCCCTCTCTGCAGTTTGGGCGAGTGCATGCACATTGGTGTGGGTGGGCTATCAGATACTTTAGATAACGGGATATCGTTGTTCTTACATCAACTGTCTCATCTACAGGTTTATCAAGTGGTTGCTACAATGGTGTGGATATACTACTAGACAATTTAGTAATACCTCCACTTTTGTGTTGGCAGTCCTCTTTGCCAATTGAGCGAGTGCGTGCTACATTGGGGTGGGTATACTACTAGATATTCTAATTATACCTCCTTTCTTGTTTTGGCTGTCCTTTCTGCAGTTTGAGCAAGTGTGTGCTACAATGGTGTGGGTGGGCTACTAGATACTTTAGTTATGGGATATCAATGTCATCGCATCAGCTGTCTCATCTACAGGTTGAGCAAGTGCGTGCTACAATGGTGTGGGTGGGCTACTAGATACTTTAGTTATGGGATATCATTGTCATCGCATCAGCTGTCTCATCTACAGGTTGAGCAAGTGTGTGCTACAATGGTGTGGGTGGGCTACTAGATACTTTAGTTATGGGATATCATTGTCATCGCATCAGCTGTCTCATCTACAGGTTGAGCAAGCGGTAGCTACAATGGTGTGGGTGGGCTATCAGATCATTTAGGCATACTTTCGTTCTTGTGTTGAATGTCCTGTTTGCCAGTTGAGCGAGTTTGTGGTAAAATGGTGTGGGTATACTATTAGATACTTTATTTATACCTCCGTCCTTGTGTTGGCTGCCCTCTCTGCAGTTTGGGCGAATGGCTGCTACAATGATGTGTGTGGGGGGGGCTATCAGCTATAAAAAATATAAAATATACTAAAATAAAAATACAAATGCATTTGTTCTTATAGGTTGGGAAGGTGCATGCAACAATGGCACGCTATGGTAAACAAGGTCAACTTGACAAGGCTCTGCTCACGATTGCATCATTTATATATACACATCTGATACAACTCTACAAATATAAAAATATAAACATACAAATGCATGTGTTCTTACAGGTTGGTAAGGTGCGTGCAACAATGGCACGCTATGGTCAACAAGGTCAGCTTGATGAGGCTCTGCTCTCGAACGCATTCTCATGGATTAACAAATGTCAGGAGGATAAATTTGACAGCATGTCACAGCTCATCCAAAAGGTATGGCCTCAATCTGTGTGGATGGAAAGTGAGGGCTGGGTTGGTCGGGCTCGGGTGGGGAGGTATGTGGGGTCGGGTCAGGTTGTGCCGTTTTGCTAGTATGTCATAGCTCATCCAGAAGGTATGGCCTCAATCTGTGTGGATGGCGAGTGAGGGCTGGGTTGGTTGGGCTCGGGTGGGGTGGTATGTGGGGTCGGGTCAGGTTGTGCCGTTTTGCTAGCATGTCATAGCTCATCCAGAAGGTATGGCCGCAAACGTTAGCTTATAAAAATACAGCTTATACAGCTTATACATATACAAATTATACATTAGCTTCCCAACCCTACTCATGAAACATGCAGATCTTGCAGCTCTACTCTGGACGTGAACTGAAAGGCAAGGAGTCTGCTGAAAAATGAGAAGTCCACCGGTATTGAAGTGTGTGCACTCCTGTAACATGCAGATCTTGCAGCTCTATGCCGTCCGTGAACTGAAAGGCGAGGAGTCTGCTGAAAATGAAAAATCAACCGGTAATGAAGTGTTTGCATTCATGAAACATGCAGATCTTGCAGCTCTACGCCGGACGTGAGCTGAAAGGCGAGGAGTTGGATGGCGTCGAGGGTGTCCTAAATGACATCATATCTGCTGAGCCTGAGACATGGGATGCTATTATTAAGTAAGAGGATGTCTTTGTATCATGTTATTCTTGATGGCACGATTAAAAAGTGAAAGCCCAAACCAGTATTCAGGTGGCGTTGAGGACGTCCTTAATGACATCATATCTGCTGAGCCTGGGACATGGGATGCTATTATTAAGTAAGAGGATGTCTTTGTATCATGTTATTCTTGATGGCACGATTAAAAAGTGAAAGCCCAAACCAGGATTCAGGTGGCGTTGAGGGCGTCCTTAATGACATCATATCTGCTGAGCCCGAGACACGGGATGCTATTATTAAGTAAGAGGATGTCTTTGTATCATGTTATTCTTGATGGCACGATTAAAAAGTGAAAGCCCAAACCAGGATTCAGGTGGCGTTGAGGGCGTCCTTAATGACATCATATCTGCTGAGCCCGAGACATGGGATGCTATTATTAAGTAAGAGGATGTCTTTGTATCATGTTATTCTTGATGGCACGATTAAAGAGTGAAAGCCCAAACCAGGATTCAGGTGGCGTTGAGGGCGTCCTTAATGACATCATACCTGCTGAGCCTGAGACGTGGGATGCTATTATTAAGTGAGTGGATGTATTCATTTCATGTTATGCTTGATGGCATTCTTAAAAAAGGATAAAACAAACCAGGATTCAGATGGTGTTGAGGGCGTTCTAAATGACATCATACCCGCCAGGCCTGAGGCGTGGGATGCTATTATTAAGTAAGAGGATGTATTGATACGATTTGATGCATGATGGCATGACTCAAACCCCAAACTAGGATTCAGCTAGCAAATGATTGATAAGATGTAAGAGGATGTATTGGTATTATGTTAAGCTTGATGATATGATAAGCTGTTATAGGATGTAATGGTATTATCTTATGCTTGATGATATGATTTATGCCCCAAACCAGGATTCAGCTGGCATTGAAGGCGTTCTTAACTACGTTATATTTGAGAGCATCCATAGTGATGTCATATTTGCTTAGCTTTTGATGTGAGATGTGAGATGCCTGGTGGGGCGTGATACTAAGGGAGCCCCGTCTTATGGTGTGAGAGAACGGGCTGCTACTTTCCTGGATAAAGCTACCATGGCGTTTGATAGTGACCGCGAACACTTCAGCGTACCCGTAGGGATTCGAACCCCGCACCTTCATCGGTTCAACAAGCTCAACCATTGGACCATTCGTTTATATATCCAATCACACATGTTACACCCAGTTGTGCACAATGTATGAATAGTCCCAATGGTGTATGTATGTATGTTGCAGTCCAGGGGTAGGCCAAAGAGGCTAAAGGGACTTGCCCAACCGTATAGGAAGGGCTTAACAAGAAAAAGCACGGATGAACTGAACCCCCAACAATCGTTTTATTGACGGGGGCCCTGAGTTCGTGCTGCAGTGATCATTTAATTCTACAATATATCACCAGACAATATGACTGATCTAGTGATCTCAATTGTTTTACCGACAGGTGTATGCTGTATCCAATGACATGTGTTACATCATGATATGCGAAAATACACCACGATATTTATGAAGCAAGTCCTAGGCAGCGTCGCAAGCGACGCGGGAAATTGGCGGAGAGTATAGACTATTAGAACGGCACTGGGAACGACAGGTGGCAACGGAATGGAGCTGACCGAAGCCAGTTAATTGCAAGACGGTTGGCTGGCGTGTCAGGCTTTGCCTCGGCTGTCGGTCAGACGGACAACGGGGTGAATCTGGGGGCTCCCGCCCCCCAGAAGGGGGGGCTCCGCCAAATACATCACGATATATGACATACGTCACGATATATGAAATACATCTTGATATATGAAATACATCTCGATATATGAAAATACATCACGATATATGAATATATTCAATGTTGTATACTGTATCCAGCAGAACCTTTGATATCCTGGACTACATATTAGATTTGTCATGTGATATACATCCATTCTGGCCATTTATATCCTGGGATCAGCCAGGATATATATATTTATATTTTATATCCTGGGATACATATTTATATTTGATATCCTGGGTTACATGTTACATCCCATAGGATATGTTATATTGTTTGGCACCAGTGCAAGCAAACGGGCTGGCCCCCTCAACCTCACGCATCGGCGTACTAGTTGGTTAGTTAGTTATATTGTTTGGCACCAGTGCAAGCAAACGGGCTGGCCCCCTCAACCTCACGCATCGGCGTACTAGTTGGTTAGTTAGTTATATTGTTTGGCACCAGTGCAAGCAAACGGGCTGGCCCCCTCAACCTCACGCATCGGCGTACTAGTTGGTTAGTTAGTTATATTGTTTGGCACCAGTGCAAGCAAACGGGCTGGCCCCCTCAACCTCACGCATCGGCGTACTAGTTAGTTAGTTAGTTAGTTAGTTAGTTAGTTCTATTGTTTCATCTGCTACCGTACTCGCCCCAAAATGTAAGAATTTGATCATTTGATGTTTGTCTTTAGACGCAATGCCATTCGCCGGTAAAGTGAATCTGGGACCGACGAATCAGCCCCCCCAATACCCCTACCCCCTTCTTGTCGCTCTGATCGACCCATGTTCAATCGGGTATAACCCCCTCGACCTCACGCCTCCCCGTAAGGCGTAATATTTATTTCTTTACTTACCTACTCACTCATTCACTCGTTTGCTTACTTACTTACTTACTTACTTACTTTTTTAATGTATTTATTTATTTATTTAATTATTCATTTATTTAATGTGCTTCAGGCAGAAGACAACATCCGGAGACATGAGCGAGGCAACCTTCATGGATGCCTTGCAAAAACGAATGGAAGCTGTGGTGCTGGGATTGCAGAGTGGTTCCTATGCACAGCGAGTGCAGGTAGGAGTGGTGGTGCTGTTTTGTTTGTGGGGTGGGTGGTGGTGGTGGGTTGGTGGGTGGACTGGTTGGTTGATTGGGGGGGGGGGGGGGGGGGGGGGGTATAACACCCGCACAGCGAGTGCAAGTAGGAGCAAGATTATGAGACCTACGCACAGTCAAATGAGAGTAGGTAGGTATAGTGGTGATAATGTGTGTGTGTGTTGGGGGGAAGGGGGTATAGGGGGGGGGGGGGGGGGGGGGGGGGGGGCTTCGTCTCAGTGGGTGAAACTAGGAGCAGTGGTGTGTGTTTAGGTGTGGTAGGGAGGGGCTTGGTCTTAGTGAGTGGAACTAGGAGCAATGGCGTGAGTTTAAGTGTGGTAGGGAGGGGCTTGGTCTCAGTGAGTGAAACTAGGAGCAGTGGTGTGTGTGTAAGTGTGGTAGGGAGGGAGGGGGGGGGGGGGGGGGGGCATGTGTAAGGATGAGTGGGTGTGCCTGGATGGGGGGGGGGGGGGGGGGGGGGGGGGGGTTCTATTTGCAGGATCAGGTGGTCAGGGGAGGAGGTCATAGACTCATCAACTTGTACACTTTTTTCGTGCAATGCATCGCAAATTTAGCGATTCGGTGTGACCCCAGTATGGCGCGCTGCCCCCTGAACCCTGTGAAGAGCCGAGCCCGGGCGTTCGGGGGGGCATTTCTGACTACTTTAGCCGAAACCATGCGTCGCCATGCAGCGACGGAATGGCGACGCGTCGCACACAAAAACTAAACTTGTGAACTGCATTTCATGAACATGTATCTGCATGTACATGTGCATTTCATGAACATGTATCTGCATGTACATGTGCATTTCATGAGCATGTATCTGCATGTACATCTGCATTTCATGAACTTGAACCTGCATGTATCTGCATGTATATCTGCAGTACATGAACATGTATCTGCAGTACATGAACATGTATCTGCATGTATATCTGAAGTTTTTGAACATGTATCTGCACGTAGCTGCATGTGTTACCATTATATATCGGTATGTTGCTTAGCGTTTGTTTGATTCCCTGTATGTATGTTACAGACCAGGGGTAGGCCAAATAGGCTCAAGGGACTTGCCCCACCATGGCCCGAAGGAATAAAAAAGCATCGATGAAATGAACCCCAAACAATCGTTTTACCGATGGGGGCCCTGAGTTCATGCTACAGTGATAATCTAATTATGCAATTATTCAGCCAGTCATCTAAGATTGACTAAGAGATTTCAAGGGGACTTGGAATTGGAAATGGTGTGTAGCGCAAAGTTGTCTTAAACACATATAACAACAACTCAGAACAACAATTGTAATAATAATATAACATGATACCAGTAGTATATACGGTATAATAAACATTTAGAAGAGTATTAATAGTATAAAAACAATTCAGACTACTTAGGGGTGATTTTCTGACCATTTGACGATCTCTGGTTGTGCAGGCAGAGTATTTGAAGGAGCTCGAAGCCCGCTCAAAGCAAGTGTTCAAGGATATGGCTGGAGTTTAAAATCTGTGTGTGTGTGTGTGAGAGAGAGAGAGAGAGAGAGAGAGAGAGAGAGAGAGAGATTTTATTTGATATGGCTTGCTGTACTTTAGCTGTCATAGTGTTGGCTAGATGACTGACTCCTAGCGTTGACTAATGGTGTTTATGTTCACTGTGCGGCTGAGCCGCATCTTAGTCGTGTAACACCATTTGCCAGAGAGAAAATGAGTACGTAGACTATATAGACTAGGGGGCCATAAAAAACAAAAACAAAAAACGCCTGGAGGGGCGTGGTGTTAAGGGAACCCCCCCGAACGCCGCAGCTGGGGAAAGTCACCATGGCATACATAGTAAGTGTCACCCTCCGGGCGGTAGGGACTCCTTGATGCGACGTGTGGCAAGACTGCTGGCACAGGAGGCAATATATTATCAGTGCAGCTTAGAGATGAGTTTGTCTACGCGTTCGCGACTGATCCCTAAGGTGGAGAGATTGGTAATAGTTTTGATGGCTTTGGTACCAGTGGTAGTGGTAGGAAGCCGTAACACCATCCACCGGAGAGAGAAGGAGTACATAGAACGCAAGGACTAATGAGGCTGTAACACCATTCACCAGAGAGAGAGAGAGAGAATGAGAGTGCATAGGTACCCTGTACGTCGATACGGCACAGCCACAGGTCCCATACTGCAGAATTCGTACTTGTATGTATGTTACAGTCCAGGTTGGTGGTCGGCCCTAGTACAAGCAAACGGGCTGCCCCCCACGTAATAAGGCGTGCGATTTATTTATGTACAACTAGTTGCGTTCATTACATAACGTTAGGGGGATGGGAGAAGGCCAATCATGTAGCACCGTGGTTCTTCGAAGGGGTGAAAAGCTGGTTAGTTAAACAAAAACTAGTTATCTTATATTCTGGGGTGGTTCTATAATGGAGGTGCTCCATAAGAGGCTAACAATGACAGCCAAGTACCACCATGGTGCTACAGCAGGGTACTTCAAATTGCCAAATTGGCCAGCGCTTTAGCGCACTTGAAAACAAAAAAACTGCGCTTTGTAGTGCAAAAAGCGCAAAAAATGCTTGCTGCGCCCACAGGGAGTTGCAAAAAACTGCGCTTAAAGCGCAGAGGGGGTCAAAAAGTCAGCGCTCAAAAGAGCAAAAGCGCGCGCTTTGAATTACCATGGTGCTACAGTACTGATCAATTGAGTGCTTCTAGTATGACCATCGTGCAACCTGTATGTAAACTTGAACTTGAACTTGGTTACATAGCTTCAGCCAGCAATTTGCCTGCTCGCCGTCTTAGGCAGTAAAAAACATATTACCAGGAAAACACACCATCGTGCTATGTAAAGACACTGATTTCCCCCCCTTCAACATATTTGTGGCATGGTTGTGGACGAGGAAGGTTAGCACGAGGTCGGTAACACGCACCTACGATATGATCAACGATTTGGGTTATCTCGAGACTCGATTGTATATTAGTATATTACATTATTAGTGTATTTTTTTTTCATTCGGGTATCTGGAGATTTTTTCATTCGGGTATCTGGAGACTCGATTGTATATCAGTATTGTACACCGGGTGCTGATATATCTTATTATATATAGTAGGGCGATAGTAGGTTGTCAGGGGTTAAGCCGCTTTTGCCCCAGGCAGTTGGGCTTTTGGTTTCTTGGTTTCGGATCTCGATTTTCCGAGACCTGTCGCTGACGTGGCCACGGGGGTCCTCCCGTCGGTACGACGGGCTCAGATGCTAGTCTATTATATAAAGTTGCATGCCGGGGTTACCGCGTGGTTTCAGGGCATTGGTTTCATATCTTGCTGACCTGTCGCCCAGGTGGCAGCGAGTCTCGGATCTCGATGTTCCGAGACCTGTCGCTGACGTGGCCACGGGGATCCTCCCGTCGGTACGACGGGCTCAGATGCTAGTCAGTATATATAAAGTTCCATGTCCGTCTGGGGTTTGGCGCGTGTTTGGGGCTTTGGTTCCATATATTGCTGACCTGTCGCCCAGGTGGCCACGGGGGTCTTCCCGTCGGAACGACGGGCTCAATGCTAGTATAATATATAGCACCTACAGCTAGGTCGATTGTATATTAGTATATTACACAGGGTGCTGATCAGGGTACTTCAAATTGCCAAATTGGCCAGCGCTTTAGCGCACTTGAAAAAAAAAGCGCTTTGTAGTGCAAAAAGCGCAAAATTTGCTTGCTGCGCCCACAGGGAGTTGCAAAAAACTGCGCATAAAGCGCAGAGGGGGTCAAAAAGTCAGCGCTCAAAAGCGCGCACTTTGAATTACCCTGGTGCTGATATATATAATATATAGCACCTACAGCTAGGTCAGGTTCTACAGACGGGCCTGCCGGATTTCCCCGACAGGTAGCACTAGCTGGCACGCGACTCGTGACCTGGCATGGTAGTCACCCATTCCGGGTGACTCGGCCCGGTGACACAGCTCACGTGTGCCTGTGTAACACGCTATACTACAGCTATATGCTGTAGCACAACAATTTTTTCAACATCAGGTTCAGCGATATGGCCAATGGATTGTAGCTCGCATTTGCATGTTGCATGTACGTGGCATCTGTTTAGGGCCTGGGTGAAAGCAGCTTCCAGTGTATGCACGGTGGGCATGCCCTGATAGCTTAAGTGGCTATCTCTGGATTGTAACACAAACACACACACACATGTAGCATCAGATCAGAATCCTTGAACAGTGCCCTCACAAATATTCAGTATCTACGCACGATGCTCTTAACCCAGATATCCATCTATTCCGTATTTATGTACGATGCCCTGAACCCAGATATCCATCCAGGGCTGTGAGTCCCAGAGGCTGTGAAATCCCCTTCCAGATCAGCCCCAGGAGAAAACACCATATTCTTGAGCCAGCACTGGCGGTAGGTCTCATCCTCACCCTCTGGGCAGCCTGAGAGGTCGCTGCACCACATCCAAACATTGCACAACTGCATACAGCATCCATGTGTTGGGTGTCAGAGGAAGTGCACCATCAAGCCTTGCATGCACAACAGGCAATGTGTGAAGTGTGTATGCATTGGATGTCGTATGAAGTGTTCCGATGAGCCTTACACACCCTGTGTCAGAGTTAAATGGATACGGTAGAAGCCAACGAAGCGAGACGTTGAATCAATGGAACAATATTTACACAGTAAGGTCGGGATTAACAGGAGCCGCCTATGGGAGATTGGTTACGGGTATACGAGGACAGATAGAACCATAGAACAGCTAACACTGACACTCTGCAACCTGCATGCTATTGGGCCACATCTAGCCACACATGCGTGTTGTATGCGGCTTGCATGTGTACTTCATGTGGCATTCATGTGCACTGTATGCGGAATGATTGCGTGCTATATGTGGCATGCATGTGTACTGTATACATCATTATGATTGCGTGCTGTATGCGGCAAGCATGTGTTCTTCATGTAGCATGCATGTGTACTTAATGTGGCATGCATGTGCACTGCATACATCATTATGATTGCGTGCTGTATGCGGCAAGCATGTGTACTTCATGTAGCATGCATGTGTACTTAATGTGGCATGCATGTGTACTGTATACATCATTATGAGTACGTGCTGTAAGCGGCAAGCATTTGTACTTCATGTGGCATGCATGTGTACTGTATACGGCATTATGGATTTGTGCTGTTTCGGCATGCATGTGTACTAATTTATGTAACCAGACTCTACTGGAATAGATACATCAGGAGATTCAGGGGGGTAACAGCCTCAACCTCACGCCTCGTAATAAGGCGTACCATGTACCTATATATTTACAGATAGGGAGGGCCAGCAATAGACTCATGCGTGCCATTAATGCACTTGTTTTTAACATGGATGTTGATTTTTAACCAACTGCGTCTCATCACATTTGGCGGCGCACATGGTCAACCTCACCTTGGTTCTCGGCGCACATGGTCAAACTCACCTGGGTCTCGTCACATTTGGCTGCGCACATTCCAGCTGAGCTCTGGTAGAATAGATCTCCAGGGGGGTCAAGGACAGTTCCTGCCGCGTTCTGCGTGAAGGCATGTAGTGAGGTGCGTGATGCAGATTCGCTTTCTTAAGCATTTCCTAACTAACGAACGAACAAACAAACAAACTAACTAACTATCCCGTTTGGCAGTGGGCAGCAGCTTCTAACCAGCTCCTCTCAACAGAGACTGCAAAACCCACGGAGCTACCTAGAGTATGTGAGCAGCAGCTTCTAGCCAGCTCCTCTCAACAGAGACTGCAAAACCTACGGAGCTACCTAGTGTATCTGGTAATGTCCCATGCAAATAAATCATATCCCATGATACATTTGTGTTGATTATCTCCGTCCTTGCTTGTTGTCATGCTGCAGTGCCACTTACAAAGTCCAAGAAAGCAGACGGCATGGTTGTTATGTGTAGAGCCACTACAAAGTCCAAGAACGCAGACGGCATGGTTGTTATGTGTAGTGCCACTTACAAAGTCAAAAAAAGCACAGCATGGGTGTGTAGTGCCACTTACTAAGTCCAAGAACGCAGACGGCTGTATATTCGTGCAGACTTCTTCCAAGCGGTCGCTCCCAACGCCAGGTGGGCATGTTGATGGATCAAACTCGCATCTGGCATAGTTTAGTCTGCCTTCGCTTTGAGTATTGGCGCAAGTGCCCTGGAGCAGTGCATCAGGTGGGTTAGTGTCAGACATAGGATTGATCGAACTCGCATCTGGCATAGTTTAGTCTGCCTTCGCTTTGAGTATTGGCGCAAGTGCCCTGGAGCAGTGCATCAGGTGGGTTAGTGTCAGACATAGGATTGATCGAACTCGCATCTGGCATAGTGTAGTCTGCCTTCGCTTTGAGTATTGGCGCAAGTGCCCTGGAGCAGTGCATCAGGTGGGTTAGTGTCAGACATAGGATTGATCGAACTCGCATCTGGCATAGTTTAGTCTGCCTTCGCTTTGAGTATTGGCGCAAGTGCCCTGTTGCAGTGCATCAGGTGGGTTAGTGTCAGACATAGGATTGATCGAAGTCGCATCTGGCATAGTTTAGTCCGCCTTCGCTTTGAGTATTGGCGCAAGTGCCCTGGAGCAGTGCATCAGGTGGGTTAGTGTCAGGCATGGGATTGATCGAAGTCGCATCTGGCATAGTTTAGCCCGCCTTCGTTCTGAGTATTGGCGCAAGTGCCCTGGAGCAGTGCATCGGGTGGGTTCGTGTCAGACATAGGGGTTGGTGGATACTGGCAGTCTTGGATGAGCATAGTTTTCAAATTGGGCAGGTGGATGGCCCTTGGGTTTAGGGTTTAGGGTTCAGAAATTGGACAAGCGGAGGGCCCATGGGTTTAGGGTTTAGGGTTTAGGGTTTTTAATATACATACAAATATATGTATATTATAGTCAGGTATAGCCAACTGGGCTAATGGGACTTGCTCAACCTGGATTAATCAAGATAGTGCTAGACTGTCCGGAGGGATGGTATATGTTGTGGAGCCTGTCAGACAGATGTATGTGTGTCTGTTTATTGCAGTCAGGAATAGCCAACTAGGCTAACGGGACTTGCCCAGCCTCGATTAATCAAGATAGTGCTAGACTGTCCGGAGGGCTGGTGTATGTTGTGGAGCCTGTCAGACAAATGTATGTGTGTCTGTATACTATAGTCAGGAATAGCCAACTGAGCTAAAGAGACTTGCCCAACCTCGGTTAGTCAAGATCGTGCTAGACTGTCCGGAGGGCTGGTATATGTTGTGGAGCCTGCCAGGCAAATGTATGCTTGTATGTACATTGCAGTCAGGAGTAGACCACTAGGCTAGGTGACTACTTACATTTAAGGTAGCGCTAATACGGGCAGGGTTACTATTGAAATTGAAATTGAAATTGAAATTGCTACATCCGAGTAATGTGCCACTCTGAGGACGTGAATTTAAGGACACCACTGCGTAAGCCGGAACTAGCAGTAGTCACCATGCAAAGGTATTAACTGGAAGAGCTGGGTAGAACCCCGTTGTGTTTTGCTTGGCTTAAACAAGCTTTGCGCTTCTGGAACAAGACCATACATAAAGAACCTGAGGATCTCATTAGAATGGCTCTTGAAGAATCTTTTGATTCCAACACTGGCTGGGTTCATGACTTACGTTGTGCTCTCCACAAGCTAGGATCCAGTGAAAACCTTAACATTTTGGAGGCTGTCGATGTCGAAGGTATTATGCCTGAAGTTTTTGAGTCATGGAGGTTTAAGTACCCAAGTGACACCAATGCAGTCAGAGACATCCCTGATGAGAGAAGGGTTGGCTTTAAACGCCTCCGATACCAGAAATGGTTAGCAGCCAATAGCAATGATGAGAATGGCTTGATTCCCTTAACATCTGCCTTACATAAGCAGGATCAGATTCGTTC
>JACBWV010000626.1:29274808-29286136 GCA_013435795.1 Chlamydomonas sp. ICE-L
TACAGATACTCCTTACCTGCTTAGGTCAGTTCCTCCTTCGTCTGTGGCGGAGACACAAGTGGTACAACCCTGTGGGTGAGGTACATGGCAACAGACTGGTGTGAGAGTGGATTTATGGGGTGCGTGTGTTTTGGTGTGTTCACTGCTAACTTGGGGGGTCTTAGGCACCCTTGTATTTGGCTCGCAAGGGTGTCGTATGGGTGAGAGGGGTGTTTCCTTGCCAAGTCTTAGGCAGGGTCGCAAGCCCCTTAAGACCCCTAAGGGGGTCACAATTTAATCTTAGGTTTAATTAGGGGGCCCACTCGCGACTGCCTATACTGCCCTAAGCGTGCAGAAAAGTATGCCGAACACCCCTAAGGGTGGAGTGTTTGTTGTGCATGTGGCAGGGCTGTTCCCTTTAAGGTTCATGGCAACAAACTGGTGTGAGTGTGAATTTATGGGGGTGGGGGTGTATTGGGGTATTTTTCATGCATAGGGTCGGCGGTCAGTAGGGTTAGGGTTTTCATGCATAGGGTGGCGGTCACAGGGTTGGCGGTCAGTAGGGTTAGGGTTTTCATGCATAGAGTTGGCGGTCAGTAGGGTTAGGGTTTTCATGCATAGGGTGGCGGTCACAGGGTTGGCGGTCAGTGGGGTTAGGGTTTTCATGCATAGGGTTGGCGGTCAGTAGGGTTAGGTTTTTCATGCATAGGATGGCGGTCACAGGGTTGGCGGTCAGTAGGGCTGGGGTTTTCATGCATAGGATATGCCATGGCAGGCACAGAGCAGCATACTGGTGTGGGTGAGAGTTTATGGAGTGAGTGTGTGTTTGGTGTGTGGTACGTGTGGGGGCTGTTCCATGGGAGGCACAGAGCAGCATACTGGTGTGAGTGTGAATTGATGGAGTGAGTGTGTGTTTGGTGTGTCATTCGTGTGTGGTCTGTTCCATGGAGGGCACAGAGCCGCATACTGGTGTGAGTCTGAGTTCATGGAGTGAGTGTGTGTTTGGGTGTGTGATACGTGTGGGGGCTGTTCCATGGAAGGCACATGACAGCAAACTGGTGTGGGTGTGAATGATGGGGTGAGTGAGGATTGATTTGTTTTTGGTTAAGGGGAATCTCACCTAAGGAGACGGGTCTCTCGACACAAACCAGAGACCCAAGGGATCTATAATGAAAGGTGTGACCAAACAACAAAGTGTGTTTGTGATGTATGTGGGCTGTTCTCTTTAGCTACCCTGCCTTGAGAGTTGAGCATCTTTGTAACTGCACAAAGGCTTGAGTACAACGACAACAGCAAATACACATTCAGGCATTGTTGGTTACCACGTTTTCGTACAGATAGTGTATTTCATATGCATTTTTCAGTTACATTACATTACATCATTCAGTATCAGTAATTGTGTTTATCCTGTGGGGTCGAGCATCTAGCCGGGTAATAATATGGATTGCTCTAACAATAACAACAAATTGTATAGTCCATTCTATATACATTCCTTTACATTTGTCACAGGCAGGCTACTGTTGAGTGTTGACACAACATTAGCCGAGGAGGGTCTTTCAACCATCCTTTTAGAACTACAGAGAAAGCAAATCAGCATTGTAGCAAACTAAGTTGTCAATATACTATTTCAGGACAGTCCCTTTAGACTAAAAAAAGATAAAGCCTGGAAGGGAGTGGTGTTAAGGGGAACCTCCCGTACGCCTTAGATGTGGAAAAGTCACCATTGTGATCAGGACAGTCCCTTCAGACTATTTAGCTACCGCTGGACTGTAAAATACAGACATTCAGACTGACCGAGTATTTTCAGGACAAAAAAACCCGATCATACCTGACTGTCCCCACACCAAACCCAAATGTTGCATCCCTCAGTCTCCACACATGCATCCCTACAGGCTGTGGCAGTCGGCAGGTACGTTGTATTGTCTACACTTGCACCATCCACGTTCCTGTCCACAACCGCTTTGATCGTCAGGGGGTTGGAAGGTGGCGACGTTTTGGCAGCAAAAACAACACCTGCAGGGATATATAGACGAGAGTAGCAATGATGCGGTGATGGTGGTGGATGGTCTTTCGATGTTGGGCAATTCCCGCCAGGATATTTGACTACCCCTGAAATGGAAAATACATACACAGTGCAGGTCTTAAAATACCATCGTTGCTAACTGGAAACAGTGGTGATAATTTGGTTTGCTTCTTAGCTTTCTTGCTTGCACTATTTCTTCTTAATTCAATCATGGTTGTAATACCACCTCGGAGGTTGTGGTGCGGACTTGGCTTGGGTCAACACTGGCCCCTGCAGGGTGCATATATTTATTACATTGTAAAGGCAGGAGGAGGGATTCGTGAACGAACCACCTGCACAGCACATACTGGATTTCCTAGGAATCCTAGGTAGTTGCGCAATGACCATTTCAGACGCCGTACTATTTCTTACTCGAGGTTAGTGAATAGATCAAGCATATGCATAGGGTTGGGAAGAAGATCATAGTTGTAGCAACGAATCGACGGCAGTAATGGGATGTTCTCAGGGAAATATGCGATTGGTGGATGTGAATCTGCTGGCCTCGTCTCTTTCAGCGTGAATGTCAGGAAACGAATAGCACCCCGACATCAAGGAAAAAACGAGGTTATATGACTAGGCCTCCTTTTTTGCCGCTGCCGGAAATTAGTCAAGCCCCAAACAGTTTTATTTTTATTTTTGACAAGTGACAAACTATCGACCTCTTTTTCAACCTGAACTTGTCGAAATGAGAAGGTTCCCGCACATCTTGATCTGCACACGTCGTTGCAGCTACCACCAGCAGCAGTCGCATATTTGTTTCCTGGTTTCCGCGCAGAAAGAGACGAGAGCAGCAGATTCACCTCTTCGCATATTTCCCGGAGAACTTCAGATTACTGCCTACAATTCATTCATTCGGTCACACCACATGACAAGCCCCCAAAACCCTTTTTGGAAGTACGTCAACCTCGTCTCTTTACGTCGGGTGCTGTTCGTTTTCTGAATTCCATGCAGAAAGTGACGAGGTCAGCAGATTTACGTCTATATATCGCATGTGAGTACAGAGAACATTCCATTACTCCCAGAGAACATCCCATTACTGCCATCAATTCGTTGCAACAACGATGATCTACTTCCCAGTCTTCTGCATATGCTTGATTTATTTAGTCTTGACCTTGGGTAAGAAACAGTACGGGAATCCGAAATGTTTAACATGCGTGATTTTTTCCCCCACGTGAAACGAAATGGTTAACATGCAATTATGCTCTAGCAAGCAATATCCGATGTGCGATTTCGTGTGTGCCTCGTTCAAGAAATATGAGCTAGCTACCTATAACCCGATTTCTAGTGTGTAGGTGGCTCGTTCATGAATTCCCCTTCTTCTTTATCTTGCCATAGATATAAAGGCCAGTGCTGACCCGGGACAAGCCCGCAATACTTCCGGGGTTGCATTCCAACAATTCATTCATTAAGAAGCAAAGAGTGTAAGCAAGAAATCTAGAAAGCGGGCAATATTGTCCGTACTAACGTATTTACAGTAAGCAATGAGGACGCATGACGAACTGTCCTGTGTATGCCTGTTACATTCAAGGGGTATCCGAATAAGCCCGATAGACTTGCCCAGCCTCCAACATTCAAGATCAGCAACATATGACCAGGAGAGGAAATTGAAAGTATAGGTGGCTAGTTCACTATTTTTGATTGTTCGTAGGGGGCAAGTATTTGTGACCCCCCTGATTTTACAAGTGGTGATTCTATGACATTGGTGCTTCCTTCAAAATATCTTTACGTGTGAGATACCTCAAGACAGCCACAACAGAGACAACATCACCAGCAGCAAAATAATACTAATAATAATAATAATACTGTCAGCATGAATTGCGGTGCTCTCACGCGTTTTATGACTTGGTGACTACTTATGTACTTCCTTAGAACTATCGGTCTTGACAGTACTATGTCAGCTTCCTGTTGAGTGCGTCATCGGTTCTTCTGACACGCGCTGTCTAACCTGTACCCTGATCAGGTTCCAGGCTACCGCCCCCCTTTCCTCCGCTGGTGTCCCTTTATGGTTCCACTGTCTTTTGTAATATTTATTCTCGTCTCCGCATTTATAGATTGGCGTTCTGCACACACTAAGTCCACTCTCCGGAGTGTTATCCAAGCTGATAGGTTATACGGTCACTCATTTACTACCACTGCTTTGCGATGCAACTTCCGCGAGGGCCTCCCGCTAATTTTGAGAAACTCCACGACAAGAATGGAGAATCTTGGACGCGCGGGATGCGCAGTGTCATTATCAGCAATGGCTGCGACCGTGTCCTTCCTAAGGAGGACCCGGGTCCTCTTGATGATTGGCTAGACGTCTGTGCACCAGCTGCCTCTGCTAGCGGTCATGAGAGTCCTTCCGCCATCGTGGAAGTAACCCCCCCAATCAATCCTCCACCTTTACGGCTCCTTCTGCTACTGTCCGACGTCTCTCTCCTGAGATTGAGGACATTCTGATGCGACTCTGCTGTGCTTCCACTCAGATTATCCAGTACGCAAGGGCGCCTCCTCCTCCTGATGCCCGTTTTGACTACGATTATCAACAACTTGCTCGTCATCGCCGTGCAGATGGCTATGCTGATGACTCTGATGATGGTGATGAAGATCTGCAGAGTGCTATGAGTGGTGACTTCGGTGGAGTCACTCCTTCCACTGCTACTCGAGTGTTCAATTCTACCGTCTCTCCTGTGTATGAGCCTCTGTCGGCACCTGCTCTTGCGCCTTCCCCGGAGTTAAGCCTGATCCAGTCTCTGCGCCTCTGCTTGCGCCCCTTCCACCTGTCCACCCGGAGGTGGCCAGGCCGTCTTTGATGCAGAAGTCTGCGTCTTTCACCTTGCCTCCGGACCGAGGTCTGTCTGGCTACAATACTCGTGCTCGAGAGGCTTCTGCTGCTGCTGCTGGCCGCGCATCCTTTGCTGGCCCTTCGCAGGAGCCCCCTCCACCCCCGCCTCCGCCTGTGGAGCAACCCCCTGCTCCTGGCCCTCCGCCATATGTGCCTCCTTCGCTGTCATGCGACTCCTGGGAGCATCTGCTCGATGGCGGACATCCTCTGCGCCTATCCCTGCAGGACTGCCGTCATATCCGCCAAGCTCAACATGCTGGGGAATCCTTGGACCGCACTCTGTACGGTAGGCTGGATATGACTGCCACTCAGGCTATGGTTGATAGCAAGGGTCGCCCTAGGCCTAGGCGTGTGATGGCTTATTCTGAGCTAGGTCTAGAGTGTCGGGCTTTTCTGGGACCTGTTATGCCAGGGATTAACTACCCTCCTGCTAATGGTGTGACCTCTGGAGGGGTTGGGCGTATGAACAGTGACCTGCGAGGTTACCAGTTTGTTAAGGTGCCACTCCCTTTCTGTCCTGTTCGTCCTGATTTCGAGCTCATTGTGCGTGTTGCGCGTTCCCTAGATCTCATCAGGAACTTAGATGACCAGCGCGCTTATGACGCTGGTCTTGCTGCTGAGTATTTTCTGGCGATTCGTGAGTCTTTAGCTCCTCGGTGTGCTCCTCCTGCTGCTGGAACTTCGGCCTCTCATGGTGAGTCTAGTGTCGATCCTGCACTGTTGGGTTTCAGTGCGCTTACCCTACCCCGCCAAGAGTTCATGATCTTATCCATGATGCTTGCCAACATGACGGATGCCCTAGTCAAGGTGTATAGGGACTTTGCTTCACCTCGGGATATCTTTTTGCATATCCGGAGGCAGCAGTCCGATGCCCTTGCCTCGCGTGTCCCTCTCTTGCTGAAGGAGTATCATGCTTCGGTCATGGGCACTCATGAGCACGTTGACGCTTTCTTTCGTCGGGTTCGCGGTATGTGCACTGACCTGCGCAGTGCTGGGTTTCCGCAGGACTCAGCGTCACGCCATGGGCATTATAGTTCAAGGTGCGAGTCTGCCCCGGTTCGAAACGCTGCGGATTAAGTATGGTATCCTGATATACAACCAGCAACCTGTTGAGTACTGGTCCTGTCTAGAAGAATATAGGCAGCTAGATATTCTAAACATAGCGCTCCCTCAGTCGGATTCCAGGCATCCTGGTTGGTCCCGGACCGCTCCTCAGTTTCCTGCTAATGCTGCATTTCAGCGGCGGCAGAAGACTGGTGGTGGTTCTAGGTCGAACAAGAGGCGCCTGGAATGCACCTGGGGACCATGCCCCCACAAGGATGGTCACTCGGAGGACCGTTGCTGGACGAAGTTCCCTGCCCTGCGAAGGGTCCCTGGTCGTGCAGAACCAACGCTTCCTTCACCGTTGCCTGCTAACCTGGCCTTCCACGTCACCTTACTCCAAAGCAATTGTCTTCCTTGCAGGCTCAAATTGATGGGTTTGCTATGCAGAAGTAGCAGGTAAGCCCTGTCCTATTCTCCTGCACCTCTAGGTTCTCAAATGTGTGTAGTCCGAGCCTGTCTGAAGGTGTCTGGCATGTGGATTCTGGAGCTGGAATGTCCATCACAGGTGATAGATCTTTGTTCACTGTGTTTGATATTCCACTGAATCTGCCATCAGTTCGATTTGGTGATGGTGTGGTTCAACGGGCAGTAGGTAAGGGATCCATTGAGTTATGTAGTGATTGGTTACCAACACCAATCATTCTAACTAATGTTCTCTACATACCTCACTGTCCGGTGAACCTCCTGTCAGTAAATGCTGTGGCTCATTCTCTCCACTGCAGATTCTTTTGATAGTATTAGTTGCACTGCCACTCAGGGCTCTTCTATTCTCTGGTCCTTCCCTGCCTCCAGTGATGGTGTTTACAAGTTTGCATGTAGGCCTTGTTACACCACCAGTGGCTGTTCGTTTGGTGCTGACAATTACCCAGCTTTTGCACTTGATGTTGATAAGGACGGTGGAGTTGTTATCCCTACCACTCCTGAATGGCTGTGGCATAGGCGGCTGGGTCACCCCGGCTATGATGCCATGCACAGACTTGTCAAGAAGGGTATGGTTAAGAACTTACCCCTCTCACTCAACCAGGTCCAAAAACTGGCTAAGATCCCTTGTGATGCTTGTCAAAAGGCTAAGGGCAAACGTCTCCCTTTTCCTAAAGCAAGCACTACTCCGATCAATGCACCTCTCCAACGCCTTCACTTGGACATCATGGGGCCAGTTCATATTAGAGGTCTGCGTGGGGAGTTTTATATTCTGTGCCTCACAGACCAACACTCTGGCTATGCTGAAGTGTTGTGCTTGAGGACCAGGGATGAAGCTCCCTTAGCAGTTCAGACTATAATCCTCAGATGGATGAATCAGCTGCACGGGTTGCCTTTAAGTGCCTGAGGTCTGACAGGGCTAAGGAGTTTATAGTAAAGTGGTTTGAGGATTGGCTGATATCGGTTGGGGCAGTGCATGAGTTATCTTTGGCATACACTGCACAGCAGAATGCAACTGTGGAGAGGTACAATGGGGTCTTACAGTCTATAGCTAGGAGCATCCACCTGGAGTCTAAGCTAACTAAGTCTTTCTGGCCCTATGCCTTCCTAGCTGCGTGTTACCTTCGTAATCGCTTGCCCAATCAGGGAGATAAGACTCCTCATGAGCTTTTCTTTGGGGTTCAGCCTGATTTGTCGATGTTGCGCGCTGTTCGGATGCCCCTTGCTACGTTACGTTAGTCAATGGGAAGAAGCGCAACAAGCTGGACGAAAGGGCGTTATCTGGTAGACTGGTTGGGTATTCCCTGGTGAGTAAGGGTTATTTTGTTTGGGTTCCTAAGTTGCGCCAGGTAGTAGAGAGTCGTGATGTACTCTTCTATGAGCAGTTTGATCATAACTGTATTCCTGGGCTATCTCCCTATGACGGGTCGCCGTATGTCTCTCGCATCCCTGCCGCTATCAACGGACATATGCCTGTGCCTACGGTTAATTCCCTTGACCCTTTGCTAACCCCAATTGTCGACCGCTGCCCTGATCATGGGATGACCTTGCGTCCCAGGTCAGGGGCTGATGGTGCTGTATTGTGTGTGAAGGCACTGGGCGGGGCGAGATTCTGCAGTTCTTTCAGATAAATCTTAGCCGAATCGCAGGGGGTCGCCAGGCCCTCCTCTGCGCCACATTTCGTCGGTGAAGATTTAGGATTACGACAGCCTTCGATCATAGTGGTTACCTGGATCAGGTCCATTGACTAATAGTCGCCAACCTCCGACCACCTCGGATGGCTCGCGGGTGTCGTTCATTCAGACGCCTCCTGTCGTCCCTGGTGGATTACTCGGGTCAAGCCCATGTGATGATGTAGCCGTTGCCGATAGTGCAAGTGATGATCTGGAACACTGGTCGGGTTCCGATACTGCGTATGGCTGGGGTGTTCCGGTCGACCCAGGCTTCGTTGATATAGAGGCAAATAAGGCCGGCCCTGTTCAACCAGGCAGTAGTTCTGCACTGGGGGCTATACTACCGGTTACTGCTGATACTGCTGATATCCCCCGCTGCTCATGTACAAGTACACTGCTTGTACGTGGAGCATTACATTTCCACTTCCACTGAACTGACCTTCAAAGCTGCCATGCTTCCCACCAACCCTGACAGGGATCAATGGCTCCTTGCTATGAAGGATGAGATGGCGTCCCTACATGCCCATGGCACTTGGGCGCTCACTCCACTGCCTCCTAAACAGAGGGTCCTGTCTGGCAGGTGGTTATTTGGAAGAAGGTTGGGGTTGATGGTTCTATTCGCTTCAAGGCACGTTTTGTGGTTCGTGGTTTTCTGCAGGTCCTGGGTGGATTTTATGATGTATATGCCCCCGTTTCTTCTAAAGCAGGTCTGAGGGTGCTCCTGGCTGCCATCACTCATAGGAAGATGTTTGTTCGGCAGCTGGACATCAAGACTGCATTTCTGAATGCTCCCCTTGAACCTGGTCTGGACCTGTACTGCCACCAGCCTGAGTGCTTTAAGGTACTGGTCCTAACGGTGTTCCCTTGTGTGCAAGCTGATCAAGTCCCTTTATGGTTTGAAACAGGCGCCCAGGGCTTGGAGTATGGATGTCAAGCGGGTTTTGGTTGCAACATGGTTTTATTATGTGCAAGGCGGAACCTGCTCTGTATTTTAGGAGGGATTCTAATGGTGGGTGGAGCTATGTCCTAACCTATGTTGATGATTTTATCTGTGCTTTTAGTGAGCTGGATAGGTATGTTTTGCTGATCAAGGCTATGGAGAAAGCTGGCTGGAATGCTCAAAGAGATGGGTGTGCCGGTTCAGTTCCTCTCCTTGGACATGGCTGTACACTTGACTCTGACGGCAGGTGTGTTCAGATCAACCTCTCCCAGCACTCATACATTGTTGATCTGGTGGAGCAGTTTGGTCTGACTGCTGCTGCCAAGCCCAGGTTTGGTGCCCCCATGGACAAGTCCACCGTCACTGACCCACCTGGAGAACCCCTGTCTTCTAATAGCCAGTACCTCTCTCTTGTTGGTGCTTTGCTATACCTGGCTACTTGCACCAGGCCTGATATTGCCTTTGCTGTGAGCTACCTGTCCAGGTTTTCTGCTCCACCCTACCGTCCCCCTGTGGGGGGCAGCCAAGCGTTTTGCTTTTGTATTTGAGGTCACATTCCCACCTGGGACTCACCCTTACAAACACCAGCCCTGATTTCTCTTGTACTGTCTTTTCGTGGGAACTTCATCCTTTGCTGATGGTGGGTCTGACAGGAGATCTCAGACGCTTGCTTTGTCCTGGCTGGAGGGTGCATTAGTGAACTGGAATGCGGCAAGAGAGGCAGCCTTACCGTGCCATTTAGCTCTTGTGAGGCTGAGTATCAGGCCCTGTCCAGGTGCCAGGGAGGGCAATGGTTTGAGAAGTTGAGGGTGGATCTGGGTCTGCCGTTATTTATACATTCGGGTGACAACATTAGGTCTCTGCGATGGCCAATGACTGGCCGCTCCTCCCTTCGCAGCAAGCACATTGATGTTATTCATCACATCAAGGAGCTGTGGGAGGGACGGTTCACTAGATGTGCCTATGTTAGCACCAAGGGACTAAACTGTGCGGGACCCCTTTCCAAAGCCTTGTCCTTGCTGGTTCTGGAGGTTTCTGCGGAGGCTTGGGCTGACCGCTTCTTCTTCGGGTAATTTTTTTTTTGGTGACCTCGGTTTCTTTGGTTATCATTGTTATTGGCATTACGGTTCCTTCCTCGGATCGGGGTTCTTCTATACCGTTGTTTACCCATCTTGATATTTCGGTTTTCATCCGTTTCATCTTGGCAAATTTGTGTTTTTTGCCGGTTTTCTTCCTATAACCTTTGGGTCCATTTGAAGTTCTCTCGATTTTCGGAGTTCTTTGATTTTTTTTCAATCGTTACATATGTTCTAGTAACCAGGCAAAGGTGGAGATAGTAGTTAGGGGAGGGCACCGGGGGCATAGGGGGCTGGGGGTGGCAGCAAGGAATTGCGGTGCTCTCACTGCGGTTTAGGACTTGGTGGACTACTTATTACTTCCTTTAGAACTATCGGTCCTGACAGGGACTCTGTCCGGCGCCGTTGAGGGCTTCATCGGTTCTTCCGGACACGCGGCTGTCTAACCGGACCCGGATGCAGGTGCCTAGGCTACCGCCCCCCCTGTCCTCGTGGTGTCCCGGAGGGGTCCTGTCTTTGGGAATACGGTGATGGCGCTGCGCCGCATTGGAGAGGAGGGCGGGCTGCACACAGAAGGGCCCACGCGCCGGGGGGTAGCCAAGCGAGAAAGACAACGAGAAGAAGATAAAAGGACGAATAGAAGGCGACGACTGGCGACGACGAGATACTGAGACTACGACGACGACGACGACGACGACGACGACTACGACGGACGGACGACGACGGCGACGCCGCCGACGACGTACGGACGACGACGACTGCTCGCGTACGACTGCTACGTACACTACGACGACGCCACGACGACGCCGAGGCAGACGCCGACGACGACGACGAGACTTACGACTTCTCCGAGACGACTGACGAAACGACGACTACACGCGACACGACGACGCCTGACGACGACTACGAAGACTACTACGAGACGACTAGACTACGACGACGACGACGCGACGACTACGAACGACAGAAGGACGACGACGAGACGACTGGACGACGAGGACGTACTTACGACCGACGAGACGACGACGACGACGAGACGACGCTACGACACACACTACGAGACGCCGACTACGACGAAGACGACGAGCCGAGACGACGACACTAGACGACGACGAGACGCTGACTACGTCCGAGACTAACGACACGAGACGACGACGACGACGACGAGGCAACGAAACGACGACCGACGAGACGACTCGACGACACGACTACACGACGACTACGGACGCGACGACGACTGACGACGACGA
>JACBWV010000626.1:29289223-29342938 GCA_013435795.1 Chlamydomonas sp. ICE-L
TGTAAACGCTTCGGAGGTTAATCAAGCATCGACCGCCATACCACCCCAACCCCCAACCATCGGGTGTTGAACCCCAACATACCTTAATAATGTACCTTTCCCCTTTCCGCCCGTAAACCGGCGGCTCAGGAGTAATGACACCATCGTTCCATTCGCCTATGTTGGGGCTGGGGGTAACATGGGTCCAGTCTTACGTCTTGGCCCAACGGTCTTAAGTACAAAATGCAATCAGTGATTGCCAGCCACATGGTTCACACATATTCTGATATTCAAGTCAAGGGGATATTCAAGTCATGGGATCATTTTCCGTAGCTACCAATCTTCCCAAGTCATCTTGTTACCGGATGATAATCGACAACGCACTTTTGAATGTACCTATGCGAGGTGTGCAAGTGCAATACCGGTACCACAATCTGGAAATTCAATCCCCTGCCAAGGTCCTTGCCAAGTCTAAAATCTTTTCTAGGTATTCAGCTTAGTGTCTTCTCAGCTGGCTTCCTTGGGAGCGCACATGGTGCAAATCGGGAGACTTATTGTAGACGGTGTTCAGCTTTATTTAGCTTTCGGAGTATTATCCTCGTGAGGACGACACAGGAATCAAGGCGCTTAGCTTACAATCTGATTAGCACCAGGCTGCAGATAGGTTTATAAAGAAGGAAAGGCGACAGTACCTCAGGGGGTTACTGCCCCCGGTAGCACTACTAATGGAAGCTTCCGCAAGGCCTGGTAGCCCCAGACCTCTGCTGACCGGGAGAAACCGGTCTAACCTCCCCTCCCACCCAATTCCTGGTATCCTTGATATGCAAGAACCCCTGGAATTTAGGAGGTCTCGGGAAGGGAGCTAGAATGAAAAATATACTATGCATAGGCGAGGCACATGTCAATAGCTCTGACTGCCGATCTTAATCCCTATGTGGGCATGGCTTGTAAGCATGTGCAAGTACACTCAGAGGAAACTGGGGCCGTGATACAGTTCATCCTATTTAATCAATAGGACTGGATTCTCCAGCTGTGTTGGTACTGCCAGAAGAGGCCATCCAATGTCAGCAAGGGAAGCTGGGTTAAACTGGCATCTGTTTATTTGGCCAAATTATGTAAACAACTCTAAGGTAGACTCCCCCGCAAGGTCCATACTGTCATTCTGTGGAGGGACATATGAGTACTTTCCATTATCATCATATAAGTTTCTTGGTCTGGTGGTTAGATAGTAACCATGTAAACCTATGTGGTGTAGTCGTAGCAATCTAGGAGCACAAGTCTGGAATTCCCCCCTATGATAAGTATTTATCTGCAATAGATCTTGTGCAGTATCACATTATGCTGGGTCTGCTGGGTCCTGTGCTTGGGTGCCTGGGAAGTATGCACTTGGTATAAGCCATCTTGCTTGAGCCTCCTGGTGATGCACTGGTGGAAGTCATCCCACAGGGCAGGAGTAGGAAGTGGGTGGAACTCAGGTGGGAACATGTTGAGGATGAAGTAGTCTGGTGGTTCCAGGGGAGGATGATCTCAATATAGATGAGAAAAGGACTTGGTTCATGTCAGCATGAATTGCGGTGCTCTCACGCGCTTTATGACTTGGTGACTTCTTATGTACTTCCTTAGAACTATCGGCTCTGTCAGCTTCCCGTAGTGACAGCTTCCCGTAGACTGTGTCATCCTTTGAGTGACTCAGTGTTACAGCTTCCTGTTGGCTGCGTCACCGTTCAGCCTGAACCCTATTAGGTTCCTGTCTGCTACCCCCCCCCCTTTCACTACTGGTGCCCCTTTATGGGTCCCAGTGCTTGTAACGTTTATTCTCGTCTCCGCATTATAGATTGGCGTGCTGCACACACTAAGTCCACTCTCCGGAGTGTTATCCAAGCTGATAGGTTATACGGTCCCTCATTTCTACCACTGCTTTGCGATGCAACTTCCGCGAGGCCTCCCGCGAATTTTGAGAAACTCCATGACAAGAATGGAGAATCTTGGACGCGCGGGATGCGCAGTGTCATTATCAGCAATGGCTGCGACCGTGTCCTTCCTAAGGAGGACCCGGGTCCTCTTGATGATTGGCTAGACGGTCTGTGCACCAGCTGCCTCTGCTAGCGGTCATGAAGAGTCCTTCCGCCATCGTGGAAGTAACCCCCCCCAATCAATCCTCCACCTTTACGGCTCCTTCTGCTGACTGTCCAACGCTCTCTCCGAGATTGAGGACGTCTGATGCGACTCTGCTGTGCTCCACTCAGATTATCCAGTACGCAAGGCGCCTCCACCTCCTGATGCCCGTTTTGACTACGACTATTCAAGAACGTGCTCGTCTATCCCGCCGTGAAGATGGCTATGCTGATGACTCTGATGAGGTGATGAAAGATCTCAAGAGTGCATGAGTGGTGACTTCGGTGGAGTCACTCCTTCCACTGCTACTCGAGTGTTCAGTATACCGTCCTCTCCTGTGTATGAGCCTCTGTCGGCACCTGCTCTTGCGCCTGTCCCCGGAGTTTTAAAGCCTGAGCCAGTCTCTGCGCCTCTGCTTGCGCCCCTTCCACCTGTCCACCCGGAGGTGGCCAGGCCGTCTTTGATGCAGAAGTCTGCGTTTTTCACCTTGCCTCCGGACCGAGGTCTGTCTGGCTACAATACTCGTGCTCGAGAGGTTTCTGCTGCTGCTGCTGCTGGCCCTTCCTTTGCTGGCCCTTCGCAGGAGCCCCCTCCACCCCCGCCTCCGCCTGTGGAGCAGCCACCTGCTCCTGGCCCTCCGCCATATGTGCCTCCTTCGCTGTCATGCGACTCCTGGGAGCATCAGCTCGATGGCGGACATCCTCTGCGTCTATCCTTGCAGGACTGCCGTCTTATCCGCCAAGCTCAACATGCTGGGAAATCCTTGGACCGCACTCTGTACGGTAGGCTGGATATGACTGCCACTCAGGCTATGGTTGATAGCAAGGGTCGCCCTAGGCCTAGGCGTGTGATGGCTTATTCTGAGCTAGGTCTAGAGTGTCGGGCTTTTCTAGACCTGTTATGCCAGGGATTAACTACCCTCCTGCTAATGGTGTGACCTTTGGAGGGGTTGGGCGTAGGAACAGTGACCTGCAAGGTTACCAGTTTGTTAAGGTGCCACTCCCTTTCTGTCCTGTTCGTCCTGATTTCGAGCTCATTGTGGGTGTTGCGCGTTCCCTAGATCTCATCAGGAACTTAGATGACCAGCGCGCTTATGACGCTGGTCTTGCTGCTGAGTATTTTCTGGCGATTCGTGAGTCCTTTAGCTCCTCGGTATGCTTCCTCCTGCTGCTGGAACTTCGGCCTCTCATGGTGAGTCTAGTGTCGATCCTGCACTGTTGGGTTTCAGTGCGCTTACCCTACCCCGCCAAGAGTTCATGATCTTATCCATGATGCTGGCCAACATGACGGATGCCCTAGTCAGGTGTATAGGGACTTTGCTTCACCTCGGGATATCTTTTTGCATATCCGGAGGCAGCAGTCCGATGCCCTTGCCTCGCGTGTCCCTCTCTTGCTGAAGGAGTATCATGCTTCGGTCATGGGCACTCATGAGCAGGTTGACGCTTTTCTTTCGTCGGGTTCGCGGTATGTGCACTGACCTGCGCAGTGCTGGTTTCCGCAGACTCAGCGTCACGCCATGGCATTATAGTTCAAGGTGCGAGTCTGCCCGGTTCGAAACGCTGCGGATTAAGTATGGTATCCTGATATACAACCAGCAACCTGTTGAGTACTGGTCCTGTCTAGAGGAATATAGGCAGCTAGATATTCTTAACATAGCGCTCCCTCAGTCGGATTCAAGGCATCCTGGTTGGTCCCGGACCGCTCCTCAGTTCCTGCTAATGCTGCATTTCAGCGGCGGCAGAAAAACTGGTGGTGGTTCTGGGTCGAACAAGAGGCGCCTGGAATGCACCTGGGGACCATGCCCCCACAAGGATGGTCACTCGGAGGACCGTTGCTGGACGAAGTTCCCTGCCATGCGAAGGGTCCCTGGTCGTGCAGAACCAACGCTTCCTTCACCGTTGCCTGCTAACCTGGCCCTTCCAGGTCACCTTACTCCAAAGCAATTGTCTTCCTTGCAGGCTCAAATTGATGGGCTTGCTATGCAGAAGTAGCAGGTAAGCCCTGTCCTATTCTCCTGCACCTCTAGGTTCTCAAATGTGTGTAGTCCGAGCCTGTCTGAGGGTGTCTGGCATGTGGATTCTGGAGCTGGAATGTCCATCACAGGTGATAGATCTTTGTTCACTGTGTTTGATGTTCCACTGAATCTGCCATCAGTTCGATTGGTGATGGTGTGGTTCAACGGGCAGTAGGTAAGAGATCCTTGAGTTATGTAGTGATTGGTTACCAACACCACTCATTCTAACTAATGTTCTCTACATACCTCACTGTCCGGTGAACCTCCTGTCAGTAAATGCTGTGGCTCATTCTCTCCACTGCAAGATTTCTTTGATAGTATTAGTTGCACTGCCACTCAGGGCTCTTCTATTCTCTGGTCCTTCCCTGCCTCCAGTGATGGTGTTTACAAGTTTGCATGTAGGCCTTGTTACACCACCAGTGGCTGTTCGTTTGGTGCTGACAATTACCCAGCTTTTGCACTTGATGTTGATGAGGACGGTGAGTTGTTATCCCTACCACTCCTGAATGGCTGTGGCATAGGCGGCTGGGTCACCCCGGCTATGATGCCATGCACAGACTTGTCAAGAAGGGTATGGTTAAGAACTTACCCCTCTCACTCAACCAGGTCCCAAAACTGGCTAAGATCCCTTGTGATGCTTGTCAAAAGGCTAAGGGCAAACGTCTCCCTTTCCTAAAGCAAGCACTACTCCGATCAATGCACCTCTCCAACGCCTTCACTTGGACATCATGGGGCCAGTTCATATTAGAGGTCTGCGTGGGGAGTTTTATATTCTGTGCCTCACAGACCAACACTCTGGCTATGCTGAAGTGTTGTGCTTGAGGACCAGGGATGAAGCTCCCTTAGCAGTTCAGACTATCATCCTCAGATGGATGAATCAGCTGCACGGGTTTGCCTTTAAGTGCCTGAGGTCTGACAGGGCTAAGGAGTTTATAGTAAAGTGGTTTGAGGATTGGCTGATATCGTTTGGGGCAGTGCATGAGTTATCTTTGGCATACACTGCACAGCAGAATGCAACTGTGGAGAGGTACAATGGGGTCTTACAGTCCATAGCTATAAAGGTTCTGGGGATGGTGCCAGTGGTACCAATGGTAACAACTAGGTAGTGAACAAGGTAGCCAGCTAGTCTTAGGCCGGCCACCAACTGGGTGTGTTGGGCATGTTTATCCTCTGCCTTAGTGGCATGGTTGGTGTCAGAGCAGTATCCCAGCTCTAGATCCAGATTTCCTTGTCAGCAGCAATGGTGGGTGAGTCCACCTCGGGCAGGATGGCGAGATCTGGCCTCAGTTTGGGCCAGATCTCTGCTGAGATGGAGGGAGGGGCGTAACCAGTCAGGCAGTGTTTTGCCTAGGACTCCGCGGGGGAGGTCCTCCAGCCTACCTGCGTCCATGATAACGCGGCGGGATCCAAGGGCGCCTTTGCTGATGGCCTTGTGCAGTAAGTGGACAGCTGCGTCATGACGCTTGATGTACATGCCCTTGAAGGTGGCGTGTGTGCAGCCAGCAAGAATGTGGCCAGCTCCGTCCTCGTGGGTGGTACAAATAGGGCATGTGGGGGAGGTGGCAGGGTTGGGGTTGTTAGCATAGGGCATCTTCCAGCGATAGGCAAGCTTCTTGTTCCACAGTCGGCCCCATCTGGCCTTGAGGATGCAGAACTTAGTTTGTGGGTGATGTGAGAGGATGTCCAGAATTTATTGCTGGAGTGGGGTAGATGCAAGGGGGTGTTATCAGCCCAGGTGGTGGCATATATGCCTTTGAGGGGATGTTGTCCGAGGTGGCAGCTAGTGGGAAGGTTAAGACTGATCCCGTTGGTGAGGTTAGGTGCTAAGGCTCGTGGGGGAGTTGTGCCAAGAGGTGTGCAGGGGGGTTGGACAGTGGGCCAATAGGTGTTGTGGCGGGGTTGTTCTCCAGTGGTGTCGGTGTATCGTACAGATGCTGGTTGGTGGCTGCATTGCGTGCTAGTGCATCTGCTCTATCATTGCCCAATATGCCAGTGTGTGAGCGTACTTTGCAGAGGGTAGTGTGTGATCCTGCCAGAATGCGTTGGACAAGGTGAGTGCGGATAGAATGCAGGAGTTCAGAGTGAAGAGAACGTGTAGAGGTAGTAGGATCTTGAATCATTTTGTTAATGAGTTGGAGTGAGCAGAGGCTGTCAGTGTGCCAGGGTGAGGTCAGTATTATAGTCAATGCGTGCTATGGCTTGATGGATGGCCACTAATTCAGCCCGGTTGTTAGTTCTGGTGGCGCCTTGGCCTCCTGGGTTAATGGAATAGCTCATACCAGCCACAGGTATGTAGACCCCTGCACCTATTTTGCTGGGGGTGCCAGGGGCTCCCTTGATCAGGCTGCCATCAGTATAGACCTGCAGACCTAGGGTAGGTATGGCTGGGTAGTGGCAGGGGTAGATAACTGTGGGAGCAGAGGGGGGCAGTGGTGGGTGGTAGGCTGCCAGGGCAGGGTAGTGAGGGGATTTAAGAGTCCTGGGGTAGGTGATTTGTGTGTCTGAAGAGGTAAGGGTAGGATGTGCAGGGAGGTTATGTGGTTCCCAGTATGGTGAGATGCTGAGCATGTGCTGTGACCAGATGTCTTTGAACCCCTGGAGACGGTTTAGGTATTCAGGTTGGCTGCTTGGGTTGCTGATGATGAGAATGTGGAGCTTGTGGGAGGAGGTAGGGTTGTGATGTTTGCCCCCTAGCCAGGTTTCAGAGGTGCTGTAGATTTCAGGGAAAGGTCTGGAGTCCACGTGATGGATCCAGGGGTGGTGCAATAGTTTCTTGTAGGGGGCATTATAGTTGTCTGGGATGAGTAAGACAGTGCATGTTGGGATGTGTTGTGCTTCTGCGTGGTCAGCACTGGCTAGAGCCCACCTGAGTGCCTTGTGTGCATCGGTGACGGAGGTAGGGATGTCCACAAGTGATCCCCCTGTCCAGATGCTGTGGAAGAGATCCCCGTTGGCTCCAAAGAGCTGGTCAGCTGGGTTCATGGAGGAAAATTCTTCATAGGCAGAATCTAGGTTGAGTGGGGTAGCAGTGCGGTGATGGGTGATGTTGAGGTGTAGGTTAGCTTGGTGCAGGGCTGGGGGAAGAGTGTAGGTGGAGGCAGGGGTGTCCTTGTGTCTGGTGTATAGGGCTGCAAGGTCAGGTAGGAATCCTCCTTGTGTGAGTTGGTTCCAAGTTGAAGGGCGTGTAGTTTTATTGTATTCATAGTGTGTGTGGAGGGAGGTGAGAAGGGTGTTGGTACTATGACCCACACATTTCCCGGTGGGGTTATAGAGGAATGTAGTGTCTGCATGCGTGTGGGTTTGATGGCCTTCTGAGCCAGTGAGGATGCCAGTTTGGGCTGTGTGTTTGAGTGGTGATTGGATGTCCCAGGTAGGGTTTCGGTCATGAGTGTCTATGTGAAGAAGTTTGTGGACAAGGGCATGGTTATCAGCGTTGAAGCCAGGTGTAGTGGCCCATTGTCCCTGTTGCTGGGAGTTAGTAAGGTGGGAGTCTCTTCTGGGGTTAAGATGGGTTGTGGTGGTGGGTGTATCTTTGAAGGCCTGGAGAAGGGTGTCATAGGTGGATTGGCCCAGCATAGTGATGAGGTGGGTGGTGTGGTATGGTTGTGGTTTCCAGTGGACCTCAGAGGTGGTGGGAGTAATTGGGTTACTGTGAAGGATAGTGTAACCAATTTGGGTGTATTGACTGATATGGTCGTTGTGCATGGTGATGGGGGCCCATTGGAGGTGGGCAGTGGTGGTGATGCTGGTGTCCCTAGTGTCCATGGTCCGTTTGCTGCGCCAGCTGGTGATGCTGAGGGGTTTGTACTGGTTACCATAGGTGAGGTGAAGGAGACGGGTAGGGGGGGATGGGGATCCAGGGGTAGGGTGGAGCATTGCTGCCTTGAGAAGATCAGGGTTGGAGACCTTAGTGATGTTGTAGTGCTTAAAGAAGGGCTTGGCTGGGCCGCGGATGATGGCCTTGCAGAGGTGAAGGCGGGATGCCCAGGTTGTCGCGGCTTCATTGTTGCCCCATGCTTTACCGTAGTGGTCGACGTTGGCGTTCCATTCGGCTGTGGAGTTGCAGGTGGTCCACGCCCACCATTGTTCCCCGCTGAGGTCTCGGAGAGGGTCTGCTGTGTAGTCCGCTTCCTTGACAGGAGGTTGCGCTCGGCTGGTGGGGTAGCGCTGAGTTGGGGTGGAGGCCGGGCGGGCGACAAACATGTTCTGCGCATCGGCTGACGGTTTGGGTGGGATGGTGTATGACGAGGTAAGTTGTCGCTGCGGTAATGGAAGAGGGTTGGCATGGCTGAAGGAGGGGAGCAGGTCGGGGCTGTTGCCAGTGAGGTGTGCTGTAAGGAGGTTGAGGGAGCGCCGATGGTGCTTTGTGACTTTGCCCTGTGTGATAAGAGGGAGATCCGTGGTAGTGATAAGGTGAGTGCCTCCTGGAGTAACCAGGTCGTGGTATGTATAGATCCCTAGATCGTGGAAGGGAGTCACAAGGGAGACAGGGATGTGAGCAGGTTGAGGGAGTACTGATTGGATGTTGAGCTTATCCAGGAGTTCTGTGTCATTCCAGGTAATTTGGATGTTTGAATGGTCTAGGAGTTGAAGTTGCCGGGCAAGAGATGAGTATTGGAGGAGTTTGGGAGAGAGAGAGGTTGGAGTGAGAGTGTGGAAAGTTTTGAAGGTTTTAGTGAGGAGAGATTTGGTTAGTATGCCCAGGCGTCCAGTGTCATTCATGGCGTGGGTGAGGGCAGAGGCAGTAATTTGTGTGTATTCAGTGAGGAGAGAGGGGATCCCTAGGCCTGCCTCTGTTTTGGGCAGGTGTAGTGCCCTAGTGGGGAAGGACATGGGAAGGCTGCTGCACAGTTTGAATGTCTTAAGTACTGCTTTATCTATAATGTGGATGTCTGTGAGAGAGAAGGGGGCTACGATCATAGGGTATTTGATGGCTGCTCTGATGCATTGTGTGATTATGCGTATGCATTGTTCAGGGGTTGCCCTGCTTTTAGCTTTGTTGAGTATATGTAGGCCCTTGGTGTGGATAATGTCAAGGGTGGCATGCAGTTGGGTTTTCCAGTTGAGGGTGAGAGAGATGTGGACTCCTAAGTATTTGTAGGCTATATCTGGTGGTTGATAAGTGGCATATGTGTCTCCAAGGGCTATTTTGTCCTGGAGTCTTTGTTTGAGGATATCAGTGTGGGTGGGGTTTGAGGGGTGTGTCTTGTGAAGGATGCCACTGACCACACATTTGGTAGCATTGAGAGGGATGCCAGACCAGGTGCTGAACAGTTGGACTTTACCACATTGGATGCGGAGGTCCTCGACCGTTCCAGTGAGGACTGCGGTGTCATCCGCGTACCCCAGGCTGCTGGTGAGGTGCTCGTCAGCCTCCGCGGTGGGAAGGGAGGCAGCGCGGTATCCCCTACCTCCTGAGCATAGCCATCGGTGGAGGGGTTCAATAAAGATGATGAAGAGGAGAGGGGAGAGTGTGTCCCCTTGGATGGATCCCCTGGTGATGGGGATGGGTTGACCAGGTGTGTTGTTAAGGAGGATGTGAGTGTTGGAGTTGGTATAGATCCCTTTGACTGTGTCTATGGTGTCGTGGGTGAATCCAAGGTTGTGCATAATGCAAATAAGTTTTTGGTGATCTATCATGTTGAAGGCAGAGCTAAAGTCAAAGTAAGCTGCGTACAAGTCTTGTTGGAAGAGGGAGGCATCCTCTATGTTGTGAAGGAGGTTGAGGAGCTGCCTATAGGTGCTCTTGTCTTTTCTAAATCCCTCTTGGCAGGTGCTGAGAATATGATTGGTTTCTGAGTAGGTGGAAATTGTGTTGGTGATGAGAGAGGTCCAGAGTTTAGCCACAGAATTGTTAAGTCCTATGGGTCTATAGTTTCTGGGGAAGGTACGGGTCAGATTTTTTGTAAAGCATAACTGTGTGAGAAGTTTTCCAGCAGTCTGGGGTTTCTCCCAGGATCCAGGAGATTTGCATAAGTTTGTGAATGACAGTGTGCTTTTCGGTGGGGAGACACATCAGTATTCATTGGGTATCCCATCTGGTCCTGTGGCTTTATTTGTGGCCAGTTTTCTGATGCAGTCGGTGTAGGCAGTTGGGGATGAGAGGTAGGTGTAGGGTGAGGCAGTATGCTGAATAGAGGTGGCGGGGGTTTCGAGTTGAAATTTGTCAGTGTGTGTTTCCCAGGGGGGAGGGGTAGAGTAGGCAGTGTAGTTGCCATTGGGTGGGGGCACAGGGGGAGACATGAGTTTGCCCATGTGTTTGGTCAAAAGGTCAAGGAGATCTTTAGTTTTAGTATGAAGTGTTCCAGTTTGCTGGTTAAGAAGGACAGTGGGAGAGTGGGGCTGGCCGTCTGGTTTGAAGATGTGTCTATGCGTAACCCGCGCCTGTGTATTAAGGCGATGGCGAAACTTCTTGATGGCCTTGGTGCTTCTTTTCCTCCTTTTGCAGGGCTTGGATAGTGCGTAGCTCCTGGATAGTGTGTTGTATGTCATCAGTGGAGTGATTGACGGTATTGGGTAAGAAGGGGGGTTGGTGGAGGAGAAGGAGTTGGACTTGCGTTTTAGTTTTGTAGAGGGCAGTCCTGGAGGAAAGGATGGGGAAGAGCGCAGGTTATCATATCCAGATTGGGCCATGGAGTAGGATTGGGTGCGGAGAGTTTTAATGTGTTTCACGTGTTGGTTAAGTTGTTGGTAGGATTTAGCTGTCTTTTCTGGGGAGGAAGAATGCCAGAGATGGTTTGTTTAGTGGGGCAAGTCTCTATCATTATACTGAGGGCTTGATGCAGGGTGGTCATAAGGTGGTCGGCCATACTGTTGAGGTCTTCTGGAAGTGTAGTCATCAGTTCCTGCCTGATGGATTGAATGTGAGAGGCAGTCCTGTCTTCCCCAAGAAGGTCCTGAGCAGTTTGCCAGGCGGATTCTATGTTAGTGTGGGAGCTCAGGAATTGGTGGAGGTATTGAGTAGTGATTGGCTTGCCTAGTTTTCTCTTTGTCTGATAGTTTAAGAGGGAGGAGGAGCTGAGGGGAGGTGTAGGTGTTGGTTGGAGGTATGGCAGGAGGGGGGAGGAGAGTGGAGGTGAGGCGTTTGCTCAAGTGCATGGTGGTCTAGGGTGTCCCCCATTTGGTGGGTGCTTTCAGTGGTGTGGGTGCCCGGAGGTGAGTTGATGAGCAGGATATCATCAATACGACTGCTGTAGGGGGTGTTGTTGCTGCAAGAAAAGTATGTGTGAGGTCTGGGTTGGTGGTTGTGGAGTGATACAGAGTTGAGAATGTGTTGCTGGTGAGAAATGTCATCTGGATATTTGGTTAGACTGCTTCTGTCAGTGGTGTGGCATGTGGCATTCCAGTCCCCAGCTAGGATGTAGTGGTGGGTAGGATTTTTCTCAGTAATGTGGTGGATGTAGGAGTAGATGTTCTCTCTTTTGGGGGCATTGTTACAGGGCATGTAGACGCCCAGGACATGGGTTATGTTGTTTATGGTTTGGTGAGTAATGTGTCCAGAGAGTTCGACTGGAGTTTCATGATTGACTGGGTGAGCAGTGACTGTTTTCCTGATTAGGGTAATGACCCCTGCTGAGGGGGGTGACTATTTTGTCAGGGCTGGTAGCTTGGAGAGTAGTTTTGCTGTTGTGGTGGAAGTGATAATCATGCATGTCTGATTTAATCATGTTTATAATGGATTTTCTGTGTGAGAGTAGTTTGGTTTCAGTGAGAATTATTATATCATTATCCCTGGATCTAATGTGATCATAGATGACTTCCCAGGAGGATCCAATTCCCCTGCAGTTGATAGTGGTGATGTTAGTGTCATTAAGAATGTGTTCCTGCTGTTGGACAGGGTGGTCTGAGGTTTGTTCAGAGTATTTAGGCTTACTACGTTTCACCGGTGAGGTGGGCTTGGTAGTGCTGATGGACTGCTGCTTCTTGGACGGGGGGGGGAGCTCCAGGGATCCGGGTCTGTCTGAGCTTGTTGTATTCAGGGATGTTAGGCCTGCTGGGGGTGGGGGAGCTTTGCTGCCTGTATTGGGGGGGGAAGGTCACTTCGTGACCGTTTTTAGTGGTGGTAGTTTTCTTGGATTTTTTAGATTTTTTGGTAGAGGTGTAGGGTTTCTTAGGTTTTGCGTGGGATTCATCCTCAGATACTGGATAGATAATGTCATCATCTTCGTCTGTGGGTGTTTCAGTGTTATTTTGAGTGGTAGGGATTGTTTGATCTGGTGGTGAAGGTGGTGGATTGGTGTAGGTGTTGATCTGTTAAGAGTCTTCTAGGATGGTACCATTGGTATTAGGGTGGGGATTGGTTGGATCAAAATAGAGATCAGGTTGAAATGGATGGGCATGGAAGGAGGGTGTAGCCTGGCTAAGAGTGTAGATGCGCCCCTGGAGCTGGTGCCAGTCTTGGGGGGTTAGGATGGTGGGTCCAGAGATTTCAGAGTCAAGGTTGTACCATTTATTGTTGTAGTATTTGATAGTGATTGCATGACCATAGCCATTGGACCAGTAGTGCAGTATGAATTTGGTGCTATTGATGGGAATTCTGCTAAGGATTTGTTGTTTGGTGCTACCAAGTTGGATGCCTGTTTCATAGTTTTCTTCAGTGTTAGGAGATGAGGTGTGTAGTGGTGTGTATGGGTGGTTCCTGTGGCTGACCAGGTATCCAGTGCCAGTCTGCTTGGTGAAGGTGTAGTAGTCAATAAGGGCATTATTATAGTTTCCAGAGGGGTTGAGAAAATATGATCCCATAACCTTCCAGTGATTATCAGTGGCTCTAGTGACTTGAGTGTGGAGTTTGTTAGCAAAGTCTAGGACTAGATTGATATCCATGGCTTTGTATCCAAGGTAGGCATTGATGGAGTGAATTTGGCAGTGAGAGGCTGTTTGGGCTTCCCAGTATGGGGCAGACTCAGACTTACTTTGTAGGCGTCTGCTTCCTCTGGGTCTACCTCCTCTGAGTGTGGGGGTGTAGGAGGAGTGGAGAGGGGGCAGATGTAGGGGTACTTACTGCTGTGAGCATCCTCCTGAGTATCTGAGCTGTCCTATGGGTAGAGTGAGAGCAGGAGAGATAGGGGAGGGAAGAGTGCAGGCAAGGTTTAATCTGTTACAGGTTGTAATCTCAGCACAGGAGTGGCAGGCTGTGCCTTTGGTCTGGCAGGGGTTCACATTATAAGGAGATAGTGTCCAGAGGGGCTCATATCCATGTCTATTTTTTCTATTTTTGTTGCTCTTGCTATGGATGTTTCCACTGGGACAGTGGGTAGTGCTGATAAGAGAGAAGAGCAGGAGGAGCAGTGCTGTTATCCAGAGGTCCAGGGGGTTTGCTACTTCCTGTGTCCCTTGAAGGTGTTGGCTTTGGGGTAAGCCTTGTTGGCTGTGGTGCTGGCAACCTGTGGAGTGGTGAGTGTTTTGATGTTGTTGGTTTTTGGTGGCAGGGATGCAGGTGTAGAAGGTACTATAGGGTTTGGTTTGATTGGGGTTTACCTTGAGAGCAGCTGTTTGGAGGAAGCTGCTCCAGTCATTTCCCAGTTCAGGGTCTGCTGGGGTGTTGCAGTGCTCACTGGTGATGGCACCTGCTCCAAAGATGTCATCATCATCAGCGGCTTCATAGGGTGCAGGTGGCCAAGCTGCAGGTGGATCAGGGGGTTTCATGGTTGAGGAGCATGTCAACAATGGCCTTCTGGTAGGTGGTGACATGGTATTCGGGGGGGGGTGTCCATCCAGGGAGGTCTTGAGAGCCTTCCATTGGTCCAGGTCACCCTTGGTGTGGGGGTCAAGGGGGGCCTTTTCCCTTGGCGGAATTCTTGGAGATCTCTCTCCTGATCATCCAAGTGGCCAGGCAGTTCCAGATCTTGCCTGGCTTGCCCTTGGTCATGGCAGGGTCGTAGTCAGGGAGGAAGGAGGGCCTGAGGGTGTAGGTAGAGCCACCAGAATGGAGGATGCCTCTGGTGGAGAGGAAGGTTATCAGGACTGTAGCTCTGTTTAAGAGCATGAGGTGGATGCCTCGGTTGGCTTGTGTTGACCTGGTGATAGGATCATGTAAGTAGAGAGGGATGCCCTCCCTGGTGACAAGGGAGTTGTTAATGTGAGCAGCGGTGGTGACATAATCGCTGCAGATCTTTTCCCTGGAGATGATGTCCCACAGGTCTGGTGAGTGTAGGTCCTCATCAAGGCCCTCCAGCTCCTTGGGGAACATCCTCCTCAGAGTAGCGAGGTAGTGCCTGTTGGATTCCATGATGACTTGGTGCAGTCCAAGGCGGTCTTCAAGGTTGACGATCTGGTCAGTCTTCAAGATCACTGAGCACTGGTAGGCATCTGAGGGGATGTTGGAGGGGCTGATGAAGAGGCTGTAGTGGTCAGTCCTCCTGATGTGGAGGGGGAGCAGGGACTCAATGGACTCCTTGATTGCGGGAGTGGCGCACATGGCGCTGGTGACAGTCCTCTTGTCGCGAGTGGTCTCTACCAGCATGAAGTTGAGTGAGTTATGCACTGTCATGGTGTCGTCGTGGTCTTCTTTGTTAATCAAGGCGAGCTGGAGGATGACCTCGAGCTTCACAAGCCAGTTGGGTTTGTCTTCTGCTTCGATGTTCCTCCAGTCGGAGTGCATGTAAGCTTCAGAGGCTCGGCGAACCTCCTCGATGTCGTGGAAGTCGAGGTGGTCAGGAGGGGGATAAGTCACTGGGACAGAGAAGCTGAGGGGAGGTGATGGTGAGGTGAGTTTCCTGGGGGGTCCTGCGACTTCCGCATCATCTGCGGCGTTGGTCTTCTGCCCCTTGGCCTTCTTGGTGGGAGGGGCATGGTCATGGCCAGGGGCATCAGGGTTGGAGAAGGGTGTGGGAGGGTCAGTGACATCTGTGCCCTGTGCTTCTGTCATATGCTCCTCTCCCCCTTCAGCTAGGGGGTCTGGAGATGCCCCTGGGGCTGGTGGGTGTGCAGGGTTGGTTGTTCTGCCAGGGGGATAGTGGGGAATGGGTACAAGTGTTGTGGCAGTAGGTGCAGTGGGTTGCTCTGAGAGGACACTTCCACTGGGAGTATGGGTGGGGATCCTGGTCTGCTGACAAACATCAATGATCTGCCAGGCAGGGTTTCTGGTGGACCTGCCCAGGGAGGTAAGTCTAGTGATGGTGTTGGCTCTAGAGATGGTGCCCTTGGGATAGAGGCTCTCACTGTCTTCAATATTGACTAAGATTTTGCAGGGGATGAGGTGGTTGGTGTTTACTAGAGGGGTGAGAGTGGGTACCCCTGTCTCAAGGTTTCTGCTTTTGGCTAGGACTGCAAAGTTGCAGAGGTGTTTGATAGTCAGGAGGGGGAGTTTGTGCAGGTGAGTGGCATGAATGTGGACTGTTACTTTCCACTCTACGGGTGTAGTAGGGGTGCTGCAGACTTGGTCGACATGCTTTTCACTGATGTCGCCAGCCAGTATGCCAGGGGGCATCTGGCGGAATGCTGCGTTGACATGCCTAGCAACTGAGTCAGGGGTGGTGCAAGCCAAGGCATTGTCAGGGAAGAAGCCGGGTCTGGGCCTGTTGGTAAGCCTCATGCTGGTGGTGTTGCCAACAATGCCTCCCAGCACCACCTTGATAATCTTGGCATCTTGGGGAATGCCGTGGATGGGGTAAGTCACAACTGTTTGGTCGCTCAGCTTGGCCGCGAAGGGGTCGATGTTATGGAAGACTGATTCGTCGTTGGGTGACGGAGGGTGGATGGTTGCGTTAATTTCCTCGTGGGTCTCATAGACTCGGATGGCTCGCTGTAGGTGAGTATCCAGGAAGACGTGGCGTTGCGCGGTGAATCCTCGGGGGGGGTAGAGGACGTCCCCTCTGGATTCGAGCACAGGCTTGGTGCCACTGAGACCTGTCGAGGAGATATTGTTATTTGCGAGGTTCGGATAGCTGCCGTCAGGCTTATGCTTTCCATTTTGGGGGCTGCCGTCAGGCTTTTGCCCCCCATTGAATCTGCAGGATTCAATAGGTCTCTCACCTTCGCCACGATGGACGGTATTATCCCTGTAAGGGTGGATTTGGGGGAGATGTTGGTTTGGATGGAATGTGTTGTTGCGGAGCAGGGAGACGCAGCAATGGTCGAAGGGAGGTTGAGGGTCGGTGCGTGAGTACAGGTCGTTACTGGGGAGGCACGACTCGTAGTTCTCACCTGTGAGGAGCTTAGATTGGAAGGGGCCATATCGGAGCATTGTATCGTTGGAGGGTTGTGGGGCTTGAGAGTTGCAAGTGTTGTGGTGTTGGAAGGCTGTGCTTGTTAGGAGGATAAGAAGGACGACGATGTGGATCGTCGCGTTGGAGATGGTATCTTTTCCATAGTAGGGTTTGGTGGTGATTTTTGATTGTTTGATGCTAGAAGTGGAGATGATATTTTTTTTGATGGTGGTCAGGATTCGTCGGAGGGTGGTGACGATCATCGTGGGATTTGGTATGCAGGTGCCCCATCCTGGAATATCTGTATAGCAGGTGTTCCAGGATCGCTTCGCGACAGCGTGTCCGCTCGAAACGTGGTGTTGTTCTTCTTGTTTGGTGTAGATTTGGTAATCCGCCTGGTACGGGGATTTGGTGGTAGAATTTGGTTGGGTGATGCTGGCAGAGGCGTTGGGCGCTTTGATATTCCCTACCTTTTTCCATGGGTTTTGCTGCGCTCTGGTGCTTCCAGAGCGCTGCTTCCCTGGATTCGAACTGCTCGCTCGCCGACAGTTGAGATGGATCACTTTGGAGGAGGTGGAGGTGGGGAGCGGTGGATCTGAGATGGGGGCACATTGCTCATTTCCCTCGCGGGTGTGATCGTTACAAAGCCTAGCGTCGCGGCATTCCGAATCCAGTTTCCGCTAATGCGGAGGGGAAGTAGCGCCTACAAAATCTGCTCTCGATGTTTGTCGGTATGCTCTCTTGTATGTATGGGAGTCTAAGCTAACTAAGTCTTTCTGGCCCTATGCCTTCCTAGCTGCGTGTTACCTTCGTAATCGCTTGCCCAATCAGGGAGATAAGACTCCTCATGAGCTTTTCTTTGGGTTTCAGCCTGATGTGTTGATGTTGCGCGTGTTCGGATGCCCTTGCTACGTTACGTTAGTCAATGGGAAGAAGCGCAACAAGCTGGACGAAAGAGCGTTATCTGGTAGACTGGTTGGGTATTCCCTGGTGAGTAAGGGTTATTTTGTTTGGGTTCCTAAGTTGCGCCAGGTAGTAGAGAGTCGTGATGTACTCTTCTATGAGCAGTTTGATCATAACTGTATTCCTGGGCTATCTCCCTATGACGGGTCGCCGTATGTCTCTCGCATCCCTGCCGCTATCAACGGACATATGCCTGTGCCTACGGTTAATTCCCTTGACCCTTTGCTAACCCCAATTGTCGACCGCTGCCCTGATCATGGGATGACCTTGTGTCCCAGGTCAGGGGCTGATGGTGCTGTATTGTGTGTGAAGGCACTGTGCGGGCGAGATTCTGCAGTTCTTTCAGATAAAATCTTAGCCGAATCGCAGGGGGTCGCCAGGCCCTCCTCTGCGCCACATTTCGTCGGTGAAGATTTAGGATTACGACAGCCTTCGATCATAGTGGTACCTGGATCAGGTCCATTGACTAATAGTCGCCAACCTCCGACCACCTCGGATGGCTCGCGGGTGTCGTTCATTCAGACGCCTCCTGTCGTCCCTGGTGGATTACTCGGGTCAAGCCCATGTGATGATGTAGCCGTTGCCGATAGTGCAAGTGATGATCTGGAACACTGGTCGGGTTCCGATACTGCGTATGGCTGGGGTGTTCCGGTCGTCCCAGGCTTCGTTGATATAGAGGCAAATAAGGCCGGCCCTGTTCAACCAGGCAGTAGTTCTGCACTGGGGGCTATACTACCGGTTACTGCTGATACTGCTGATATCCCCGCTGCTCATGTACAAGTACACTGCTTGTACGTGGGAGCATACATTTCCACTTCCACTGAACTGACCTTCAAAGCTGCCATGCTTCCCACCAACCCTGACAGGGATCAATGGCTCCTTGCTATGAAGGATGAGATGGCGTCCCTCCATGCCCACGGCACTTGGGCGCTCACTCCACTGCCTCCTAAACAGAGGGTCCTGTCTGGCAGGTGGTTATTTGTGAAGAAGGTTGGGGTTGATGGTTCTATCCGCTTCAAGGCACGTTTTGTGGTTCGTGGTTTTCTTCAGCGTCCTGGGTTGGATTTTCATGATGTATATGCCCCCGTTTCTTCTGAAGCAGGTCTGAGGGTGCTCCTGGCTGCCATCACTCATAGGAAGATGTTTGTTCGGCAGCTGGACATCAAGACTGCATTTCTGAATGCTCCCCTTGAACCTGGTCTGGACCTGTACTGCCACCAGCCTGAGGGCTTTAAGGTACTTGGTCCTAACGGTGTTCCCCTTGTGTGCAAGCTGATCAAGTCCCTTTATGGTTTGAAACAGGCGCCCAGGGCTTGGAGTATGGATGTCAAGCGGGTTTTGGTTGCACATGGTTTTATTATGTGCAAGGCGGAACCTGTTCTGTATTTTAGGAGGGATTCTAATGGTGGGTGGAGCTATGTCCTAACCTATGTTGATGATTTTATCTGTGCTTTTAGTGAGCTGGATAGGTATGTTTTGCTGATCAAGGCTATGGAGAAAGCTGGCTGGGAGGTCAAAGAGATGGGTGTGCCGGTTCAGTTCCTCTCCTTGGACATGGCTTGTACACTTGACTCTGACGGCAGGTGTGTTCAGATCAACCTCTCCCAGCACTCCTACATTGTTGATCTGGTGGAGCAGTTTGGTCTTACTGCTGCTGCCAAGCCCAGGTTTGGTGCCCCCATGGACAAGTCCACCGTCACTGACCCACCTGGAGAACCCCTGTCCTCTAATAGCCAGTACCTCTCTCTTGTTGGTGCTTTGCTATACCTGGCTACTTGCACCAGGCCTGATATTGCCTTTGCTGTGAGCTACCTGTCCAGGTTTTCTGCTCACCCTTCCGTTCCCCTGTGGGGGGCAGCCAAGCGTTTGCTTTTGTATTTGAGGTCACACTCCCATCTGGGACTCACTTACACACACAGCCCTGAGTTCTCTTTTACTGTCTTTAGTGACTCATCCTTTGCTGATGATGGGTCTGACAGGAGATCTCAGACTGGCTTTGCTGTCCTGGCTGGAGGGTGCATAGTGAACTGGATGAGCAAGAGGCAGCCTACAGTTGCCATTAGCTCTTGTGAGGCTGAGTATCAGGCCCTGTCTCAGGCTGCCAGGGAGGTGCAATGGTTGAAGAAGTTGAGGGTGGATCTGGGTCTGCCTTGTGATTTAGTTACCATTCAGGGAGACAACATAGGGTCTCTGAGATGGGCCAATGACTGGCAGCTCCTCCCTCGCAGCAAGCACATTGATGTTATTCATCATTACATCAAGGAGCTGGTGGAGGATGGTTCACTAGATGTTGCCTATGTTAACACCAAGGACAACTGTGCTGACCCGTTCACCAAGCCCCTTGATCCTGCTGTGTTCTGGAAGTTAGAACCTCTAAAAAAAAAAAATTGGGTTACATCGGTTTCTTTGGTTATCATTGTATGGCATTAGGTTCCTATTCCCGGATCGGGTTTTCTATACCGTTGTTACCCATCTTTGATATTCGGTTTTTCCTCTCTTACTAACTTGGCAAATTTGTGGATTTTGCCTTGTTTCATTCCTTCCTATAACCCTTTGGGTTTCCTTTGAAGTTCTCTCGATTATTCGGAGTTCTTTGATTTTTTTTTTTTAATTGTTACATATAGTTCTATGTCACCAGTGCCATAGGTGGAGAAGTAGTATTGTATGTCACCTGTGTCATAGGTGGAGTGTCAGCATGAATTGCGGTGCTCTCACGCGCTTTATGACTTGGTGACTTCTTATGTACTTCCTTAGAACTATCGGCTCTGTCAGCTTCCCGTAGTGACAGCTTCCCGTAGACTGTGTCATCCTTTGAGTGACTCAGTGTTGACAGCTTCCTGTTGGCTGCGTCACCGTTCAGCCTGAACCCTGTTAGGTTCCTGTCTGCTACCCCCCCCTTTCACCACTGGTGCCCCTTTATGGGTCTCCAGTGCTTGTAACGTTATTCTCGTCTCCGCATTTATAGATTGGCGTGCTGCACACACTAAGTCCACTCTCCGGAGTGTTATCCAAGCTGATAGTTCATTATCAACTCTGATCTGGTGGGATTGCAGGATTATGCCTGGCTGTCTATGAGTTGCAATGGAGTATGCATTAACAAGGGCAGCCTGGAGACAGATGGTCCATTTGAGTTGGTCTTTGATGTGTGGGGAGCAGGTGTCGTACTGGTGGACTAGGGTGGCCAAGCTAGTAGTGTGCAGATGGAGGGGGGCAATGATGGAAGCTGGGTGTTTGGGCATGTCTGACGTTGACCAGATTGAATTAGGAAGGGATCTGATGGATGGGTAGAGTGCAAAAAATGCTGTGATGATTTGGTACATGGGGGCTCTGAACATGTTGACCAGGAGTTGAGGTGGGACGGTTGATTGTTGACATATGTTTTCCAGGATGGTGATAAGTTCACCTAGTGGGTAGTGTACTGGGTGAGTTCCTACTAGGGATTGGAAGCTGAGTCGACATGCATTACAGTTGTTAGGGATGTCATCAGGGTCAAAGGGATCCGGTGAGGAGGGGGGGGGAGGGTGGAAGTTTGTGATGCCCACTGGTGTGTAGATGGTGTTTGCAGTTTTGTTGGTTGGGAGTGGTTGGTCAGATTTGACTGGCTGCTTGGTGTGGGTGAGTGGTGCATTGTTGGTTTGAAGGGCAATGATGACACTGTGGTACATGTGGGTTAAGGTGGCATGCATCTTAGTCAGGTGGCCAAGAATTTTGGTTGCATCTGCATTTTTCTGTTTAGTTGCTGACCTGGTTTTCCTTGTAGGTACAGTAGGTTGGGTTGGAATGATGGGGGGTATAGTGAAGCCAGCTGCTTTGCAACATTCTGCCCATGATTTTGGGAGGTCCTGGACTGTTGGCCAGTCTAGGGGCTCTTGTGGAAATCCTGGGGGTGCTTGCAGGAGTTTTGTGGGGTCAGTGAGTGCTGCAGGGGTAGTGGGGTGGTCTAGAAAATCCTGAATGAAACTGTTGAGATCTTCCTCAGTTGGTGCCTGTGGATGGGGAATAGGGATTGGTACTTTGGGTGCTCTAAATGCAAGATTGGTGATAGGACTAGTACAGATAACTGAGGTATGGCCATATCCACCACAATTCCAGCATGTAATGGGACTGTGGGTTGTTCTGTCTATTGATCTTCTCTTCTTTTGGGTTAGGCGGAAATATGCTTCATCAGACAGGGTTGGTAGGAATTCTGGGTCACAGACAGAAGGAGGAGGAGGGGGAGGGAGAAGAGGAGGAGGTTGTGGTGGAGATGGGGGAAGAGGAGTTGGAGGGGGAGGTGGAGGAGAAGGGGGAGGAGGAGGGGGAGGAGGAGTAGGAGGAGGGAGGGAGAGGAGGAGGAGGAGAGGATGTGAGACGTTGCTTCCACTTTGACTTTCCTGCTGGAGCCAAATGATGGAGGCCATGGTGGTAGGGTTTCAATGTATCCCATGGTTCATCAGTAGGTCATTGTCTGGGGTGCTCAAGCGGTGATGGCTGGTGGTACAACCGAGAGCTTGGTGGTGTAGATGCCACTGGCTAGGATACTGAGCCCTTTGAGACCAATTGTGGTACCCATACCCGGCCTTCTCTCCATGCGGTAGGGGGGCTTTCAATCTGGCAGAGTAAACAAATGACAGTGTAGATTTGTATATCACATCAACTCAATCAATAGGTAAGGAAAGTCACATTATGTGACAAATGAGACAAAATGCATCAGGCACTTGTTCAAAAAGCATAAAGTGAGCTCCACGGATTGACATTGTTAAGACAGAATTGTCGTCAGGTTTAAACGTGTTCCCTTCCCCCCTCTGGGAAAAGGCAAAGAGGGTATGACTTACAGAGGCGGAAAAGAAGACGATTATGAAGAAAGACAATGTAAAAGAGTTCCCTTCTTCTCTTTCCTCTTTTCTCCCCCCCCCTGGTGGAATGAACTGATACGGGGGGGGTTAGGGGTGTTACCCTAGTATGAGGCCAATCAGCATTTGAGGTTCATGTGGTAGATGGTGTCTGTAGTTAAACACCAGTGGCCATGGAAACAAGAAGATAGGTCACTGGGGGAGGTCTCATGAGTGGAGGGGCACTTTCCTAGCTCAGAGTCAGTGGTATCAGATTTCTCATCGGTGGTATCTTCACCTCCAGAGTTGTCTCCAGAGCTGTACAGTGGGGATTCCAGAGTGGGGGTCTTCTGGCAGGGGTTTGGGCAGGCTGGATCAGATGCCCATATCCTCCACAGAGTGTACAGGTTGTGTCTGTTGGGTCAACTGGAGTGGATGAGAAGCATTGCTTCCCATAGTGTCCCCTGCCATTGCAGTTGACGCAGACCTCTGTCAGCTTGTTGTCGTGGGGCTCAAGTGACGGGCTGCTCGGTCTCTGACAGCTAGTACACTGACCTTCATGATGCTCGGATCCACCACAGTTTGCGCAGTTGTGAATCCTTGATGCATATGGCGATAGATTCGGACAGTAGAAAGCAGTGTGTCCAAACCCTGTGCATATGGTGCATTGGGATGAACTTGGCGGCCACAGACCCTGCTGGGGATTCTGGCGTCTGTGGGAGGGTAATGCTTGGTCGTCAAGTTGGACATTGATTCCAAATGCACTGAGCATTGGTATGGCCCTGCTCACCAGGTCCGCGGCTACTGCTGCTTCTTGGGAAGCTCGGATGTCGGATGGCTCCCCGTCCGAGGTTGGCGATGGTGGTGCAGTAGACGCGTCATCTTCAGATGAGGATGCGGGTGGCTGGTGAACAGGGGTGGATGGGGCAATAGCATCATCCTGGGCAGAGGCTGGGTAGTCGCAGAGAGGTTGATTTAGAGTAGTGAATGAGTCGTAGTAGTGGTTTACCCCTTTTTTGACGTTCGGCATTAAGTAGAACCCCTGGCCCCAATCTTGCCGAATGTAGCGCAGAGCTCTGGCTGCGTTGTTAGTACGCGCGTCTATGAGATTAGCGAGGGGTGTGGGACAGTGTTGCAGAATGTGGTTCATAGCCATGTAGTTTGATACAGGTGTGATTCTGCTGTTCCTGGGGTAGTTATAGCCATCTGAGGGTTCATCTACGGGCTGGTAATCTAGATCGGCGTCGATAACTGAGAAAACTGATGATCTGAGGAGCAGAGGTGCTACAAGTAAGGTTCGTATACCAGTCGACTAATACATCGGAACCACCCTTACCATCAATTGGCGCTTGGAGCATTGCGACGGCTTGGGATGAGGTGTGGGTGGTGCGGAGGTGACGAACAAGATCAGGCGATAGGGGATTGGAAGAATTTGATATTCTTGGTAATGACGGGAAGAAGAGGGAATGGGAGGGTGGGGTGGGGTGGGTGGGTGGGTGGGTGGGTGGGGTGGGGTGGGGGGGGGGGGCAGGTGGTTTGGCTTGCGGGGCCAGAGAGGGTAGGAGAAGGCGGGATTAGGGAGAGGGGTGGTGGGGGCGCAGTGGGGTGTTGCGTGGGCAACGTACTGGTGTTCCAGCGGGGTGCCTAGCAATCAGAGAAGATTCTGCAACTGAGATCCTTTTCCTTCGGTTGTTGCGGCGGCAACTGTTCAAGGCACTGCAGATGCGCGGGAGCTCGGAATCTACGGACAGGGTAACAGGCTTGATGCGCTCAAGTCTGTTGCAGTGGAACACGGGACGGCAGTGATGAGCGATAACCTTTAGCTTTCCGCAGTGGTTAGCGTGATGGGCCCATAACCTTTAGCTTTCCGGAGTATTATCTCGTGAGGACTGACACAGGGAATAGCGAAGGCGCTAAGCTTACAATCGTGATAGCATGCCAGGCGGCAAGCTAGGTATACGAAGGGAAAAGGCGACAGTACCTCAGGGTACTGCCGCCGGTAGGTGCCGGCCCTAACGGCTGGAGGCACTACTATGGAAGCTTCCAGGCGGAAGGCCTGGTGCCCCAAGACACTCTAGCTGAGCCGGGAGAACCGGTCTATAACAGCTTAGGGTTGGCTGAAATTCATGTAACAATCCAAATGCAAGCCCCTTTGAGAATGTGCAGGAAAGCAGGACAGACCGCACAGTTGCATACCTGTCAAGAAGTGCAGGACCTCCAGCTGTGAGCCATCGACCTTGTCAAAATGACCCTTATGCACTTATGCGGACATTTGTTTTCATGCTCCTTCAAATTGCTCTGGAATACCGGTAATGGAATGTGCTGGAATATCCGCAGTCAGCCCTCTAATATGTGTATTTTTTGGTGTACATGAATGCAGTTTAGATTCGGTAGCTTGAACTTGAACTTGAACTTGGTTACATAGCTTCAGCCAGCAATTTGGATGCTCGCCGTCTTCGACAGTAAACAAATAGTACCAGGAAAATATTTACCCGACCAAATCACTTTTTATTTTGTATTTCGTTTTTTTCATTTTTTTCATTTTTATTTTTATATTCCTCTTCTTCAGAACGAAAAAACAGTACAAAAAATAACCTATTTATACCTATAAAAAACACTTGATCCAGTCTCTTCATACATTCATGGATGAACAAAGGAAGCTTTTCTCGCCCTTCAACTTCTGGATTGCACATCAGACAATGTAGAGGAATCATTTTGCTCTCCGATTGGGAAATCAGGCTCTGATACTTTCATCTCGAATTCAGCAAGGCTTCGTCAGTACGTTCAAAAACCACATGGTCTTCATCTTGAAATTCGGTAGCACGAGCAGCCACGTTGCTGGCTGGAGCCATGTAACAAAGTTCAAGTTTTGAAATACGGTACCCTGCATAGCACTGGAGCTCACGCAGTATCGCCAACAAGCTAAGGTTCCAGCCAGGGTTGTTCAGGACGCTGCGTCCTGCGTCGCAGACGCAACGTCAAAGTGTCCGTTGCATCCTGAGGCTCAATGTGGGGAAGGTCCGTTGAGTCGCAGTCTCGGCTTCAGTAGGTTGGTTGCGTCGCAGGACACAGGCTATGTGTCGGTTGCGCCCCAGGACGCATGCTATGAAATTGGTTGCGTCTCAGGACGCAGGCTGTACAATTGGTTGCGTCTCAGGACGTAGAGCTGGGGTTCATCAACAACCCTGATTCCAGCAATACAGCCTTGGGGCGAGGGTTGCTCAAGGGGACTCGAAAATCTGGATCATGAGACGTAACATGATTCAAAATATGTGTCTACAACGCAGTGGACAGCCGGACTATCCAAAATATGTCATGTCACGCTAAACAACACGTATAACAACCTTGTGTGGGGCTACTCGCCTTATTCGGTAGTAACAAAAAACAACAGCAGCAGCGTCTGCAATCCTCACAAACTGCCCGACTCTAGTACCTTTCAGCTTAAACTCTTTAGGAGTGACTGGACAAAAGGCACTCTGTGATCCATATTTAGATGAAATAGGTTACAGTAAGGTGAGTGCCGTCATAAGGCTCACACCAGTAAAGGGGGGCCGGGGCAGACACACCAGGGTACCAGGGTTGTGCATGACGCGCGTCCTTGCGTCCCAGGACGCAACATGGGGAGGGTCCGTTGCGTCCCAGACGCAGATCCATGATGTTGGTTGCGTCGCAGACGCAGGTTCAAGATGTTGGTTGCGTCTCACCCATCAATTGATTGACCCACCACCACTCCATTGCCGTGGGCTAAGGCTTCTTTTGATAGTTAGACGCACCCTAATGACCTCAATGCGTCCCAGAACGCAACCTACCAAATTGGATGCGTCCCAGGACACGCAACCCCTGGGGTCCGTTTGAAGTACCCTGCAGGGTACCCGAATGAAAAAAAATCTCAATTTTTTTTGAAGTGAAGAGGGATTAGCCCCATTAAAATGTCCGTCCGTCCGTTAGTCCGTGTTTCACAAACAAAATTTTCAGGTTTTATGAGAAACATCAAAAAGTTGAACATTCAATATTTTTGATGAATCATAAGACTTATTTATACTGGACAAATTCTGACCAGAGCACATATGAGCATCGCAATTCACGAAAAGGAGCTCAGGTTGGGCCAAATAGCTACAATTAACGGTTAACAATTTGATTTCAGGGTGTTTAGAGCTAACATTTCAAATTTGAACCACTTGAACATGAGCGCACATGTAGGTTTGGTAGCAGAATTGTCGTCAAAAATTGGAGGCGAAACATGTAAGCATCACAATGGACGAAACATTCCCCGAGGGCACTACAGCTATAATTAGCCCACGGACCCCACCTCAGGGCCGTGCGTGGGGCAGGGGCGGTGGCCACCGGGCGGGGGCGGGGGCGGTGGCCACCGGGCGGGGGCAGTGGCGGGGGCAGGAGCAAGCCACGCCACCTGCCGCTGGCCAAAAACCCGTTCAGGAGGACGGGACATACCGTTCACGTCTGGGCTGGGCCGAAACATGCAATACCTTGTACAAATTCCGTAAAATCAACCAGACACCTGATTGGCCTCATTTTACTTACATCAAATTCTAAAAAAAAGTAAACCTACATACATGCATTTCAAAACATTACTGAAACGTTCAATACTGCTTAAAAATCAACAACCCTTCAAAAACTCTCTTGTACGTCACTTAATAGTTAACAATGCTAAATCACCAATCAATTCATTGGAATTCAATTAATTTAAAGCCTCCTGGCGCCCTTCGAATTTAATCCAATGCGAATTGATACAATTTATCAGCTAGTAAGCACTCCGAAGAGTGGACAGAGATGTTGCAGCGGAACAGACGCGCCAATCTATACACGGAGACGAGAATAGTTACAAGCACAGGAGACCCATTAAGGGGCACCAGTGGTGAAAGGGGAGGTAGCAGACAGGACCCTAATAGGGTACAGGCTGAACGGTGACGCAGCCAACAGGAAGCTGTCATCACTGAGTCACTCAAAGGATAAAGCAGCCAACAGGAAGCTGTCACTACTGAGTCACTCAAAGGATGACACAGTCTACGGGAAGCTGGCAGAGCCGATAGTTCTAAGGAAGTACAAAAGTAGTCACCAAGTCATAAAACGCGTGAGAGCACCGCAATTCATGCTGACACTCCACCTATGACGCAGGTGACATACAATACTACTACTCCACCTATGGCACTGGGGACATAGAACTATATGTAACAGATTAAAAAAAAAAAAAAAATCAAAGAACTCCGAAAAACCGAGAGAACTTCAAATGGAACCCAAAGGGTTATAGGAAGGAATGAAACAAGGCAAACACCAAAATTTGCCAAGCTAGAAAGAGAGGAAAAACGAATACCAAAGATGGGTAACAACGGTATAGAAAACCCGATCCGGGAATAGGAACCTAATGCCAAACAATGATAACCAAAGAAACCGATGTAAAAAAAAAAAAATGACCCTATTAAGAAGCGGTCATACCAAGCATCCGGATAAACCTCCAGAACACAGCAGGATCAAGGGGCTTGGTGAAGGGGTCAGCACAGTTGTCCTTGGTGTTAACATAGGCAACATCCAGTTGACCATCCTCCACCAGCTCTTTGATGTAGTGATGAATAACATCAATGTGCTTGCTGCGAGGGAGGAGCTGCCAGTCATTTGCCCAACTCAGAGACCCTAAGTTGTCACCCTGAATGGTAACCAAATCACAAGGCAGACCCAGATCCACCCTCAACTTCTTCAACCATTGCACCTCCCTGGCAGCCTGAGACAGGGCCTGATACTCAGCTTCACTAGAGCTAATGGCAACAGTGGGCTGCCTCTTGCTCATCCAGTTCACTACACACACCCCAGCAAGCACAGCAAAGCCAGTCTGAGACCTCCTGTCAGACCCATCATCAGCAAAGGATGAGTCACTAAAGACAGTAAAAGAGAACTCAGGGCTGTGGGTGTAAGAGAGTCCCAGGTGGGAATGTGTCCTCAAATACAAGAGCAAACGCTTGGCCGCCCCCCAGAGGGGAGCTGTAGGGCGAGCAGAAAACCTGGACAGGTAGCTCACAGCAAAAGAAATATCAGGCCTGGTGCAAGTAGCCAGGTAAAGCAAAGCACCCACAAGAGAGAGGTAATGGCTGTTGGAGTCCAGGAGGACCCCAGGAGGGTCAGTGACTGTGCATTTGGCCATGGGGGCAGCAAACTTGGGCTTGGTAGCATCAGTAAGCCCAAATTTCTCCACCAGATCAACAGTGTAGGAGTGCTGGGAGAGGTGGACCTTAACACACCTGCCTTCAGAGTCAAGTGTAACATCCATGTCCAAAGAGAGGAACTGAACCGGTGCACCCATCTCTTTGACCTCCCAGCCAGCTTTCTCCATTGCCTTGATCAGCAAAACATACCTATCCAGGTCACTAAAAGCACAGATAAAATCATCAACATAGGTCAGGACATAGCTCCACCCACCAATAGAATCCCTCCTAAAATACAGAGCAGGTTCTGCCTTGCACATAGTAAAGCCATGGGCAACCAAAACCCGCTTGAAATCCTTACTCCAAGCTCTGGGTGCCTGCTTCAGACCATAAAGGGACTTGACCAGTTTGCACACAAGGGGAACACCGTTAGGACCAAGTACCTTAAAGCCTTCAGGCTGGTGGCAGTACAGGTCCAGACCAGGTTCCAGCTTAGCATTTATAAATGCAGTCTTGATGTCCAGCTGCCGAACAAACATCTTTCTATGAGTGATGGCAGCCAGGAGCACCCTCAGACCTGCTTTAGAGGAGACGGGGGCATATACATCATGAAAGTCCATCCCAAGACGCTGCAGAAAACCACGAACCACAAAACGTGCCTTGAAGCGAAGAGAACCATCAACCCCAACCTTCTTCACAAATAACCACCTGCCAGACAGGATCCTCTGCTTAAGAGGCTGTGGAGTGAGAGCCCAAGTACCATGGGCATGAAGGGACGCCATCTCATCCTTCATAGCAAGGAGCCATTGATCCCGTTCAGGGTTGGTAGGAAGCATGGCAGCTTTATAGGTTAGTTCAGTGGAGGATGAAACATATGCTCCCACGTACAAGTAGTTTACTTGTACATGAGCAGCGGGGGTATCAGCAGTATCAGCAGTAACAGGTAGTATAGCCCCCAGCGCAGAACTACTGCCTGGTTGAACAGGGCCGGCCTTATTTGCCTCTATCTCAACGAAGCCTGGGTCGACCGGAACACCCCAGCCATACGCAGTATTGGAACCAGACCAATGATCAAGATCATCACTTGCGCTATCGGCAGAGGCTACATCGTCACATGGGCTTGACCCGAATAATCCAGCAGGAATGGCAGGGGCGAAGTGTTCAACAACCCCTGCGAGCCATCCAAGGTGGTCGGAGGTTGGTGACTATTAGGCAATGGACCTGTAACAGGCTCCACTATGATCTGAGACTGCCTTAATCCTAGAGCTTCACCGACGGAACTTGGCGCAGAGGAGGGCCTGGCGACCCCCTGAGATTCGGGTAAAATATTATCTGAAAGGACATCAGAATCTCGCCCGCCCAGTGCCTTCACACGCAATACAGCGCCATCAGCCCCTGACCTGGGACGCAAAATCATCCCATGACCAGGACAGCGGTCGACAATTGGGGTTAGCAAAGGGTCTAAGGAATGAACCGCAGACTCAGGCATGTGTCCGTTGATAGCGGCAGGGATGCGAGAGACGTACGGAGACCCGTCATAGGGAGATAGCCCAGGAATACAGTTATGGCTAAACTGTTCATAGAAGAGTACATCACGACTCTCTACTACCTGGCGCAACTTTGGAACCCAAACAAAATAACCCTTACTCACCAGGGAATACCCAACCAGTCTACCAGATAACGCCCTTTCGTCCAGCTTGTTGCGTTTCTTCCCATTGACTAACGTGACGTAGCAGGGGCATCCAAACACACGCAACAACGACACATCAGGCACGACCCCATAAAACAGCTCGTAGGGAGTCTTGTCTCCCTGATTGGGCAGCCGGTTACGAAGGTAACAAGCAGCTAGGAAGGCATAGGGCCAGAAAGACTTAGCTAGTTTAGACTCCAGGTGGATGCTTCTAGCTACAGACTGCAAGACCCCATTGTACCTCTCCACAGTTGCATTCTGCTGTGCAGTGTATGCCAACGATAACTCATGCACTGCCCCAACCGATATCAGCCAATCCTCGAACCACTTAACAATAAACTCCTTGGCCCTGTCAGATCTCAGACATTTAAAGGCAAACCCCTGCAGCTGATTCATCCATCTGAGGATGATAGTTTGGACTGCTAAGGGAGCTTCATCCCTGGTCCTCAAGCACAATACCTCAGCATAGCCAGAGTATTGGTCTGTGAGGCACAGAATATAAAACTCCCCACGCAGGCCCCTAATATGAACTGGTCCCATGATATCCAAGTGAAGCCGTTGGAGAGGTGCACGGATCTCAATTTTGCTTCCTTTAGGAAAAGGGAGACGTTTGCCCTTAGCCTTCTGACAAGCATCACACGGGATCTTAGCCATCCGTTTCACTTGACCAAGACTGAGGGGTAAGTTCTTAACCATACCCTTCTCGACAAGTTTGTGCAAGGCATCATAGCCGGGGTGACCCAACCGCCTATGCCACAACCAAGCAGGAGTGGTAGGGATAACAACTCCACCGTCCTCATCAACATCAAGTGCAAACGCTGGATAATTGTCAGCAACTCTGAAACAGCGACGAGAGGTGCTACAAGGCCTACATGCAAACTTGTAAACACCATCACTGGAAGCAGGGAAAGACCAGAGAAAAGAAGAGCCCTGAGTGGCAGTGCAACTAAGACTATCAAAAGAAACCTGGCAGTGGAGAGAATGAGCCACAGCATTTACTGACAGGAGGTTCACCGGACAGTTAGGGATGTAGAGAACATCAGTTAGAGTGATCGATGTTGGTAACCAATCACTACATAACACAATGGATCCCATTCCCTCTGACCGTTGAATCACCCCATCACCAAATCGAACCGTATGCCCAACAGCAGAAGCCCTATACACAGTGAACAACGACTTATCACCTGTGATGGACATTCCAGCTCCAGAGTCCACATGCCAGACACCCTCAGAAAGACTCGGGCTACACACGTTAGAGAACTTCGTAGTGCAAGAGAATAGGACAGAGCGTACCTCCTAGTTCTTGGACATGGCGTACCCATCAATCTGAGCCTGCAAGGAGGACATCTGCCTGCGAGTCAGCGAACCTGGAAGGGCCAAGGCAATGGGCACGGGTTCACTGCCCGGTACACCAGCCTTGGTCTTTCGCAGGTGCGGATGCTTTGTCCAGCAACGGTCCTCCGAGTGGGTCGTTTTGGAAGGACAGGGGCCCCAAGCGCAATCCAGGCGCCTCTTGGTCCCGGAACCCTGAGCACCAGGACCCCGGCCACGCTGGAAAGCAGCATTGGCAGGGACTTGGGGAGGGTCGCGGGACCAACCAGGGTGCCTGGGATCAGACTTGGGGAGAGACACATTCAAGAAATCTAATGACCTATATGCTGCAAGACAGGTCCAGTAATCAACAGGCAGTTTCTGATACAGCAACGTACCAAATTGTAGCCGCAGAGAGTCGAAGCGGGGGTGAGTGATGCCCTGAACAATAGTGTACATGGCATGACGCTGAGTCTGTGGATACCCAGCACTGCGGAGGTCAGTGCACAAACCGCGGACCCTGCGAAAGAAATCATCCACAGGCTCAGAATTGTTCATGGACGCACGCTGAAGCTCGACGAGCATGAGAGGGACACGAGCAGCAAGGGCATCAGACTGCTGCCTCCGGATATGCAAAAAGATATCCCGAGGAGTGGCAAAATCCTGATACACCATCGCATCCGTCATGTTCGCAAGCATCATAGTGAGACACATGAACTCCTGACGTTCCAGGGGCAGAGCACTAAAACCCAACAGTGCAGGATCTACACGAGACTCACCATGAGAGGCTGAAGTTCCAGCAGCAGGAGCAGGGGAGAGAGATGCTAAAGACTTACGAACAGACAGAAAATACTCAGCCGCAAGACCAGCGTCATACGCGCGCTGATCATCTATGTTCCTAACCTCAGGCAGGGACCGCGCAAAACTCACTACCAGCTCGAAATCAGGCTCTACAGGACAGAGAGGACGGGGAACTGGCAACCACTGGTAACCCTTCAGATCAGCATCCCTACGCCTCACACCACCAAAAGTAACCCCAGTAGCAGGTGGATATCTAATCCCCTCCGGAACAGGCCCTAGAACAAACCGGCACGTGAGACCTAGCTCAGTGAATGCCATCACACGTCGAACACGACCCTTGGTATCAACATTAGCCTGAGTGGCGTGGTAATCCATCCTACCGTACCAGATGCCATCCAGAGATCCAAGCTCGGATTGAGCCCGGCGGACAAGACGGTAGTCCCGCAGCAAAAGCACAGGAGGAGGTCCACCAGAGAGCAGATGCTCCCAAGAATCGTGAGACCGCGAAGTCAAGACTGGAGGGGGTGGGGGCCCTGGAGGGGGCAGATCCACAGGTGGGGGAGGAGGAGGCTCCATGGAGGGGCCAGCAGCAGAAGTGCGGGAAGCCGTAGCAGCAGCTTCTCGAGCACGAGTGTTGTAGCCAGAAAGGCCTCGCTCCAGAGGGTTGGTGGCGGTAAAGGACGCAGAGCGTTGCAGCAAAGACGGCTTGGCCACCTCCGGGTAGACCGGTGGAAGTGGCATAGGCAGAGGTGCATGCAAGGGCGCTGGCGTAAGTGCAGGTGTAGGCAGAGGCGCCGACTGGATAGCAGGCTCAAACACTGGCGAAACAGGAGAAGTCTCAAAGACTCGAGTAGCAGTAGTCGGAGTCGCACCACCGAAGTCGCCACTCTTAGCACTCTGCAAGTCTTCAGAGTCGGAATGGTTGGCAGCACAGTAGTCCTTGTAATCCTGCTCATCTTCAGTCAGGTAATTGTCACACTGGCAGCCACCCCACAACTGGGCAGTTGCAGGCACAGGACCAGTAGCATACTTGATGATCTGGGTCTGAACACAGCAAAGATTCATTAGAATATCCTCAACCTCAACAGAGAGGCGTTGGACAAAAGGAGAAGAAGTCGGTAAGGTGGAGGTATGACTAGGGGGGGTGGCTTCCACGATGGCGGAAGGAGACTCCTCTCCGGCAGCAGAGGCCGCTGGCGCGCAATCATCAAGCCAATCAGTGGGAACCCGAAACTTCGGAGGAAGAATAAGGTCGCAGCCATTGCTAATAATGACGCTGCTCATGCCGCGCGACCAAGAAATCCCATTGTGATCATTGAGTTTCTCAAAGCCGGCAGGGGGCCCATGCGGAAGTTGCATTGAAAAGCAGTGGTATTGATAACGAGCCCAGTAACCTATCAGCTAGTAAGCACTCCGAAGAGTGGACAGAGATGTTGCAGCGGAACAGACGCGCCAATCTATACACGGAGACGAGAATAGTTACAAGCACAGGAGACCCATTAAGGGGCACCAGTGGTGAAAGGGGAGGTAGCAGACAGGACCCTAATAGGGTACAGGCTGAACGGTGACGCAGCCAACAGGAAGCTGTCATCACTGAGTCACTCAAAGGATAAAGCAGCCAACAGGAAGCTGTCACTACTGAGTCACTCAAAGGATGACACAGTCTACGGGAAGCTGGCAGAGCCGATAGTTCTAAGGAAGTACAAAAGTAGTCACCAAGTCATAAAACGCGTGAGAGCACCGCAATTCATGCTGACACAATTTAAAGCAATTACATGCATTCAAATCACGTTAATTAAATTAAATTGAAAGGAATAAATCGAATTAAAATAACACAACATTAAGTACAATTCAATTCAATTAATTATAAATCATTGAATTAAGGATCCAAATCATTTCATTCGGGACGCGCCTCCAGGCGCCCTTAATCTAGACCGCACGGTCAATAGCTGATAGGGAAGCTGTCACGTACATCAAGAGAGCGTTCTAAGGATGTACACTTGTACAGATGTAGTCAGCAAGGCATAATCTATCGAGTGTAACGCACTAGATGCTGATACTCCACCTATGACGCAGGTGACATATGAAATGAAATGAAATTTTTACATCCGAGTAATGCGCCACTCTCAGGACGTGAAGTTAAGGACACCACTGCGTAAGCCGGAAGGTGACATACAATACTATTTCTCCACCTATGACACAAGTGGCAGAGAACGATAATTTGGAAGCAAACCAAAAGTAAGAAAAGGCTAAATAACTGGAAATCCAGGAGAAAGCTCTGAACTAAATAAAAGTTTGGGAAACTATCGACGAAAAAACACTTGTTACTCCGAAAAGTGGAAAGCAAAAATCATCGGGTCACACCGAGATGAGCTGAAAATAAACAGATGGAAATGTAACCAGCAAGGGGCAGTTTAGAAATACCATTCAGCCAGAATAGTGGGCCTTCAGCTCAAAAGACCAGAAAAACACTGTGAAGCCAGAAAGAAGTCAACCTAAGACCAAAGTACAAATGTAAGAAACGAAAAATTCTAAATATAAGACTGAAATATCCTGTGAGAGCAGCACAAGATATAATCAAAGTCTAAAGGACTCAGACAAGAGGACACTATTTTGATCCACTGAAGTAAACTCGATGGAAAAATCCTTCACCTTAAATACTACTCTTAGCATACCAGTAGTATGTTATTGTCCGATATACGTCGAACACTGAGTCGGCATAATGCATACCGGTGCCTGGTCCCTCCAGGACCCGGGTTGCCTGCCGCCAGGCCATAGGCTAGCTATGGCCTGCGCGGGTCTGCAGGATCTTCCTGCAGACTCCCATCTTCTATATATGCGCACTCGTTGCGCTCTTCATGATCTTCTCTTCAGTTCACTAACGTGTAACAACTATAGCATTGAAAGGTTATCGGCCCGACCGCTGCCCGGAGACAATGCCACTGCGCCCGTGCCACGGAGATTTTGCCCTGCACAAGATGATGATTTTCCCTCTAACTTGCTCGGCGGCTTGAGTACTTCTTTTGGCCCTGGATTGCCTACGCTCGTCGTGAGGAATCTACTTCTGCTCTGCCTCGCCTATTGCCCACACAACATTGTTGTCTCTACCTTCCGTCCAAGACTCCCCGTAGACGCAGTCCAGAAGTCTCAATAGATCCCTGACGTGAGTTGTACTACTCATTAGATCACACACAGCGTTGAACAATCCTCTGAGAGTGTTGTGCCACGGAGATCAATTATGTGGCTGAGAGAGTCCTTTGCGTCTTGCACCACCCGCTGAGACACTCTCGAGTCAGACGCATCAGACGCACAGGAGTGCATTGGGACGCATGAGAACGCAGGGTAATGAAGTGAGACGCAACCAACTTCCAAAACCTGTGTCTTGGACGCAACCAATCTATGAGGCTGCGTCTAAGATGCAACCGACCCTGCCAATGTTGCGTCCTGGGACACAACGGCCCTCCCCATGTTGCGTCCTGGGACGCAAGGACGCGCGTCTTGGACTACCCTGCCCCTTCACTGTCAACATACCCTCTCTTCTGCTTCCGATCCACAAGACCAAGACTGAAGAACGACAAGCTTCACACCCGAATTACCCACAGGCCGGTTTATGACCGCCCTCAACTAAGCAGATACACCATGGTTACACCGGTCACACTGGCGGCGGAGGAGGAGCAATTTAACCTAAGGGTTCGGCGCCCGTGAGCGCCCTCGGGCGACGCCAGCCGGCGTTGCGCATGACCTGCGGATGCCGCATGGAAGCTTTGAGACGCAGAAGACCGAGACCGAGACCCAGACCGAGACACAGACCAAGACCCAGACCGATACACAGACCCGGACCGAGACCCAGACCGAGACACAGACCCACGAAACCACGACCGTGCGAGAGGTGACCGCCCGATAGGGGGTCACCTCTAGCTACCGCCCTCAACTAAGCAGAGATCCAACTGTTACACCGCTCACACTGGCGGAGGAGCAATTTAACCTAAGGGTTCGGCGCCCGTGGGCGCCCTCGGGCGACGCCAGCCGGCGTTGCGCATGACATGCGGCTCATGCCACCTGCGGATGCCGCATGGAAGGTTCGAGACGCAGAAGGCCGAGACCCAGGCCGAGGCCGACCAAGACCCAGACTGACCCAGACCGTAACCGAGACTCAGACCCAGACCGTAACCGAGTCCCAGACCCAGACCGAGGCACAGACCGATACCCAGATCGAGACCCAGACCCAGACCGAGACACAGACCCACGACCGCGCCCCTGCGAGAGGTGACCGCCCGATAGGGCGGTCACCTCTACTTAAGTCGGTGTGAAAGCGGACAAGACCCCAAGACCCCAGCGCCGCGACAGACAACATGCAGACAACGACTAAGCAACCGGCCTTCATCTTCGATGGAGGTCCAGGAATTCCCTGGCACAAGTTTGGTCCATACTTCCTTCGCCATCTCAGATCCTTCCTAGGATGCATTGGAGTCGCCATTGACGCCGCAATGGCACTCCCCCCCAATGGAGAACCCGCCACAGGTGACGAATACCCTCTTGATGAGAAAGCTTTCCCAAATGTTGACCATGCTAATGCAAATATTGCGGGTCGTGCTGTTCCAAACCGGATCACAGTCGTAAAGATCGCTGTAGCCTTCAATGAACTCCTCAGGCACTGCTCAGAACCAATCCAACAAGCTATCCTAGCACACACTGACGTTGCTGCCAAAGCTTACAGATTCATGAAGGCTACCTATGGGGAACGCCACTCTGATCTAGAGACAGGTTCTGTGCGATCTCTGTACAACCTCAGCATGACATCCTCTGAGCCCATGCAGGTCTATATGTCCAAAAGCTATGAGCTATACTCCTTGCTTCCCCAAGTCAATGGAGTCTGTAACACTACCATCCCTGCTTTTCTCAGCATTATTGTGCAGGGACTGTCAACTCGCCCGGAATACAATGGATCCAGATCATCCTTCCACAACTCTGTCTGCCCTGATTATGCATCCTTCCAATCACAGATCATTAGGTACCAGGTCTCTAACCAGGTCTTTGACTCTATCATCTCCCCTGAAGAGACTGATCACCTGGCAGCTGCTGCTTACAGAGGCAGAGCAAGGAAGGACCGTGTCCCATCCAGCATGATGACCTGCTGGAACTGTGGAGGATTTGGTCACAACTCCACCAAGTGCCCAAGTGAGGACACTAACTTGTCACACAGACCTGCCTCTACATCTGCTGACAGAGGTTCTCCATCGCCCCCTGCCCAACGTGAAGTGGCCAAGAGATCCTCCAGCAAGTCTACGTCTCCTAAAAGGGACACCAGAAGCTCCAAGAAGGACACCAGAGGCTACAGCCGCCGTGACAAGAGCAGACATGCACATGTCGCTGATGGCGAATGCTCCACTTCCCAGTCTACCACTGACAATGAGGAGGAGCATAACTTCATGGCACTGGCAATGATTGATGGCCCCCAGCCGCTTCAGTATGCTGACTCACAAAGAGGCAAGTCCACACCCCTGTCCCTACCACATGCCCCTTTCGATGACTATTCTTTCATTAGCCACATGAGTAGGGATCGGCCATGTTAGTTAATGTTAGTTTACAACTAATATTAGTTAACATTAACTAATGTTAGACGGCGGAGCCGACTAATATTAGACAGATTTTGTACTGCCCGTACTTCAGGGCCTTTTCCTCTTTCTTGCCTTGTCGCACCCTCACAGCTTGCCTAGGCAACGCGCGTTCTCGTATTTTCGTTTCTGTTGGTGCGCGACTGCGATGCCCCCGAAAGCCACGGCCAAGCGCGGTAGAACGTTGCTCAAGCAACTGAACGACGATGGAATGCAGCAAAACTCCGGCTCACTGTGGAAGCCGGAGTTGCTACTAGCTCACCATAACAAGAGCACGTTCACTTACAATGAACAATTCGACATGGTAATCAGCAAGGACCCAGGCACTCTTGGGGCTGTTGTGAAGGCAGCGAAAATGGTTGGGATCATGGCTCACCATTCATCCAACGTGAAGGATGACTGCCTAGTAACGTTGGACTACTTCGAGATCTCACTGACATGAGACTGCCCCCCCACCCCCCACCCACACACACAAATACACACTTACTGCCAAGGGACTGCCCCCCCCCCCCCCCCCCCCCCCCTCCCCCCCCCCCCCCCCCACACACACACACAAAAAACACACAAATACACACAAATTGCCATGGGACTGCCCTCCCCCCCCCCCCCCCCCCCCCCCCCCTCCCCCCACCCACACAAACACACACACATGCACACAAACACACACTGACATGGATTATGATGACGAGTAAACCGTAGTTCTCACGTAGCCAACTCTGAGCAGAAATGGCAACTACTTCCGAGATGGGGTGCAGCTTCTAGGCAGCTCCCCTGGCTGGCTATTCAGCCCAACCCAAAACAAGTTAGAGCGCCTCGAAGCTAGCAGAATTAAATTTCTTTCACCACTAAAATCCTAGGACATAGCCCAGTGGCTCGCTCACAGAGCTGCCTAGAAGCTGCTGGCCGTAGCTTTTTCTAGTGATTCAGACATAGTGTTACTACACTACCTCTGCTGGCTAAGCCCACACTGCTTGGGCACAATTTTGATTGGGCATTAGGCCACGGGCCAATTCCGTGTTCCGCTAGTTCCGCGTTATAAATGCTTTGTTTCATTTTGTTACCATCCAGATTGGCTCCCATAAAAATCCGGCTCCATTGCTAGCTTAGCTATTCAATGCAATATTTGGTTCCATTTGCATAAGTTGATTTGGGCAAAAACACAACTGAAATCTAACATTATAATATTAGTTAATATTAGTTAACATAGGGTTTTTTACAGACTAATATTAGATGCCGATCCCTACACATGAGTGATGATGATGCCATGCCAGTACTAGTCTCAAGTGACAGTGATGATGATGATGATGCTGATGCTGATGCTGACATTGAAGGAAATGCTGACAGTGATACTGATGATGACAGTCAGGCTGACAATGACTCCTATCAGAACGCCCTCCAGACAGAATGGCTCTTAGACTGTGCAGCCCATTCCCACTGCACAAGTAACCCCTCCAACTTGTATGACATTCAGGATCTCCCCCAGCCTGTTAGCCTGCAATTGGCTGACCTTGGAGCACCCCCTATCCTCTGCCTACATGAAGGGAAAGCTCACATCAGAGGTCATAGAGGCTCCCTGATCGTCCTCAATGATGTCCTCCTTGCCCCTGCTAGGACAACAACAAACATCATCAGCACGAATGCAGCACACAGGCTCTCTCCACGTCTACAAATCACCATGTCAAGTTCTGCTGCTACCCTCTCCATACCTTCTGCTGTGGGGACCAAGAAGCTCCTCACCTGCCCCAAAAGGCATGGCCTCTACTTCACTAGAACTCCTAAGAATCCTTCCTCCTATCCCCCTCTCCCTCCGCTCATCTACCTGCCTCCCCCCATGCCCTCCCTCCCCTCTGGTCCTCATGATGGTCACCCACTCTGCCTTGCACTACAATGATGACTTTGCAAGCAGCTCCATCATTCCCCCTCTCAGTCCTGCTACCAGCAATGACAGTAGCTATGGAGATCCACCAGACCTGGCCCCTGGAAATGATGATGATGAATTGCCTGACCTGGAACATGTTTGCCCACCATCCCTGCTCCAGTCAGACAATGGGGGGGAATTCACACCACACCAGCAGCCACACCAAGATGACCTCTACACCACGTCCTCACAAGACTTCATGCCTGATCCTCTCTACTCTTCCACCTATGTCCAGCAGTTTCCCACTGTCCCCTTTGATGATCTCTGTAACTTGACAGAAGCAGAAGCTAGACTATAGATGGACCTCCTGCTAGACCAAGCCAGGACTGCATATGAAGATGTCTACTGCCCAATAGATGGACAAGGCTCCTACACCCAGTCTGAGCTTTCCCAAGCCCTACGATTTGACCAGTGGATCCCCTCTGCAACCTCCCCCTCACTTGATCAGCCCCTCACTCATGTCAACATGAACACCACCCCAGTGCAATTCCTTAACAACTCTGGCCTCCCCAGGACCAGGTTTGGCACTATGCTCACCACCCTCAACAATTCTCCCTCCTCCCGTAGAGCCTTTAGCATCAGACCAAGACAGCCTGTTCCCCACCTCATCCGCCAGTTCACCACACAGTTCCCCACCCTGCTAGCATCTGAGCAACACAGATACCCCAGCAGAGAGATGCACAACAGTCCTTCCTCAGTCTGTGGACCCATCCTCAAGCACATCAGCAGACTGCAGCACATGGTATACTCCTACCCCACCGTCTCCACAGCTGACAGGCCCACCCTCCAGTGGGGCATCTGCCTGCAAGCAGCTTTGGTCCAAGCACATACAAGAGTCCTGACTACCTGGCCCAAAATGCTCATGGATCCCACCAGCTGTGTGTATCCTGGAGGCAAAGTAATCTGTGTCAACAACCCGAGCATGCACTAGAACCCAATGGATGTCTGGTTCATCAACATGCTGGACACCCCTAGGATGTTTATGAGGTCATTTCCCACTCTCTTAGGCAAGATCCACCAGCAGTTGGAGCTTGATGGATACCCAGCATCTGGCACCTAGAGATGCCCCTATAGTTTCTTGCACCTTCTTGTTTTAGTCATGAACACTCTAGGATTAAAATTTTACTGTCTTTACATGTACTGCCTTATGTACTGATGTCTATTTTAGCGTTGGTTAATTCCACTTAGTTAGTGCCGTAGCTGGGGATTTATGATAATTAACTTTCATACATCTTCTTACTTCACATCTTCGAGTGAGAAACCAGTTCCTCATGTTTTTTTTATCCCAGCCTAGTCATGGATCCTATGCTAAGAATAATTTAAGGTGAAGGATTTTTCCATCGAATGTATTTCAGTAGATGACTATTGTGTCCTCTTGTATTTTGTCCTTTAGACTTTGATTATATCTTGTGCTGCTCTCACACGATATTTCGGTCTTCGTTTTCGGTTCTTTAAGTCACCGTTGTTACCCTTACTTTATTATCAGGATTGACTTCTGTCTGGCCTCCCTGTGATTTTCTGGTGTTGTGCTGTGACCTACTATTCTGGATGAATAGTATTTTTGCGCTTACCATGGATGGTTACATTTCCATTTTGTTTTCAGCCCAGCTCGGTATGACCCAAGCTTTTTGCTTCTACATTTTCGGAGTATCACAGTGGTTTTTTAGTTCATCCTTTCTCATCCTTTTATTTTAGTTAGGGCTTTCTTCTAGACTTCCAGTTTTTCTGCCTTTCCTTAAATTTTTGTTTGCTACCAGTTAATCTCTCTCTGAGTGACACTGGTCAGGGATTTTTTTTCCGTTTTTGAAGCCCCCCCTTTCCATAGCTATTCTGATTCCGGGGCCATGCGGCCAGTCTTCGTTTGTAGCTATTCATAGCTATTTCCAAATTGGCGTCTTTCAACATTCTAACTTGAAATTTAACTTGGCCAAGGATGGCCGAGCTTAAGTGGATCTAGGTCTGGTCTAGGTTTACCCCAATTGCACTCACACTCCATAAGTTCAGATGATTTATCCCCTGAACTAATGCTTACCCCCTCTACTCTCCACCAGAACCACTCCCTTGCCCTTCCCCCCCCCCCCCCCACCCCCACCCCCACCCCACCACCACCACCACGACCCAACCACCCACCAACATGCACATTCTCCCCTCCTCTAATCAATCTGCCTACCGCTCTTGCGCTTAATTTGCAGCGAGCTTTGATCATGCAGAAAGACAAAGACCAGGTTGCAAATTCAACCTACCTGATTGAACCAAGTTGCGAAGTGTTGATTCCGCGTTGTGAACCGGAACTGCGCAATCACAAATATAAACGCCTAGAGCTTCTGCTTTGCGCGCAGTTACCCACTCAGTTGGGTTTTCAAGCTTTCCAATCGTGTCGATCGGCCTACGCAAATAAACTCGGTGCATGGTCTGCAATACATCTGTTTGGCCATGAGCCATAGGGGGTACATTCTTTCTCTTATCAGGGAGCATCCTTGGAATATTCGACAAATGGGAATGCAATATTGTCCTCGAGAACAGCAACGAGGCTGCAGCTCGCACTCGACTCCTCTTATGTAACTGCCAGCCAGGGTTTGACCTCTTCTACTACGGCGATGTGGGCGTGTGGGTGTCACAACGGTTATTGCACGGGGGGATGGGCCTGGGGGAGGGGGGGGCCTGCCCAGAAATTCGAGGAGTTCCAGGCCAGGTCAGCTCCTAGGTGGCCTGGGCCGGGCCAGTTGGGACTCGAGGTCCAGATCTAGCTGCATCGCTCAAATCGATTTCATCGCTAGGCAAATCTCGAAAGCGATGGGTTTCATCGCTAATAGCGACACATCGCTCAAATAAAAAAACCTGCTTGGGTTTTAGGGTTTGGGGTTTCCCAGGGGGGAAACAGAAGTGCCCTTGTGTGTGTGCTCCTTCCTATATATGTATTTGTATGTGCTTGTGTGTGTGTTGTTCCTTTGTAAGCGATACATGAACTCTCTGCTCTTGTTAAAAGCCCAAGCAAGCAACGTATATCAGACGGCACACAAGAAGCTGAAAGCAAGAAGCAAGCAAGCAAGCAAGCAACATACACAAATACATCAGGAGACAAACAAGAAGCTGCAAGAAGCAAGCAAGCAACATACATCAGACGACAAACAAGAAGCTGCAAGCAGCAAGCAAGCAAGCAAGCAAGCAAGCAAGCAAGCAAGCAAGCAAGCAAGCAAGCAAGCAAGCAAGCAAGCAAGCAAGCAAGCAAGCAAGCAAGCAAGCAAGCAAGCAAGCAAGTAAGCAAGCAAGCAAGCAAGCAAGCAAGCAAGCAAGCAACATACATCAGACGACAAACAAGCTGACAGAAAGAAGCAAGAAAGCAATGAACTGACGAGCAACAAATGAACGAAACATGAAGCTGACTCACCGATGCACTAAGCTTGTCCAGATCAGTGCTCCCATCTAGGGGAATAGCGGCAGCACACTTGCGACCTCCTTCATACGTCACTGCGGATGAATGAGTGGGTGGCGGTGCGGTGGGTAGATGGATGGGTGGGTGAGTACATACGACACTGTGGATGGGTGGGTGGGTGAGCGGGTGGGTGGATGGATGGGTGGGTGAGTTCATCCGACACTGTGGAGGAGTGGGTGAGTGGGTGGGTGGGTGGGTGGGTGAGTTCATACGATATTGCGGATGTGTGGGTGGCTGTGGGTAGGTAGGTGGATGGGTGAGTTTATCTGACTTTGTGGATGGGTGGGTGGGTGGGTGGATGGATGGGTGGGTGGGTGGGTGGGTGAGTGGGTGGATGGATGGGTGGGTGAGTTCATACGACATTGTGGATGTGTGGGTGGGTGAGCGGGTGGGTGGATGGGTGGGTTGATACGTCATTGTGGATGGGTGTATGGGTGAACAGGTGGGTGGATGGATTGGTGAGTGAGTTCATACGACACTGTGGATGAGTGCGTGGGTGGATGGGTGGGTTGGCGAATGGGTGAGTTCATACGGCATTATGGATGAGTGCGCAGGTGGATGGGTGGGTGGGCGGATGGGTGAGTTCATACGACACTGTGGATGAGTGGGTGGGTGGATGGATCGGTGGGTGAGGTGATATGGCACTGTGGTTGGGTGAGAGGGTGGTGTGGGTAAGTGGGTGAGTGGGCGCATGAGTGATTGGGTGGGTGGTTGTTTTTAGGTGGTTGAGTGGGTGGATGGGTCAGTGGGCGAGTTCTTACGATACTGTGGATGGGTGGGAGGTGGTTGGGTGGATGGGTGTTGTTAGGTGGATGAGTGGGTGGATGGTTAGGTGGGAGGGTGGGTGGATAAGTGGTTAGCGGGTGGGTGGTTAAGTGGTTAGGTGGGTGGATGGTTAGGTGGTTAGGTGGTTAGGTGGGTGGATGGTTAGGTGGTTAAGTGGGTGGAGGATGGTTAGGTAGTTAAGTGGTTAGGTGGGTGGATTGTTAGGTGGTTAAGTGGTTAGGTGGGTGGATGGATGGGTGGTTGAGTTGGTACGGTACTTTGGATGGGTGGGAAGGTGGTGTGGGTTGGTGAACGAGTGGGTGGGAGGTTGGTGTGGGTAAGTGGGTGAGTGGGCGGATGAGTGTTTGGGTGGGTGGATGGGTGGGTGAGTTCATACAACATTGTGGATGGGTGGAAGGATGGTGCGGGTAGGTGGATGAGTGGGTGGGTGAGCGATTGGGTGGGTGTGTAGGTGGGTGGATGGATGGGTGAGTCCATACGACATTATGGATGGGTGGGAGGATGCTGTGTGTAGGTGGATGAGTGGGTGGGTGAGCGATTGGGTGGGTGAGTAGGTGGGTGGATGGATTGGTTGAGTCCATACGACATTATGGATGGTTGAGAGGATGGTGCGTGTAGATGGATGAGTGGGTGGGTGAGTGATTGGGTGTGTGTGAAGGCGTGTGTGTGTGTGTGTGTGTGTGTGTGTGTGTGTGGGGGGGGGGGGGGGGGGGGGGGGGGGGGGGTAGGGAGGGTCCATACAACATTATGGATGGGTGGAAGGGTGGTGCGGGTGGGTGGATGAGTGGGTGGGTGAGTGATTGGGTGGGTGTGTAGGTGGGTGGATGGATGGGTGAGTCCATACAACATTGTGGATGGGTGAAAGGGTGGTGCGGGTAGGTGGATGAGTGGGTGGGTGAGCGACTGGGTGGGTGTGTAGGTGGGTGGATGGATGGGTGAGTCCATACGACATTATGGATGGGTGGAAGGGTGTTACGGGTAGGTGGATGAGTGGGTGGGCGAGTGGGAGGATGAGTGGGTGCATAGCTGGCTGGTTTTGTGGTTGGTTTTGTGAATTTGTTTTTGTGTGTGTTCGTTTTTTTGTGGTCGTGTGGTTGATTGTGTCACTCATGCGTAAGCCTCGCTTCTGATCCTCACCCCATCCCTCTTGCCACCTATCCTGCACGCCACCACCAACCTAGTTTTTTTTCAAAACTCGAAGTGGGTTTTTCTTAGCTTTCCCGTTTTAGGCCTCCTCCAAGGACAACGTTCATATAGCCATTTCTGGGCGGACCGAGTTGGGGGGAGCCAGGGACCGGGGGGCACCCCATCCCACTTGCCACCTTTCCTGCACCCCACCCCCAACCCCCCAAACAACACACCCCACCCATCCGCCCATGCTCAACGATGTTTTATTGCAACCCAGTGGCTCATTTTGATTTTGATACTTCGAAACAGGTTCTAGTTAGCAGTTTGTACACAATATCATTTTTCTTCTCTCTTTTATTTACTTTCATAATTTCAAGAAAATCCAGCTTCTCCTGGGGCGTCAACCTACACAGTGAATACGACAATTTGTTATTTTGTTATATGTTAATAAAAAGTATACGCGTGCTGTACAAATGCACAATATCAATTTCATTCAAGAATTCGGGGAGAATTGTCGTTAATTTGCCCCCCAAAAGTCCAATGCAGCGTCGCAAGCGACGCGGAAAATTGGCGGAGTGTCGGCAACAGAATGACAGGTGGCAAGAAGTGAGCTGAACCAAGCCAGTTAGTTATGAGACAGTTGGCTGACGTGTCAGGCTTCGTCCTGTCGTCGGTCAGGCGGACAAACGGACAACAAGGTGAATCTGGGGGCTCTAACCCCCCAGAAGGGGGGGCTCCGCCAAAAAGTCGAGGAACGAAGTATGACCTACGACTGTCGATTCCAAATTATCCGCTGAATGACTAGACTAACTGACTGTTGGTGGTTGGCCCCAGTGAAAGCAAAGCAAAGCAAAGCAAAGCAAAGCAAAGCAAAGCAAAGCAAAGCAAAGCAAAGCAAAGCAAAGCAAAGCAAAGCAAAGCAAAGCAAAGCAAAGCAAAGCAAAGCAAAGCAAAGCAAAGCAAAGCAAAGCAAAGCAAAGCAAAGCAAAGCAAAGCAAAGCAAAGCAAAGCAAAGCAAAGCAAAGCAAAGCAAAGCAAAGCAAAGCAAAGCAAAGCAAAGCAAAGCAAAGCAAAGCAGTGAGGTTAATCGGGCTGGCCCCCTTAACCTCACGCCTCGTAATAAGACGTACTATGTATTTTTTATTTAATAACCCACCAACGTGGCGCCGGAGAGACCGACTCTTCATCTCCTCCTTGTACGTCTCACCATGCCTCTTGCTCCCATCACCCCACTCCACACACACACACACATTAGTACACTACACGCGCCCATCCACCCACGCCCATCCAGGTAAATGCTCACCAATATGGCGCCTGAGGGGCTGTCCCTTCATCTCCCCCTTGTACGCCTCACTGAGCCTCACGCCCTCAACGCCCCAACTCACATGCCCCCATTCCTGCCCCCCCCCCCCCCCCCCCCCCCCCCCCCCCCTCCCCCCCCACACACACACCACACCCATCCACCCACGATCAACCAGGTAAAACTGAGAGGCTTGTTCCACTTAATACTCATTGTTAACACGCGGTACTCGCCGAGCTCAAGTCACCATAGACACAATCTCACCCAGCTACCCGACAGAGCCAGACCAGCCATACACCCACCCCATGACGCGTAAGGCTCACACACAAAGCAACAATCATGCACAATCGGTCGAACCACCAGAAATCAGAAAGCCACACGACCCGTAGACAGCGGAGAGCATGCTCATACCCAATAGTGGCGACTACGAGCTGTCCCTTAATCCCCCCCCTTTACGCCCTAGCAGAGCCTCAAGACGTCTCCATAGCACACCGACGGAGTTTACCGGCAGCTTAGGGGAGGCCGTGTACTCCACTACCTAGCTGTTGCAAACAACGAATCATATGCTGCTGCTGTCTGCCGATGCTTTGCTGCTGCTGCCTGGCTGCTTGCTGCCGCTGCTGAGCTGTGGCTGCTGGTGATGCTGCTGCTGTGAAGCTGCTGCTCTGCTCTGGGCTGACTCGCTGCTGCTGCTCTGCCTGCTGCTCTGCTGTGCTGTGCTGGGAACTGCTGTGCTGATGCTGCTGCTGCCTGGGCGTAAGGATAGATTGAGGCAAGACAAGGGGACCTGCTGCACATGACAAGTAGTCATCGGAACGGCTGAGCGTCGGCCGAAGAGGCGAACGGAAAAAGAGGATGTAAACATTGAGAGAGCATGGGCGCAGGAAAGAAGGTACACCTGTAGAGCAGGGAGTGGCTGGGTGAGGCACCAGGCATGCAGACTTCGAGACAAAAGTGGGAGATAAAGAGAGCGAAGACGGGATGTGCGACACTGACAATAAGCAGAATGTCAAAGTACGGGCTGCTGTGCTGCTGGCTGTGCATCTGATCTGCATATGCATTGCTGCTGTGCATATGCTGCTCGCATCTGCTGCTGCATCTGTGTGCTCCGACTGCTGTGCTGCGGCCGATGCTTGTGTGCTGCTGTCTGTGCTGCTGCTGCTGCTGTGCTGCTGCTGCTAGAGATCTGAGAGTGATGACATGGGATGGACAATGACCTAGATGCATGCTGCTGACGCGTAGGCGGAATAGACAATGAAAATGATGCGCTGATGATGCTGATGCTGATGTGATGTGATGATGCTGTTGCGATGCTGATGCTGTGATGCGCTGCTGATGATGAGCTGATGATGACTTGCTGATGTGCTGCTGCCTGGTGCTGCTGCTGTGCTGCGCTGCGGCTGTGCTGCTGCTTGTGCTGCTGCTGATGCTCTGCTGCTGCAGCTGATGCTGATGGATGATGATGCTGATGATGACGTGATGATGATGATGATGATGATGATGACGGATGATGATGATGATGCTGTATGATGACTGCTGTGACTGATTGATGATGGCTGATGCCTGATGATGATGCCTGATGATGATGCGACTGACTGATGATGATGCTTGATGATGAAAATGCTGGCTGAGATGATTGTGCTGATGATGCTGCTAAAGATGATGATGCTGCTGATGATGATGCTGCTGATGATGATGCTGCTGATGATGATGCTGCTGATGATGATGCTGCTGATGATGATGCTGCTGATGATGATGCTGATGATGATGATGCTGCTGCTGATGATGCTGCTGCTGATGATTGCTGCTGATGATGATGCTGATGATGATGATGATGATGGGATGATGATGCTGCTGATGATGCTGCTGAGCTGATGATGCTATGATGATGTGATGCTGATGATGATGCTGCTGATGATGATGCTGATGATGATGATGCTGCTGATGATGATGCTGCTGATGATGATGATGCTGATGATGATGATGCTGATGATGATGCTGCTGATGATGATGATGCTGATGATGATGATGCTGATGATGATGATGCTGATGATGATGATGCTGATGATGATGATGCTGATGATGATGATGCTGATGATGTGATGATGATGATGATGATGATGGATGATGATGATGATGATGATGATGATGATGATGATGAGGAGCTGATGACGAGATGCTGAACGATGGATGATGCTGTGATGATGATGCTGATGATGATGAGGTGGATGATGATGATGCTGTATGATGAGCTGCTGATGATGATGATGCTTGCTGATGATGAGTGTGATGATGATGTGGTGATGATGATGATGCTGATGATGATGATGGATGATGATGATGCTGATGATGATTGATGCTGATGCTCTGAGTGCGGATGATGATGATGATGTGATGATGATGCTGATGATGATGATGATGATAGATGATGATGATGCTGATGCGATTGCTATGTGGTGGAGCGGATGCGATGGTGCTGATGTGATGCTGATGCTGATGCTGATGCGGATGTGATGATGGATGCTGATGATGATGCTGAGCTTGATGGACTGATGCTGATGCTGATGCGATGCTGACTTGCTGCTTCAATGCTGCTGCTTATGCGTGCTTCTGCTGCTGCTTCTGCTGCTGCTTGGCTGTATGCTGCCGCTTGCTGTGCTGCTGCTGCTGCTATTCTGACTGCTGCTGCTGGTCTGCTTATGCTGCTGCTGCGATGCTGCGATGAGCTGATGCTGCTGCTGCGCTGCTGCTGATGCTGTGAATGCTGCTGCTGATGCTGCCTGATGCGGTGATGCTGCTGATTGCTGCTGAGGCTGGATCGAGCTGCTGATGATGCATATGCTGATGATGCTGCTGAGGCCTAGCTGATGATGTGATGCTGCTGATGTGCTGAGGCTGATGAGGCTGTGATGCTGCATGCGTGATGATGCTGATGATGCTGTGATGCGCTGTGCTGCTGATGCGCTGTGCTGCTGATGCTGATGTGCGACTGGTGATGTGATGATGATGAGCTGCTGAGATGCTGCTGATGATGATGATGATGTGATGATGATGATGATGATGATGAGGATGAATGATGATGATGATGATTATGTGCTGTTGATGATTGATGATGATGAGGATGATGATGATGATTGTGATGATGTGATGATGAATGGATGATGAGATGATGATTGCTGATGATGCTGATGATGATTGGATGATGATTGATGATGATGATGATGCTGCTGATGATGCTGATGATGATGATGCTGCTGATGATGCTGCTGATGATGCTGCTGATGATGATGCTGATGATGCTGTTGATGTGCTGCTGATGAGTTGCTTGATGATGATGCTGATGATTGCTGACTTGAGATGCTGTGATGCTGCTGATGGGTGTGCTGATGATGCTGATGATGATGCTGCTGATGATGCTGCTGATGATGCTGCTGATGATGCTGCTGATGATGCTGCTGATGATGCTGCTGATGATGCTGCGGATGATGCTGCTGATGATGCTGCTGATGATGCTGCTGATGATGCTGCTGATGATGCTGCTGATGATGCTGATGCTGATGATGACTGGCTCGATGATGTGCTGAGCTGATGATGATGCTGATTGATGAGATGTGATGATGAGCTGATGATGATGCTGATGATGATGCTGTGATGATTGCTGCTGCTTATGCTGATGCTGAGATGATGTGCTGCTGCTGCCTGTGCTGCTGCTGTGATGATGATGATGATGATTGATGATTGATGCTGATGATGATGATGATGCTGATGCTATGATGATGATGATGATGATGATGCTGATGATGATGATGATGATGATGATGATGATGATGATGATGATGATGCTGATGATGATGATGATGATGATGATGATGATGCTGATGATGATGATGATGATGATGATGATGATGATGATGATGATGATGATGATGATGATGATGATGATGATGATGATGATGATGATGATGATGATGATGATGATGATGCTGCTGCTGATGATGATGCTGCTGATGATGATGTGCTGATGCTGATGATGCTGCTGATGCTGATGCCTGATGATGATGCTGCTGATGATGATGCTGCTGCTGATGATGCTGCTGCTGATGATGCTGCTAAAGATGATGATGCTGCTGATGATGATGCTGCTGCTGATGATGTCTGCTGCTGATGATGCTGCTGCTGATGATGCTGCTGATGATGATGCTGCTGATGATGATGCTGATGATGATGATGCTGCTGATGATGATGCTGATGATGATGCTGATGATGATGCTGATGATGCTGCTGATGATGCTGCTGAATGTGATGATGATGCTGATGATGATGCTGATGATGATGCTGATGATGATGCTGATGATGATGCTGATGATGATGCTGATGATGATGCTGATGATGATGCTGATGATGATGCTGATGATGATGATGATGATGATGATGATGCTGATGATGATGCTAGATGCTGCCGATGCTGCTCTGCTGCTGCTGCGTGCTGATGCTGCTGGTGCTGATCTGCTGTGGCTGCTGCTGCTGGTGCTGCTGCTGGTGCTGCTTGCTGCTGCTGCTGATGATGAGATGATGATGATGATGATGATGATGATGATGACGATGATGATGATGATGATGATGATGATGATGATGATGATGATGATGATGATGATGATGATGATGATGATGTTGATGATGATGATGATGATGATGATGGATTTGATGCTGATGATGATGATGCCTGGATGGATGATGATGCTGCTGATGCTGATGCTGTAGATGCTGATGCTGATGCTGATGCTGATGATGATGCTGATGCTGATGCTGAATGCTGATGCATGATGCTGATGTGATGTGATGCTGATGATGATGTGATGATGCTGATGCTGATGTGATGCTGATGCTGATGCTATGCTGCTGCTGCTGCTGCTGTGCTGATTGCTTGATTGATTATGATGATTGATGATGATTGTGATGATGATGATGATGATGATGATGATGATGATGATGATGAGATGATGATGATATGATGATGATGATGATGATGATGAGATGCTGATGATGTGCTGCTGATGTTGAGCTGCTGATGATAAATGATGATGATGAGTATGCTGCTGCTGCTGCTGCTGCTGATGATTGAGATATGCGATGAGGTGATGCGGTGATGCTGTATGCTGGTGATGCTGCTGAGGATGCATAGGCTGCTGATGATGTGCTGATGAGCTTGAGATGTGATGCTGCTGATTTGCTGCTGAGTGCTGATGATGATGCTGCTGATCTGTGATGAGATGTATGCTATTGATGATGCTGATGATGCTGATGATGCTGATGATGATGCTGCTGATGATGCTCTGATGATGATGCTGCTGATGATGCTGCTGATGATGCTGCTGATGATGATGCTGATGATGCTGCTGATGATGCTGCTGATGATGCTGCTGATGATGCTGCTGATGATGCTGCTGATGATGCTGCTGATGATGCTGCTGATGATGCTGCTGATGATGCTGCTGATGATGCTGCTGATGATGCTGCTGATGATGCTGCTGATGATGCTGCTGATGATGCTGCTGATGCTGCTGATGATGATGCTGCTGATGATGCTGCTGATGATGCTGCTGATGATGCTGATGATGATGCTGATGAGTGATGCTGCGATTTTGGGTGCTGATGATTGCGAGATGATGTGATGCTGCTGTGAACTGATGATGATGCTGATTGTGATGGTGTCTGATGCTGATGATGATGCTGATTGCTGATGATGATGCTGATGATGAATGATGATGCTGATGATGATGCTGATGATGATGCTGATGATGATGCTGATGATGATGCTGATGATGATGTGTGATGGCTGTGTGATGTGATGATGATGCTGATGATGATGCTATGATGAGGATGATGATGATGTGTGATGATTGCTGAGATGTGTGCTGCTGATAATGCTGATGATGATGCTGATGATGGAGCTGCTGCTGAGGCTGCTGCTGATGCTGATGCTTGTATGATGATGTGATGATGAGCTGATGGATGATGCCTGATGCATGCGCTGCTGCTGCTGCTGCTGCTGCTGCTGCTTGCTGCTGCTGCTGCTGATGATGATGATGATGATGATGATGATTGATGATGATGATGATGATGTTGAGTGATGCTGATGATGATGATGCTGATGATGATGGCTTGCTGAGATGATTTGATGTGATGTGATGATGATGATTGTGTGACTGATGTGCTGCTGATGATGATGAAGCCCTGCTGATGGGCTGCTGCTGATCGATGCTGCTAAAGATGATATGTTGTGATGATGATGATGATGCTTGATAATGCTGCTGAATGATGTGCTGCTGAGAATGAGGCTGCTGATTGATGATGCTGGCAGGATGATGATGAGATGATGATTATGCTGTGCTGATGCTGTGCTGTGAAGTGCCTGATGATTGATGATTGTGATGCTGAGGATGATGATGATGATGATGATGATGCTTGCATGATGATGGTGCTGCTGATGATGCGCTGAGATGATGTGCTGATGATGATGTGTGACGATGATGCTGTGATCGATGATGCTGATGATTGAGGCTGGAGATCGATGAGGCTGATTGATGATGATGATTGAATGTGATGACTGATGATGTGGATGATGATGATGATATGATGCTGATGATGATGATGATGCATGATGATGCTGATGATGATGATGATGATGATGCTGATGATGCTGCTGATGATGATGATGATGCTGCTGATGATGATGCTGATGATGATGATGCTGATGATGGATGATGCTGATGATGATGCTGCTGATGATGATGATGCTGATGTGATGATGCTGCTGATGATGATGCTGCTGATGATGATGCTGATGATGATGATGCTGGATGATGATGATGGATGATGATGAGCTGATGATGCTGACTGTGATGATGATGATGCTTGCTGATGATGTGATGCTGAAGCTGATGATGTGCTGATGATGATGATGATGATGAGGATGAGGAGAGCTTGATGATGATGATGCTGATGATGATGAGCTTCATGCCTAATGCTGATGTGCAGGCGATGTGTAGGCTGATTGCTGATGCTGCTGATGATGGATGCTGATGTGATGATGATGTGATGCTGTGCTGAATGTTGATTGACTGAGCGGATTGATGCTGCTGAGATGATGCTGATTGATGCTGCGTGCTGCTGATGATGCTTCTGATCTGTGCTGATGATGCTTGCTGATGATGCTGCTGATGATGCTTCTGATTGATGTGATGATTGATGCTGGAATTGAGATGATGATTGCTGATGAGATGCTGATGATTGAGCTGTGATGATGGCTGATGATGATGCTGATTGATGATGCTGATGATGATGCTAATGATGAGCTGATGATGATGCTTGATGATGATGCTTGATGGATGAGTTGATGATGATGTGATGATGATGCTGATGATGTGATGATGATGATGCTGCTGATGAGCTTGATGATGATTGCTGATGATGATGCTGATGATTGATGCGATGATGTGATTGGGGATGATGATGCTGAGATGATGAGGATGAGAATGTGATGATGACTG
>JACBWV010000626.1:29344241-29390234 GCA_013435795.1 Chlamydomonas sp. ICE-L
ACCCCCACCCCCACTTCTCCTAGACCTTCAGCATCCGCTGTCACTTATTCTCCGCCTGTCCCCCCCCCCCCCCCACCCTCCCCCCCCCCCCCTCACCACCCCAACCACAATGCCATCCCTACCACCTCTAATGACACCAGAGTCCGCCCACACAGCTGATGCTGCTACCGTCACCTTTCTTTCTCTGCAGACCCCCTCCCTCCCCTCCCCCCCACCTCACACACACTGCCATCCCCCCAACCTCATGCATGAACACAACGTCCGCACAAACCGCTGCTGCTACAGTCACTCTTCTCCGCCCGTTACCCCCCCCCTCCCCCCCCCCCCCCCAACCCCCCCCACCCCCCAATGCCATCATACACACCTTGCATGAACACCCATCGTCGCACGTTATGCTGCGCCGCACCTTTCTCTCCGCATCCCCCCCCCCCCCCCCCCCCCACCCCCTCCACACACTGCCCATCCCCCCCCACCTCTGATGAAACACCAATCGTCCGCAAACCACTGGCGTACCGTCACCTTCGTCTCCGCCGTACCCACCCCCACCCACACACCCCACTGCCATTCCTACACACCTCTGCATGAAACCCATCGTCGCACAACGTGCTGTACAGTAACCTCTTCTCATCGTTACCCCCCCCACCCCCACCACACACCCACTGCCATTCCTACACACCCTGCTGAAACACATCGTACGCACAGCTTATTCTGCTCGACGTCACCCTTCTTCTCAGCCGTACTCGCCCCCCCCCCCCCACCCCCCCCCACCATGCTATTCCCACACACCTCTGCATGAACACCATCGTCCGCACAGCTGCTGCTGCCGCCGTCACCTTCTTCTCCGCCTTGGCTGCCAACACACTTCTGAGTGTGACGTCCTTAATCTGCCAATCCTCCGCGTGCTGTGTGAAGATGTCGTTTATTTCCTCCTCATACTCGTTAGGGTTGTTTCTAAGGCCCCCCTCCGCATCCTGAGCCACTCCCTGTGAGTGTGTGTGAGAAGAATCTTTGATTGGGTGATGGGCTGCAGAATGAGTGTGTGTGTGTGTGTGTGTGTGTGTGTGTGTGGGAGTGTTGTGTGGTGTGTTATGGCGGTGTGAGTTGTGTGGGGGATGAGGTGGAGTGTGGGGTGGTATGAGTGTGTGAGTGTGGGGTGTATGAGTGTGGGGTGCGGGGTGTTGAGTGTGTGAGTGTTGTGGGGTGGTAGCGTGTGTGAGGTGGGGTGTAGGTGTGTGAGGGTGTGGGGTGTATGAGTTGTGGGAGTGTGTGGGTGTATTGAGGTGTGAGTTGTGTGGGTGGGTATAAGTGTGTGAGTGTGTGGGTGTATGAGTGTGTGAGTGTGTGGGTGTATTGAGTGTGTGAGTGTGTGGGTGTATGAGTGTGTGAGTGTGTGGGTGTATGAGTGTGTGAGTGTGTGGGTGTATGAGTGTGTGAGTGTGTGGGTGTGTGAGTGTGTGGGTGTATGAGTGTGTGAGTGTGTGGGTGTATGAGTGTGTGAGTGTGTGGGTGTATGATGTGTGAGTGTGTGGGCTGTTGTAGGAGTGTGGGAGTGTGGAGTGTGTGGGTGTATGAGTGTGTGAGATTGGTGGGTGTATGAGGGGTGAGTGTGTGGGTGTATGAGTGTGTGAGTGTGTGGGTGTATGAGTGTGTGAGTGTGTGGGTGTATGAGTGTGTGAGTGTGTGGGTGTATGAGTGTGTGAGTGTGTGGGTGTATGAGTGTGTGAGTGTGTGGGTGTATGAGTGTGTGAGTGTGTGGGTGTATGAGTGTGTGCGTGTGTGGTTTATGGAGAGTGTGTGAGAGTGGGGTGTATGAGTGTGTGCGTGTGTGGGTTGTATGAGGGGGAGTGTGTGAGGTGGGGGGGTGTAGGAGTGTTGTGAAGTGTGATGGGTGATGAGATGGAGGTGAGTGGTGGGTGATGAGTGGGTGAGTGTGTGGGTGTATGAGTGAGATGTGAGTGTGTGGGTGTATGAGGGTGTGAAGTGGGGGGGGGTATGAGTGCTGTGAGTGTGGGTGTATGAAGGGTGTGAGTCGTGCGGGTGGGGACGAGGGTGCGAGTTGGGTGGGTGTATGAGTGTGTGGGTGATGACGTGTGGAGTGTGTGGTGTGATGAGTGTGTGAGTGTGTGGGTGTATGAGTGTGTGAGTGTGTGGGTGTATGAGTGTGTGAGTGTGTGGGTGTATGAGTGTGTGAGAGTGTGGGTGTATGAGTGTGTGAGTGTGTGGGTGTATGAGTGTGTGAGTGTGTGGGTGTATGAGTGTGTGAGTGGGTTTGTGAGAGTGTGAGTGGGTGTGCGAGTGTGTGAGTGCGTGGGGGAGAGTGTGGGTGAGGGGGTGAGCGTGCTGAGTAAAGATGTCGTTGATTTCCTTCTCATACCCGTTAGGGTTGTTTCTCAGGCCACCCTCCGCATCCTGAGCCACTCTCTGTGAGTGTGTGTGTGTGTATTTGCGAGTGGGTGGATTTGTGAGTGTGTGAGTGGGTGGGTGTGTGACCCTTCCCTCTGCATCCTGAGTCACTCCCTTTGAGATAGGGTACATTCATGGTGAGCGGGTGGTTGAGTAGAAATACAGTACCTTTGAGAGGAGGTAGTCAGTGAGGTACACAACGTGTCTGGATTGTTGTCTCCTGGCATACTAGTAATTGTGAGGTGAGGTACACAACGGATTGTTGTCTCCTGGCATACTAGTAATTGTGAGGTGAGGTACACAACGGATTGTTGTCTCCTGGCATACTAGTAATTGTGAGGTGAGGTACACAACGGATTGTTGTCTCCTGGCATACTAGTAATTGTGAGGTGAGGTACACAACGGATTGTTGTCTCCTGGCATACTAGTAATTGTGAGGTGAGGTACACAACGGATTGTTGTCTCCTGGCATGCTAGTAAGGTACACAGGTCAGTGAGGTACGCAACGGTCAGGTAAGGTACACAGGTCAGTGAGGTACACAACGGATTGTTGTCTCCTGGCATGCTAGTAATTGATTTATTCCTACAAATAAAATACCTTTGAGATGGGGCCTCATTTGTATGCCCCCCCCCCCCCCCCCCCCCACACCCCCCCAACACACCACTCACGGTACGCAAAAGTCCTAGAAAAAAGAAAAAAAGTATAATGAGAGCATGCAATGTGGAGCAGAAAGGCGCCATCTAAAAAGACAAAAACAACCCAAAAAAACCCCCCCCAAAAAACACAAACACAATCACCCCAAAACACACAAAACCCCCCACAACCAACAAACCACCAACACCCCACCAACAAACCCCCCCCCCACCCCACCCACACCCCCACCCCCCCCCCCCCCCCCCCCGCCCCTCCACGGTACGCAAAGTCCCTTGAAAATATTGGGCCCACGTTTATTGATGTATTCCTAGAAAAACATGCCCGCCCCCACCAACCCTCACACAAATACAGTACCTTAGAGGATTTTTTTTTTTTTTTTTGAGGTTGTCATTGAGGTACGCAAAGTCTCTGGATTGTTGCCTCTTGGCGTACTATTTATTTATTTTTTCCTACAAATACAGTGCTTTTGAGAGGCATTTATCATCAATGCTCAACAACCCCCAACCCCCCCCTCCCCCCCCCCCCCCCCCCCCCCCCCGCCTCCCACCCCCCCCCCCCCCCCCCCACCCCCCCACCCCCCACCCCCCCCCCCCCCACCACCCCCCCCCCCCACCCCCCCCCCCCCACACCCCCCCCCCCCCCCCCCTCCCACGGTACGCAAAGTCTCTGGATTGTTGCCTATTGGCCGACTATGATTATTTTCCCTAGAAAACATGCCCCCCCATCCCCCCACCCACCCCCACGGTACGCAAAGTCCCTTGGTAACAGTACCTTCGAGATGAGGTAGTCATTGAGGTACGCAAAGTCTCTGGATTGTTGCCTCTTGGAGACTATTTATTTATTTATTATTCGTAGGAAAAAACAGGCCCCCACACCCCCACCACGGACGCAAAGTCCCTTGGTAACAGTACCTTTGAGATGAGGTAGTCATTGAGGTATGCAAAGTCTCTGGATTGTTGTCTTTTGGTGTATGTACATTATATTTTTATTACTGAAAAAAATGCCCACCCCCCCCCCCCCAACACACACACACCACACACAAAACAATACCTTTGAGATGATGTAGCATTGAGGTATGCAAAGTTCGGGATTGTTGTCTTTGTGTACGATTATTATTTATTCCTAGAAAAACATGCCCCCCCCCCCCACCCCCCCCCCCCCCCACCACACACACACCACACAGTTGAGGTATTGCAAAAGTCTCTGTTGTTGTCTGCGTTAATAGTTTTTATTATGTTGGTCTTTTGGTGAACTAAGTTTTGATTTCTTCCTATAAATACATGCACCACCCCCACCCAACATGTACGCAAAGTCTCTGGATGTTGTCTTTGGTGTACTAGTTTTTTCTTATCTTAGAAATACTTGCCCCCCCGCCCCCCCTACCCCCCCCCCCCCCCCCCCCCCTCCCCCTCCCCCCACAAACAACACACACACACACCACCACGCGTACCTTTGAGATGATGGTAGGTATGAATGTATGCAAGGCTCTGGATTTGTGAGTTTGGCTCATTTTTTCCTCCTATAAGTACAGAACTTTCGAGATGAGGTACTCATACATGCTTCCCCCCCCCCCCCCCCGCCCCCCCCACAACACACACACGGTACGCTAAGTCCTAGAAATATAGTACTTGAGATGAGGAGTCATTGAGTTACGCAAAGGTCTCTGGATTGTTGTGTTTGGCCCGCATGGGTAAGCGAAAGAGAGCCTCTCCCACTGTGACCCAAAGCAGCGCCGCTTCTTGTTGTGCCCTCTGCCTCTTAAGAGCATCGTGCTTAGGCGTGGCGAGGGAAGGAGGCGCCCCCCCCTGCCTCTCCATTCATCCCGCTCTGGTCTTGTAACATTTTGCGGCTTGTCTTGCTCAGCTTTGGCCTGGAGGGTGGGGTGGGGGTGGGATGTGGGGGTCGGGGGCGAGGGGGTGGGTTAGGGTAAAGGTGTGGGTTTGGTGGTGGGGGGGAGTGGGGTTGGTGTTGGGGTTGGGTTGGGGGGGGGGGCGGGGGTTGGTGTTGAGAAGGGGAGGCGCCCCCCTGCATCTCCATTCATCCAGATAGGTATTAGAAAATTTTGCGGTTGTCTTGCTCAGCTTTGGCACTGGAGGGTGGGTTTGGGGTTGAGGGTGGGGGGGGGTGTGGGGGGGAGGATGGGGGGTTAGTGTAAGTGTGGGTTTGAGGGGGTGTGGTGTGGGATGTGGGGGTTTGGGGGTTGGGGGGGGGGGGGGAGGTTTGTCATGGTTCTCAAGGGCGTGTGAGGAAGGAGGAGGCACACCCCCTGCTCTCATTCATCCCGCGATGGTATTCAAAAAATCTTGAGGATTGTCTTGATAAGATTGGCATGGAGGGTGTATGTATGGGTTGTTCGTGTGGTGGTGGTTGAAGGTGGCAGTTGGGGGAGAGGTGAGTGTGGGGTCTCTGGGTGTGTGTGTGTGTGTGTAGGTTTGGGTTGGTTATGGTGTGGGGTTGGTGTGGGGTTGTGTTGGTGTGTGGGGGGTTGGTGTGTGTGGGGGGTTGGTGTGTGGTTGTGTTGGTTCTCTAGGCGTGTGAGGAAGGAGGAGCCCCCCCCACCCCCCCCCCCCCCCCCCCCCTGCTTCTCCATTCATCCCCGCTCTGGTCTGTTTACATCTTGCGGCTTGTCTTGCTCAGCTTTGGACTGGGGTGTGGGGGTGGTGGTTGAGGTGGCGGTTGGGGGTGAGGTGAGTGTGGGGTCTTAGTGTGTGTGTGTGTGTGTGTGTGTGGGGGGGGGGGGGGGTTGGCGTGAGGTTGTGTTGGTTCTCTAGGTGTGTGAGGAAGGAGGAGCCCCCCCCCTGCTTCTCCATTCATTCCGCTCTGGTCTTCAAACATCTTGCGGCTTGTCTTGCTCAGCTTTGGCCTGGAGGGTGGGTGTGGTGTTGGGAGTGAGGGGGTTGGGTTAGTGTAAGTGTGGGGTGGGTGGGTTTGTGGGGCTGGGTTGGGGTTGGGTTGGTGTGGGTATGAGTGTGTGGGTGTGGGGTTGGGTTGGGGGTTGGGTTGGGGGTTGGGTTGGGGTTGGGTTGGTGTGGGTATGAGTGTGTGGGGTTGGTTTGGGTTTTGGGTTGGTGTGGGTGCGCTACACATGGTTTTCCCAGGGCGTGCAAAGTGCTCTGGGTTCTAGTTCTTGTGGCGTGTGGGTGGTGAGTGAGGTGGGATGGGGTGGGTGTGGCGTGCGGTTGTGGGGTGTGGGGTGCGTGGGATGGGGGTGGCTAGGCTCACCTGAACGTCAAGTCCACCGATAGGTTTTCCCCGAGACGTGCAAAGCGCTCTGGGTTCCAATTGTTGTGACGGGTGGTGTGTGTGAGTGTGGATGTGGTGCGTGCCTTGTGGGTTTGGGGGTGACCTTTCGGGGTGGCACTTGGTGGGTGTTGCACAAGCCGTTGTGTGTGGTGGTGGGGGTGGTGTGGTGGGTGACCGTAAGTGGGTTGAGTGGGTTTGGGGGTGAAGGGACGGGTTGGTGTCTGCACGGGTAGGTCGTGTGTGTTCTGCACCAGCCGTGTGGCGTGGTGCGTAGCCTTGCGGGTGTTCGGGGTGAGTCTGGGATTGCGTTGTGTGTGTTCCCATCCGTTGCCCGTGGGGGGGACTGTGGTGGGTGGTGCTAGCGTGCCGGACGAGTGGAGTGGGGTTTGGGGGAGGGTGGTCTGTGGGTGTGGACACGTGAAATGCGTGTGATGTGTGTTGGGGTGGTGAAGGTTGACGAGTGAAAGTGAGTCTAGTGTGATGCTGGGTGTTGTGTGGCTTGTGGAGAAGGATTGTGGGTTGTGTTGTGTGGGTGAGTGTGCGGGTTTGGGGGACTGGTGGGGTGGGTGGCTGCGCGCGCGCATTGTGTGTGATGTCGTTGTGTTGTGGTGGTGGGTGCCGAGTGGGTTTGGGGTGAGATGGGGTGGGTGGTGGGTTGTAGGCGCTGCATTGTGGGTGTGGGGTGCGTGGGATGGGGTTGGCTAGGCTCACCTGAACGTCAAGTCCACCGATGGGCTTTCCCCAGGGCGTGCAAAGCGCTCTGGGTTCCAATTCTTGTGGCGTGTGCCGTGGCCCACAGGGTGCCATGGGATGTGTGCGCTGCTGTCAAAGCCTGGCACATGGGTTGGGTTGGGGTTGGTGGGGTGGGTTGGTTGAGGGTGCGTTGGGGGTGGTGGTGGCGTGGGAAAACACACAGTGAATGGAGGTGTGAAATGTTGTTAAGGCATGCATGGTGTGTATGGGTGTGGGGGGAGGTTGGGTTGGGTTGGGTTGGGTTGGGTTGGTGTTGGGTGTTTGGGTGTTTTGCGTTTGGGTGGGGGTTGGGGGTTTGTGGGCCCCAAAGGGTTGGCCAGGGGAAGGTGTGCGATGACTATGTCACAGACGTGCAGCATACAAAATACTACGGGTAAAATAAATATAAATGAGTACAATTCCCATTTCAGAAAGAAACATGAAGATGGTGTTTGGGTTGGGTTGGGATAGGGATTGGATGGAGCTGGGGTTTGGATTGGAATTGGGGTTTGGAATGGGCTTTGGAGTGGCGTTTGTGGCGATGGCCAAAAGGATTGCCAGGGGATGGGGAGACCTGTAGAGCACGGTTGTCAAAGCCTGCATGGGGTGGTGTGGGGTGGCTTGGCTCGGGGTAGGGTAGTGTGGGGGGTGTGGTGGCGTGGGATGTTGGGGGTATGTTGCAGGTGTTAGGGTGTGTGAGGGTGTGTGTGTGGGGTGTGAGGTGGGTGTGGGGTGAAAGGGGTGATGGTGTTGGAATGAGATAAAATGAATTGTGCATTGGACATTTAAAACACATGTCAATGTTATCAGCTTGCATTGTGTGGGCATGTTGTGGTGTGGGGTGGTGTTGTGGTGTGGTGTTTTCTTGTTGTGTTGGGCGTGAGGGTTGGGTGGGGTGAGTGGGATGGTGTTGGCTGAGCTCACCTGCATGTGCATTGGCCATTAAAAACTTGTCCATGTTCTCCAGTTGCTGTGTGTGTGTGTGGTGTGGTGTGTGTGTGGGTGGGTTGTGGTTGTGGTTGTCGTGTGTGCTCTTGGTGAGGTGGGGGGGCCCGAGTGGTGTGAGTGGATGGTGTTGGCCTGAGATAAATGAGGTGCAATTGGACCATTAAAAATATTGTAAATGTTATAAAGTTTGATGTGGTGGGGGTGGTGATGGTGTGTATGTGTGTGTGGTTTGTGGTGCTGCCGGTGTTGGGGGTGGTGTGAGTGGTGTGGTATGTGTGGGGTGAGTAGTGGGATGGTGTGGATGAGTCTCACCTGCATGTGCATGGCAAGTAAAAACTTGCAATGTTATTCCCAAGTTGTGTCAAATGTGTGTGTTGTGTGTGGCTGTGGTGGGTTGTGTGGTGTGGTGTGTGGGGAGTGAGGTGTTTGTGTGGGGTGAGTGGGAGGTGTTGGAATGATGAGATACACATGAATGTGCCATTGGAAATTAAAAAATTCACATGTTATCCAGTTGAGGTGTGTGTGTGGGTGTGTTGCTGGTGTGGGGGGATGATCGGTGCTTCGGCGGTGAGGTGTGTGTGGGTGTAGTGGGATGGTGTGGCTAAGCTCACCTGATGTGCATCGGACCATCGAGAAACTTATCCTTGTTCTCAGGCCTAGTCGTTGTTTAACTGTTTAAAATGTGTTGTGTGTCTATAAAGGACCACAAAAAAACTTGATTTTACTGGAAAACGCGATGTTAAAAAGAGCCACAACCACAAAATGTGTGTTTTTTAAATAGGACCACAACACACTCGTCCACCGGGCATTTGAATGGCCAATCGAAAAATTTGTCGTGATTCTCAAGGTTGCAGTGTGTGTGGTGTGGTAGTGGGTGGTGGGTTGTGGTGGGTGTTTGTTGTGGTGTGGTGTGTCGCGCTGGTTCTGTGGTTTTTTGTGTTTGGTTTGCGGTGTGGGGTGTGGTGGGGGTTGGTTTGGGGTGTGTGTGTGTGTTTGTGTGGATGCCCCGGTGCTGGTGTGTGTGGTGTGCGTGTGGCTTGTTGGTGTGTTGTGGTCTGTTTGTGTGTGGTGTGGTGTGTTTGGGTTTGTGTGTGGTGTGGGTGTGCGTGTGGGTGGTGTGGTGTGGGTGGTGTGCCGGTGGTGGTGAGGGTGGTGTGGGGGTGCGTGTGGGAGGATTAGGTGGTGGCCAGGCTCACCTGCATTTGCATTGGCCATCGAAAACTTGTTCTTGTTCTCCAGGTCTCTGAGATGGCCGCGCAGCTTAGCTACTTCCTCAGTGCTCAGGTGAGATATGTGAGTCAGCTGGTCAGCCAGTGACTTTTGGTGGGATGCACGGTAGGCTGCTCTATCCAGCTCGAACAGGAGTTTGGACCGTTGCTCGTACACCGTCATCTGCATAAGTGCAAATGTAAATGTAAATGTAAATTGTAAAACAAATTCATAAAACCGTCATAATTCAGCATCAGCCGCCTCATGCATGCATTGTAAACACACATCATCATCATCAGCATGCATCACCAGGCAGACCATGAATCAGCATCGTCAGAAGGATTTGAGCAGCATGACCCGTGGGGACCAGCAGAGGAAGAAGCGCACTCATCTATTATATCACAAGTCAGTCAGCATAGGAACAATGGTCAGCATCTTCAGTACAATTCATCATCATCATCTTCATAAATAATCATCATCATCATCATCAAGTGAGCGGTGTGATTCAGTTGGTCAGCCAGTGACTTTTGGTGCGATGTGCGGTAGGCAGCTCTGTCAAGCTCAAACTTCGACCCCACCCACCCACCCACACCACCACCTTGGCACTGTGGCCTGGCACTCATGGGCCGGCCCTTGTGTTGCATGCGACCGCGCATAGCTGTGCCTCTATCTGAGCCCCGATGTTGTGTGGCACTCGTTGGCATCCTCCACCCCCCACCCCCACCACACCACCCACCCCCACCATACCCACAACCACCCTAACCACACCCATCCCACCCCCACCATACACCCCCACCCACCTTGCCACTAGCTGGGCCCAAGTAGTTGTCCGGAGGGATGACATTAGGCGACGCCGACGTCGGGCGTCGTGCGTAGTTAGCCCCCCCCCCACCTCCCCACGTCGGTTGTGGCTTAGCACTCATGGGCCGGCGCTTATGCTGCAATCGACCCCGCATACCGGCGCCTTCCATCTGGGCCCCGTCTTTATCCTCCGCACTCCCGACTAGCGACGCGATGGCGTCTAGGAGGTTTGCACGGTGTCCGAGGGGCCCAATGCCGATCTCCTGTTTCAGCTGCGCGTCGGTTAAGCGCAGCAGCAGGCGCCCGTCAACGAGGTTGTGCATGAAGCGCTTGCGGTACTGCCCCATGCCGATGTACTCCACCCAGGTGGCAACGTCGCGAGCTGTGAACAGTGGGGTGGGGTGGGGGGGGGTCAGGTTGGGTGGGGTGGAGTGGATTGCGGTTGCCTAGGTGGCAAGTTCGGGGGGCTTTGTTGTACAAGGACGGTTTAGGGGGTGGTGAGGGGGGTGGGGTGGGGGGGTTAGATTGGCGGATTCGGGTGTGTGGGCCCGGTGGAAACGGTAGCGAGTGTGAAAAAGGAAGGGAAGGGGAGGGGGGGAGGTCATGCCAGTTAAGGGCAGCAGCAGGCGCTTGTCAACGAGGTTGTGCATGAAGCGCTTGCGGTACTGCCCCATGCCGATGTACTCCACCCAGGTGGCAACGTCGCGAGCTGTGAACAGGAAGGTAGGGTTGGGTGAGGTTGGTGAGTTTTGGGTTGGGTGAGGAGGATTGGGTTGGGTTGGGTTGGGTTGGGTTGGTTTGGGATGGGTTGGGTAGGGTTTGGTTTGGGGTTGGGTTGTTTGGTGTTGGGTTGGTTTGGGGTTCGGTTGGTTGAGGAGGAGGAGGGGTTTGGGGGGGGTGCGCGTTGGGTTGGGGTTGGTTGCGGTGCCATTGGGGTGTCCGGTGCGTCTGGGTTGTCATGAATGGGCTGGGGGGGATTGGGTGCCCTGTTGCCACTTCTAGAGCTGTGAACCCGGTGTGTGTGTGGGAGCGAGGGCGGGGGGGGGGGGGGGAGGGGAAGGGGGGGGGGGGAAGGCGGGCGGGGGCTGTAGTGTTTGTTTTATTTGTCGGGTGTGTGTGGGTATTGACTACGTTCAGAAACCACAAACCTGTACTCCAACCTCACATAACCATATAACAGCCAAAACAAACACCGCCGAATGAACCAAAATGTTACCTTATCATCATTAATAATCACCAAAAGATAATCAACCAATAATAATCACAAAACATAACTAATCATAATACTCACAATATAACTAAATCATAATAATCACTAATATAACCAACTCATGATAATCACAGAATTATAACTAAATCACATAATCGAATATAACTAAATTCATCATATCACAAATATACAACTAAATCTAATAATCACAAATATAACTAAATCATCATAATGCACTAAAATTAACTAAATCCATCATAATCCAAAAATATAACTAAATCATATAATCCACAAGAAATATAACTAATCCCATAAAAAAATAAACCAATCACAAAATATAACTAAATCATAATAATCACAAAATATGACTAAATCATAATAATCACAAATATAACTATAATCATAATAATCACAAAATATAACTAAATCATAATAACCACATAATATAACTAAATCATAATAATCACAAAATATAACTAAATCATAATAATCACAGAATATAACTAAATCATAATAATCACAGAATTTAACTTAATCATAATAATCACAAAACATGACTATAATCATAATAATCACAGAATATAACTAAATCATCATAATCACAAATATAACTAAATCATAATAATCACAAAATATAACTAAATCATAATAAGTCACAAAATGTGAACTAATCATAATAGCACGAATTTCACTAAATCATAATAATCACAAAATATAACTAAATCATAATAATCACATAATATAACTAAATCATGATAATCACAAAATATAACTAAATCATAATAATCACAAAATATGACTAAATCATGATAATCACAAAATATAACTAAATCATAATAACCACAAAATGTAACTATAATCATAATAATCACAAAATATAACTAAATCATAATAATCACAAAATATAAATAAATCATAATAATAACAAAATATAACTAAATCATAATAATCACAAAATATAACTAAATCATGATAATCACAAAATATAACTAAATCATAATAATCACAAAATGTAACTATAATCATAATAATCACAAAATATAACTAAATCATAATAATCACAAAATATAACTAAATCATAATAATCACAAAATATAACTATAATCATAATAATCACAAAATATAACTATAATCATAATAATCACAAAATATAACAATAATCATAATAATCACAAAATTTAACTATAATCATAATAATCACAAAATATAACTAAATCATAATAATCACAAAATATAACTATAATCATAATAATCACAAAATATAACTAAATCATAATAATCACAGAATATAACTAAATCATAATAATCACAAAATATAACTAAATCATAATAATCACAAAATATAACTAAATCATAATAATCGAAAAATATAACTAAATCATAATAATCACAGAATATAACTTTAATCATAATAATCACAAAATATAACTAAATCATAATAATCACAAAATATAACTAAATCATGATAATCACAGAATATAACTAAATCATCATAATCACAGAATATAACTAAATCATCATAATCACAAAATATAACTAAATCATAATAATCACAAAATATAACTAAATCATAATAATCACAAAATATAACTAAATCATCATAATCACAAAATATAACTAAATCATAATAATCACAAAATATAACTAAATCATAATAATCACAAAATATAACTAAATCAAAATAATCACAAAATATAACTAAATCATAATAATCACAAAATATGACTAAATCATAATAATCACAAATATAACTATAATCATAATAATCACAAAATATAACTAAATCATAATAACCACATAATATAACTAAATCATAATAATCACAAAATATAACTAAATCATAATAATCGAAAAATATAACTAAATCATAATAATCACAGAATATAACTAAATCATAATAATCACAAAATATAACTAAATCATAATAATCACAAAATATAACTAAATCATAATAATCACAAAATATAACTATAATCATAATAATCACAAAATATAACTAAATCATAATAATCACAAAATATAACTAAATCATAATAATCACAAAATATAACTAAATCATAATAATCACAAAATATAACTAAATCATAATAATCACAGAATTTAACTAAATCATAATAATCACAAAATATAACTAAATCATAATAATCACAAAATATAACTAAATCATAATAATCACAAAATATAACTAAATCATAATAATCACAAAATATAACTAAATCATGATAATCACAAAATATAACTATAATCATAATAATCACAAAATATAACTATAATCATAATAATCACAAAATATAACTATAATCATAATAATCACAAAATATAACTAAATCATAATAATGACAAAATATAACTATAATCATAATAATCACAAAATATAACTATAATCATAATAATCACAAAATATAACTATAATAATAATAATCACAAAATATAACTAAATCATAATAATCACAAAATATAACTATAATCATAATAATCACAAAATATAACTAAATCATAATAATCACAAAATATAACTATAATCATAATAATCACAAAATATAACTATAATCATAATAATCACAAAATTTAACTATAATCATAATAATCACAAAATATAACTAAATCATAATAATCACAAAATATAACTATAATCATAATAATTAGAATCATAATAAGCAGAAAAAATAATCATAATCACAATAAATAATCATAAAAAATATATATAATAATGAATCAGAATAAATAGTCATACAAATATTAATCAATCACAAACAGCTGCTCAATTGCCAATAGAATACCCTTCCCAAGGCCTACTCAGAAGTGGTCTCAGAATGACAATTGGAGGTCTGAGTAATATGTTAGCAAAAAGGTAGCAAAAAACAAAATGAGGGCTCAGACCCCCTGCCCCCCTAAATGAGGTGCTCAGAATGAACTGAAAAGTGACTTTTAATATAAATAAATAAATACATGCCATAACATCCCCATCGTCAGAAAAAATCGATCGCCGTGACTGAAAAATTTGAGGCCTGGGCTACTCCTGATACAAATAGTAATAAATCACTTACACCTGCTCACCGTCCCAAGTGCTGGGATGCTTGCGGGTCAGGTCCTGCATGACTGCCCCATAATGAACAATCATAATCAGAATAATCAGAATAAAACATCATCACTTACTTATAATCATGACCTGATCATAATAATCATTATACATAATTATAATCATAATAAGGGCAATCAAGAATCTTAATTAAGCACAAACAGCTGCTCACCGTCCCAAGTGCTGGGATGCTTGCGGGTCAGGTCCTGCATGACTGCCCCATAATAAACAATCATAATCAATATAATCAGAATAAAACATCATGAATTACTTATAATCATGACCTGATCATAATAATCATTATACATAATTATAATCATAATAAGCACAATCAAGAATCTTAATAAACCACAAACAGCTGCTCACCGTCCCAAGTGCTGGGATGCTTGCGGGTCAGGTCCTGCATGATAGCCCCCTGTCGGTCCCGGGGGGCTGCGGACATTGGGCGGCTCCCGCTGCTCCTGATTTCCTGGCTGTATCGCATGCCTGAATGAGTGGGTGTGTGGGGTGTGTGTGCAATTAGTAGTGGTGGTGGTGGTAATGGTGGTGGGGTGTGCAAAGATTGAGTGGGGGTGGGGTGGGGCAGTGAGCGTGTGTTTGTGTGTGGGGGGGGTGGGGGTGGGGGGTGGGGGGGGCATTGGGCGGCTCCCACTGCTCCTGATTCTCTGGGTTTAGGATTAAAAAAAACCTATAACCATAAACCCTTTAAAACAATGGAAAACAGCGTAATTTAGTGAAAATCCAGTGCTAACCAGTTACAACTATGTTTAACAGCAAACATTCAGTGAAAATCAGCGCAAAACAGTGAAAAAAGCATAACTCAGCGTAAAACAGTGAAAATCCCCAAACACACCTGCAGCTGGGGAGGGGAAGGATTGCCTCATGGCGCTCATTGGCCTCCTGGCCTTGGCCAAGGTCAGGTCCACAACATCCACATAAAAAACTCAAAACGCTTAACAGTGAAAACAGTGGAAATCCAGTGGAAAACAGTCAGAATCCAGTGAAAATCCGGTGAAAATCAGAGTTAAACAGTGAAATCCATCGGAAACAGTCAGAATCCAGTGAAAATCCGGTGAAAATCAGAGCAAAACAGTGAATATCCATTGGAAACAGTCAGAATCCAGTGTGAATCCAGTGAAAATCAGAGTAAAACAGTGAATATCCAGTACAAATCCTTGTACACACACCTGCAGCTGGGGAAGGGGAGGACTGCCTCATGGCGCTCATTGGCCTCCTGCCGTTGGGGGCAGTGGAGGGTCTGTACGTTCCAGTACGTCGGTTGAGTAAGCTGCTTTGATGGGAGGCTGTGACTGTCTCAAATTGGTCTTCTTGGGAGTAGGTGGATGATGCGATGGAAGACGCTCGTCGGGCTGTTGGTGCGGGGCTACAAAGAGACAGGGAAGGGGAGGGGTGAGAGAGTCGGATGAGTGAGTTGGTTGAGTGAAAGCAGGTGGAAGAGGCGATGGAAGACGCTCGTCAGGCTGTGGGTGCGGGGCTACAAACAGGCAGGAAAGAATGAAAGTGAAAGGGGAGGGTTAGTCAGTTAGTTGAGTGTGTTGGTTGAGTGAGTTGGTTGAGTGAGTTGGTTGAGTGAGTTGGTTGAGTGAGCTACTCTGAAGGCTGTGACTGTCTCAAATTGGTCTTCTTGTGAGTAGGTGGAGGAGGCGATGGAAGATGCTCATCGTGCTGTTGGTGCGGGGCTACAAAGAGACAGGAAAGGGGAGGGTTGAGTGAGTTGGTTGAGTGGAAGTAGGAGGAGGAGGCGATGGAAGGTGCTTGTCGTGCTGTCGGTGAGGGGCTGCAAACAGACAGACAGGGCAGGGGAGGGTGAGTGAGTTGGTCAAGTGAGTCGGTTGAGTGAGTTGGTTGAGTGAGTTGGTTGAGTGGGTCAGTTGGGTGAGTAAGTCGGTTGAGTGAGTCGGTTGAGTGGGAGTAGGTGGAAGAGGCGATGGAAGATGCTCGTCGGGCTGTGGGTGCGGGGCTACAAACAGGCAGGAAAGAATGAAAGTGAAAGGGGAGGGTTAGTCAGTTAGTTGAGTGTGTTGGTTAAGTGTGTGAGTTGGTTGAGTGAGCTACTCTGACGGGAGGCTTAGACTGTCTCAAATTGGTCTTCTTGTGAGTAGGTGGAGGAGGCGATGAAAGACGCTCGTTGGGCTGTGGGTGCGGTACTACAAAACAACAGGGAAGGCGAGGGATGAGTGAGTTGGTTGAGTGAGTTGGTAGAGTGAGTCGGTTGAGTGGGAGTAGGAGGAGGAGGCGACAGGAGGCACTCGTCGTGCTGTGGGGGCGGGGCGGTACAGAACAACACAACAGAACAACACAACAGAACAACACAACAGAACAACACAACAGAACAACACAACAAGAAACCAAGTATATCAAAACATACCCTGGGTGCATAGAGCTCCTTCCAGAAGGCCATGCTAAGTGCATCAAACTCATTACAAAAAACACAACAGAATAACACATCACAACACAACAAGAACATACCCTGGATGCATAGAGCTCCTTCCGGATGGCGCCATGCTAACTGCGTCAAACTCATCACAAAAACACATCACAACACAACAACACAACAAGAACATACCCTGGGTGCATAGAGCTCCTTCCAGAAGGCGCCATGCTTAGTGCGTCAAACTCATAACAAGAACACAACAGAACAACTCATCACAACAGAACACAACACAACACAACAAGAAACCAAAAGTACATACAAACGTACCCAGGGTACTTAGGGCTCGTTCGGAAGGCGCCATGCTAAGTGCATCAAATTCATCACAACAACACAACAATGCAACAAGAACCCAAAATTAAACAAGAACATATCCTGGGTGCATAGAGCTCCTTCCGGATGGCGCCATGCTAACTGCATCAAACTCATCACAACAACACAACAATACAACAAGAACCCAAAATTAAACAAGGACATATCCTGGGTGCATAGAGCTCCTTCCGGATGGCGCCATGCTAACTGCATCAAACTCATCACAAAAACACAACACAACAACACAACAAGGACATATCCTGGGTGCATAGAGCTCCTTCTGGATGGCGCCATGCTTAGTGCGTCAAACTCATCTCAACACAACAACACAACAAGAACATACCCAGGGTGCACAGAGCTCCTTCTGGATGGCGCCACGCTAACTGCGCCAAACTCATCTCAACACAACAACACAACAAGAACATACCCAGGGTGCACAGAGCTCCTTCTGGATGGCGCCACGCTAGCTGCGTCAAACTCATCTCAACACAACAACACAACAAGAACATACCCAGGGTGCACAGAGCTCCTTCTGGATGGCACCATGCTAACTGCGTCAAACTCGTCACAAAAACACATCACAACACAACAACACAACAAGAACATACCCAGGGTGCATAGAGCTCCTTCTGGATGGCGCCACGCTAAGTGCGTCAAACTCGTCTTCGTCGTAGCTGTCACCATCATCCTCTGGCACCCCCTCATCCTCCATGTCTAGGCTGTGCTGGGCGGAGGAGTAGGCAGTGCGGGACTGGGGTCGACCTGAGGTTGGGAGGGTGGCAGGGGTTTAGGATCTAGGGTGGTGGTGGTGGTGGTGTGGGGGGGATTTAGTGGTGGTGGTGGCAGAGCGGGACTGGGGTCGACCTGAGGTTGGGAGGGTGGCAGAGGTTTAGGGTCTAGCGTGGTGGTGGTGGTGGTGGTGTGGGGGGGATTTGGTGGTGGTGGTGGCAGAGCGGGACTGGGGTCGACCTGAGGTTGGGAGGGTGGCAGGGGTTTAGGATCTAGGGTGGTGATGGTGGTGGTGGTGGTGGTGTGGGGGGGATTTAGTGGTGGTGGTGGCAGAGCGGGACTGGGGGTCGACCTGAGGTTTGGAGGGTGGCAGGGGTTTAGGATCTAGGGTGGTGATGGTGGTGGTGGTGGTGGTGTGGGGGGGATTTAGTGGTGGTGGTGGCAGAGCGGGACTGGGGTCGACCTGAGGTTTGGAGGGTGGCAGGGGTTTAGGATCTAGGGTGGTGGTGGTGGTGGTGGTGGTGTGGGGGGGGTCTAGTGGTGATGGTGGCAGAGCGGGTCTGGGGTCGACCTGAAGTTGGGAGGGTAGCAGGGGTGTAGTGGTGGTGGTGGCAGGGGTTTAGGGTCTATGGTGGTGGTGGTGGAGGGTAGGGTCAAGTGGTGATGGTGGCAGAGCGGGACTGGGGTCGACCTGAGGTTGGGAGGGTGGCAGGGGTTTAGGATCTAGGGTGGTGATGGTGGTGGTGGTGGTGGTGTGGGGGGGATTTAGTGGTGGTGGTGGCAGAGCGGGACTGGGGTCGACCTGAGGTTGGGAGGGTGGCAGGGGTTTAGGATCTAGGGTGGTGGTGGTGGTGGTGGTGGTGTGGGGGGGATCTAGTGGTGATGGTGGCAGAGCGGCTCTGGGGTCGACCTGAAGTTGGGAGGGTGGCAGGGGTGTAGTGGTGGTGGTGGCAGGGGTTTAGGGTCTATGGTGGTGGTGGTGGAGGGTAGGGTCAAGTGGTGATGGTGGCAGAGCGGGACTGGGGTCGACCTGAGGTTGGGAGGGTGGCAGGGGTGTAGTGGTGGTGGTGGCAGGGGTTTAGGGTCTAGGGTGGTGGTGGTGGTGGAGGGTAGGATCTAGTTGTGATGGTGGCAGAGCGGGACTGGGGTCTACCTGAGGTTGGGAGGGTGGCAGGGGTTTAGGGTCTAGGGTGGTGGTGGTGGTTGAGGGTAGGATCTAGTGGTGATGGTGGCAGAGCGGGACTGGGGTCGACCTGAGGTTGGGAGGGTGGCAGGGGTGTAGTGGTGGTGGTGGTAGGGGTTTAGGGTCTAAGGTGGTGGTGGTGGTGGAGGGTAGGATCTAGTGGTGATGGTGGCAGAGCGGGTCTGGGGTCGACCTGAAGTTGGGGGGGTGGCAGGGGTGTAGTGGTGGTGGTGGCAGGGGTGTAGTGGTGATGGTGGCAGAGCGGGACTGGGGTCGACCTGAGGTTGGGGGGGTGGCAGGGGTGTAGTGGTGGTGGTGGCAGGGGTTTAGGGTCTAGGGTGGTGGTGGTGGTGGAGGGTAGGATCTAGTGGTGATGGTGGCAGAGCGGGACTGGGGTCGACCTGAGGTTGGGAGGGTGGCAGGGGTTTAGGGTCTGTGAATTTGTGGATGTGTGTGTGTGTGGAGTGTGTGTGTGTGTGTGGGGGGGGGGGGGGGATAGGTGTGTGTGCAGGAGTGCGCGTGTGTGTGGATAGGTAGGGGTGTGGACAGGAGTGTGTGTGTGTGGGGTGGGTGGGTGGGTGGGGGGTGGGGGGGGAGGGGAGGGCAGGAGTGTGTGTGTCGGGGTGTGTGTGGGGGGGGGGAGGGGGAAGGGCAGGAGTGTGTGTGTGTGTGGATCGGTAGGGGTGTGGACAGGAGTGAGTGTGTGGGGTGTGTGGGTTGTGTGTGTGTGGGGGGGGGGGGGGGGGGGAGGGCAGGAGTGTGTGGGTGTGTGTGTGTGGATCGGTAGGGGTGTGGACAGGAGTGTGTGTGTGTGTGTGGGGGGGGGGATTTACCTGAGGTTGGAGGTATACTGTTGCTGCTGCTCCTGGGCCTGGTGGATGCTGCGGGGCTAAGCCCCCCATTGGACAGAGGGGGGGCCTTGGACGAGGCAGCGGCATTGCCAGCTGGCAGGGAAGAGATTGACAGACGGGAGCTGGTGGGCTTAACTGGAGATGCCGTTGTGCCAGCTAGCGACGGGACTTCGCTCGCCACCTCACTGACAGCGCCATCCTCCACCACGCGGGAGCTGGTGGACTTGACTGCAGGTTCCGTGGTGCCAGCTAGCGACGGTACTTCGCTCGCGACCTCACTGCCAGCGTCATCCTCTGCCACGCTCTCCTCCCCGTCCTGGGGGTCCTGGACACTAGGGGGGCCTTGGACGGACGCTGAGCTGGCATCGACGTCCAAAGCTGCTGACTCATCCAAGGCAAAAGATGCCGAAACCCCGTTGCCCTCACTGTAATCACTGAACAGGCTGTCCCGAACAGCCTGTTGGGGTGGGGGTTGTGGGGTGGGGCTGTTGCCCTCACTGTAGTCACTGAACAGGCTGTCGCGAACAGCCTGTTCGGGTGGGGGTTGTAGGGTGGGGTCGTTGCCCTCACTGTAGTCACTGAACAGGCTGTCGCGAGGAGCCTGTTGTGTTGGGGTGTGGGGTGTGGGGTGGGGTTGCGGTTTGTGAGGTGGGGTTGCGTTGCGGTTTGTGAGGTGGGGTTGGCCTTGCTGTAGTCACTGAACAGGCTATCGCGAGCAGCCTGTTGCGTTGGGGTGTGGGGTGTGGGGTGGGGTTGCGGTTTGTGGGTTGGGGTGGGTTGGGGTGGGCTTCAGTGAAGTTACTGAACAAGCTGTCGCGAGCAGCCTGTTGCGTTGAGGTGTGGGGTGGGGTGGGGTTGCGGTTTGTGGGTTGGGGTGGGTTGGGGTGGGCTTCAGTGAAGTTACTGAACAAGCTGTCGCGAACAGCCTGTTGCGTTGGGGTGTGGGGTGTGGGGTGTGGGGTGTGGGGTGGGGTTGCGGTTTGTGGGGTGGGGCTGTTGGCCTCACTGTAGTTACTGAACAGGCTGTCGCGACCAGCCTGTTGCGTCGCTGTGTGGGGTGTGGGGTTGGGTTGGGTTGGGTTGTGGGTTGGGGAAAACGGCCAGCACCCCCTCTTCCTCCTACTCCTCCTTCTCACCCTCCTCCTCCTCCACCTCCACGCCCTCGTCCTTCTCACGCTTCTCCTCCGACTCCCCCACCACCTACCACCACCTATGCAACCGAACCAAGCTGCCCAACCCACAGCCCATGTATGTAACCACTTGTGCAGACCACCTGCCCCACCCACCACCGACCACCACCACCACCACACACACACACACCACACCACCACCACACACACTACCACCCACCAACCTACACACACACACGACCACCAAACCCCACCAACCAAACCCCGCCAACCTACTGTGGGCCACGCACCACTTGTGCAGTCCACCTATCCACCAACCTACCCACCACCCCAACCAACCACCACCTACCCACCAACTTCCCCCAACCAACCCACACCCACTAACCGACCTACCCCCAACCACCCCCAGCCAAAAAACCCACCAACCAACCCCTGCCGACCTACCTCACCCACCCACCCACCCACAACCTCCACCCCCCAACCAACTCCCGACCACCACCACCCAATTAACCCCCTCACCCCCCCACACCACCCACCCACCAACCAACCTACCGTGGGATCATCTAAATATTCACTGGGAGCAGGCAGGGAGGAGACTGACAGACGGAAGCAACCTACCCCCCCAACCACCAACCCCCACCAACCTTCCGTGGGCCATTCACCACTTGCGCAGTCCACCTACCCACCCCCCAACCTACCCCCCACACACACCGACTCCAACCCCCCACCACCACACCCACACCCACACACCACCACCAACCAACCAACCTACGGAGGGATCAGCTACATATTCAATAGGAGCAGGCAGGGAGGAGACTGACAGACAGGAGCAACCTACACCACCAACCAACTCACCAACCAAACCCCAACCTACCCCCCACCCCCACCCACCCCACACACACAACCTCCCCCCCCCCACCCCCACCCCACCCCACACACCCCACACACACAAACACAACCTCCACCCACCCCACCCACACAACCTACTCCCCCCACCAACCAACCTACCGTGGGATCCTCTGCATGTTCGATCGGAGCAGGCAGGGAGGAGACTGACAGACGGGAGCTGGTGGGCTTGACTGCAGTTGCTGTGGTGCCAGCTAGCGACGGGACTTCGCTCGCCACCTCACTGACAGCGTCATCCTCCACCACGCGGAAGCTAGTGGACTTGACTGCAGGTACCGTGGTGCCAGCTAGCGACAGGACTTCGCTTGCCACGTCACTAGCAGCGTCGTCACCCTCTACCGCCAGATCATCGGCGAGTTCACCAGGAGCCTCTTTATCCATGATAGGGTCCTCCTCGGACATGGCTGTGGATTTTTTGTAAAGGCTACTTTTCTGTGAGCGCAGGGTAGGGTGGGAGTTGGTGCTGGTGTTGATGGTGTTGTTGGTGTTGGTGTTGGTGGTGTTGGTGGTATCGGTGTTGTTGTTGGTGGTGTTGGTGGGGTTGGTGTTGGTGGTGTTGGTGGTGTTGGTGTTGGTGTTGGTGGGGTTGGGTTGGGGGTGGGGTGGGTTTTCTTGGGGGGGGGGGGGGGGGGGGGGGGGGGGGGGGGGGGGGGGGCGAGTTCAGCAGGAGCTTCTTTATCCATGATCGGGTCCTCCTTGGACATGGCTGTGGATTTTTTGTATAGGCTACTTTCTGTGTGCGCAGGGTTAGGTTGGGTGTTGGTGCTGTTGGTGGTGGGATTGGGGCTGGGGGGTGGTGGTTTGTTTGGGGAGGGGTTGGGTTGGGTTGGGTTGGGTTGGGTTTGGGGTTGGGTTGGGTTTGGGTTGGGTTGGGTTGGGTGGGTTGGGTTGGGTTGGGTTGAGGGGGGGGGGGCTGGTTTGGGTTGGGGGTGGTTGGAGATTTGGGGGGATTGGAGGGGGGCGACACACACACCTACACACACCACACACAGCTACACACACACACCTACACGCACACACACACCACACACACCTACACACACACATCTACACACAAACACACACCTACACACCACACACACACACACCTACACACACACACCACAGCAACACGCACACACCTACACACACACACCACACCAAACACAACACCTACACCACACACATACACACACACCTGCCCAAACCCACTCATACACACACGCTACAACCCACCTAGCACACACAACCCCTACACCCTACACACACACATACACACATGCACTTTGGGGGTTGGTTTGGTGGGTCGGGTCGTTCGGGAACGGGCATTTCAGTCTGGTGGGTTGGGTGGAAGGGATGTTGGAGGGATGGGTGGGTCGCGGGTTGGTGGGGATGTCAGGGGGATTGTTGGTGGTTTGGGTGAGTGGATGGGTTGGTGATGGTATTGGTTTAGGTTTGAGAAATGTATTTTGGTGTTTTTTTCTTTTCTTTGTTTTTTGCTCTGGTTTTTTTTTCTGTTCCCGTGCTTTGGTTGGTTGTGTGGTTTTTCGTTTGCTTTTCTTTATTTTATTCTTGTGCTGTTTTGTTTGTCCGGTTCTGATTTTTGTTTTATGATGTGCAAAGGAAGTATGGATAAGTAGATGGCTCTTGGCCTATTACTAAGTTGGTGGAAATTTATTGTTTGGTAGGGGTCGGGTTTGGTTCGTGATGGGTGGCGGTTGGGTGGGTTGGCGGGATGGGTGGGATGGGTGGGTAGGTTGGATGGGTAAAATGGTGGTGGTTTGTTGTTACTGAGCCACTGAGGTTTGATGTGTGTGGCTCAGCTGGCTGGTCTTGATGCTCCTTTTTGGCGCTCTCTACAACTGCCAGCACCAGGTTCAGGTTGTTAAACAGGTGGTCAGGGTGGTAAACACCTGTTCATGAACATCATTGGTTAAACATGTAGTTGTTGAACAGGTGTTTAACAGCCTGAGCACCTGTTTAACAACCTGAACAGGTGCAGGCTGCCGTAGGGTTATTGTGCAAGGCTTAGTTGATTGGTCTTGCTGCTCTTTTGTGGCGCTGTGAGGTCTCAGCATTGTGCTGCTGAGTCGGTGGCTGAAGGTATTGACTGATCGAGCCAAGCCACTCACCAACCAACCAGCCAAGGCAAGCCAGGCAATGTAACGATCTCATGCTTGATGCTAAAAGCTGGCGCATGCTGATTCGACAGTACGACGGGAGCAGAAAGCAGCCGGGGCGAATGGCTCGTCACCCCCGCAGCAGAGGAGTGCATTGTGCGAGGAGGTGCAAAAGCAGTAGCAGCGAATGGGTAAGTGCTCTACCAGCCGAGCATCGCGATATACTCAAGCTCTTGCATAGCATTCCGGGCGGTCCTCGAGTCGCGTCATTTCGCGCCCGAGCTTCGACGATCAGTCCAATGGCTGATTGTTCGACTGAATGCCTTGGTAGCCTAGCAGAGCTATAATTTGAGCAGTAGAGCTATATTTTGAGGCTCATGCACCAAATGCCAAAGTGCCCTCGAGACGTGCAGGCAAGGACATACGAGATTCGGTGCTCTAACACGCGCGAAATGTACTGATTAGGCGATTCACGGGCTCATTTACCTCGAAAGACCAAGTCTCAATGGGGCAGTGTTGACATGTGTTGCTCAATATTGATGGTTGGCTGGATGCACTAGGTTGAGGGTGCGAAGCCGAACGAATTCAAACGAGAGGCGTTTGAAAGGAGACGCACAAACAATAGCAGCGTGTGGATTGAGGCTGGCACTAGAGCTTGGATGTACTGCCCCTGATGTGTGAAGCTGTAGTGCGTGCTGTAGTCCCGCTAGAGTCTGCTGGAGCTGGACTTCAGTGACCAGCACTCCCGCGAGACCACGCCAACTGGTACCGGTTTCTAACCGTTCTGTTTTTTTTCTGACCCGGGTTCTAACCAGAGAGGTTCTAACCCATGTCCAGGCGTCAGACTAGGGTCCCCAGGGTTTATCACAAATTCACAAGCCCATGTATGTTTATTTGTTTATATCTCATGTGAAGACGGATTCATCACATTGGGTATGGGTTTCAGTTGGGCCCTTTTACAAGTAATTTAACGATGTGGTGCATGGCCATCCTTTTGCTAGGTGATCCTTGAAAAATTGATGTAAATAGGCTATTCAAATTCTAGGCTGTAACTTTAAAATATACAAGTGAGCGGACCAGGTTCCAAGCTATGTTTGGATAGCCAACTTCCCATGTCACCATGTGGCATGTTTGGGGGATGCATGGAGTACACATCCATAGGAGGTAAAGCTGCTATGTGTGCACCATGTGCCACGTTACCCACGTACCTGTAAATATGCCGGTATGGCGCATGACACTGCCTATGCACTCCCTCGTTCTGGTAGAGTTTTCAGGTGCTGTGATATGATGGTTGACGGTACAAGAGTGGTCTGAGATGAAATGCATTTAATATTAGAATGTCCGATAAACGCTGAGGATAGAAATTTTATTTTTGGGGAAATTAAAATTTAACCTGAATTGGTGGATAAAAACTCTAGTATGAAGCTGGTCACGAATCCTGATTCTTATGAGGGATGGAAATACTAAATACAATTTATAAAAAATGCGATAATAATCGCACAATTAAATTATCATCCCAGATGTGTTATTGTCCGTTACACCGGACACTGAGTTGCATAGTGCGCACCGGATCCTGATGGCTCCAGGACCCGTGTTGCCTGCCGCCAGGCCATAGGCTATCTATGGCCTTATAACAGGAGTAGAGTTCTTCAGTACACAAAAGCGGAATTTAGGCTCGAATCATGGGAAGTTGTCGAGAGAAGTTTTAGTTTGCGAATAAATGTTACAGACGCAGCGCACGGCCGTATTTATAGGCTCGGTAAACCCTCGTTTTTAGGGTTCACGCTGCGGGCAAAGACAACTGGGGTTTATAGCACGACAGTCGAAGATTCTAGACTGTCGTAGCTATCTGACTACTATACACGTTGGCACCGATAACGTTATCGTACGTCAGTTGGTTATACGTACTGTCGGCATGCATAACGTTATCGTACGACAGTTTAGAAACGATCAGAGCTGTCGTAAGAATGCCCCTGTCGGCACCGCACCAGGATCGGTGTCGCAGGAAAAATCAAGTAACGCAACATCATGCTTCGTAATGTTCGAGCGAAGCTATGGTTGGTTACAGGCCTGCACATGTCTGCAAGTTCAGACCTGCAGACGTCCCTTGCTATATAGCCGCTCCTGTCGGCCTCTTTATCATCTTCTACTTCAGTCTTCACTGTGTAACTACTCTATCGATTGAAAGGTCATAGGCCCGACCGCTAACCCGAAGAAACACCACTGCGCCTGTGCCAAGCCGATATCCCGCTTCGCACAAGGTGATGGTTTTCCCTCTGACTTGCTCGACGGCTCGAGAACTGCTTTTGGCTCTGGATTGCCCACGCTCCGTCGTCTGGAATCTACTACCTGCGCTGCCTTGCCTACTGCTCACACAACACTCCAGTTGTCTCTACCATCCGTCCAAGACGACCAGTAGACGCAGTCCAGAAGTCTTAGTAGATCTTTGACGTAAGTTGCTAACTGACCAGATCACACACAGCGTTCCGCAACCCTTCAAGGTTGCCTGTGCACAGATATCCAGCTCTGCACTCAATCCCCCCCCCCCCCCCCCCCCCCTCCCCTCACCATTCCCGAACAACAGGATCCATTCGGATCCCCTTTCGCTGTCAACACTCCCTCCCCCCTGCCTCCGAATCGCACAACCAAGACTGAAGCTTGCCAATCTTCACACACGAATTACCCACTGGCCGGTTTATTAACTCGGTGTGAAGATCAAGAACCCAAGACCCTAGCGCCGCGACAGACAACATGGCCAACAAGGAGCCGGCCTTCATCTTCGATGGGAGCCCAACTGTCCCCTTCCACAAGTTTGGCCCATACCTGCTCCGCTACCTCAGAGCATTCCCAGGAACCATCCATGTTGCCATCGACGCCGCTCTTCCAATTCCGCCTAATGAGGAACCTGCAACAGGTGACGAGTACCCTCTGGAGACTAGTCATTACCCCAATCTGGATCATGCTAATGCGACTGTTGCGAGTCGTGCTGTTGACCACAGGATAAATGTAATGAAGAATTCTCAGGCCTTCAATGAAATTCTCAGACACTGTTCAGACCCTATCCAACAGGCCATAATGGCTCACACTGATGTTGCTGCTAGAGCTTACAGGTTCCTGAAGGCCACCTATGGTGAACGGAACTCTGACCTGGAGACTGCTACAGTCAGATCTATGTACAACCTCATCATGTCTCCCACTGAAAACCTTTAGGTTTACCTTGCCAGAAGCTATGAGCTGTACTCTATGCTTCCCCAAATCAATGGCCAGAGCAACACCTCCATCCCTGCATTTCTCAGCATCATTGTGCAAGGACTGTCCAGCCGCCCGGAGTACAGTGGATTCATATCATCTTTCCACAACTCTGTCTGCCCTGATTTTGCATCATTTCAGACACAACTCACCAGGTATCAAGTCTCCAACCAGATCTCAGAGGTGTCAGCGTATACTACTAGGACACGAGTGCCTGATTGGTATCTGATTCAGATGCCAACCAGGCACTCGTGTCCTAGTAGTATACGCTGACAATAATGCGTGTCCTGGCTGGGATGTATCCAGATTGCATTCCAGACCAGGGACTGATCATGCTGTATTGTGTGTGAAGTTTTAGGGCGGGTGGGAGTTGTATTTTCGAATTTTAATTTAGCCGAATCTCAGGGGGTCGCCAGGCCTTCCTCTGCGCCAAGTTCCGTCGGCGAAGCTCTAGGATTTGGACAGCCTCAGGTCATAGTGGAGCCTGTCATAGGTCCGCTGTCTAATAGTCGCCACCCCCCGTCCACCTGTTCGGATGGCTTCAGGCGTTGTTGATCCCTTCGCCTCTTGTCGTCCCTGGTGGTTTACACCGGACAAGGCATTGCGATGATTTAGCCGTCACGTGGAGTGAGTGATGATCTTGAACACTGGTCTGGCTCTGATACTGCGTATGGCTGGGGTGTTACAGTCAACCCAGGATTCATTGATTTAGAGGCAAAGAATGCCGGCCTTGTTCAACCAGGCATTAGTGCTGCGCTCGGGGCTTTACTACCGGTTACTGCTGATACTGCTGATACCCGTGCTGCTCATGTACAAGTACACTGCTACGTGTACGTGGGAGCATATATTTCTACCTCATCTGAACTAACTTATGAAGCTGCCATGCTTCCTTCCAACCCTGACAGGGATCAGTGGCTGCTTGCTATGAAGGATTAGATGGCATCCTTGCATGCCCATGGTACTTGGGTACTCACTCCACAGCCTCCTAAGCAGAAGATCCTGTCTGGCAGGTGGTTATTTGTGAAAAAGCTTGGGGTTGATGGTTCTGTGCGCTTTAAAGCACGTTTTGTGGTACGAGGTTTTCTCCAGCGTCCTGGGCTGGACTTTCTTGACGTATATGCCCCCGTTTCCTCTAATGCAGGTCTGAGGGTACTCCTTGCTGCCATCACTCATAGAAAAATGTTTGTTCGGCAGCTGGATATCAAGACTGCATTTCTCAATGCTAAGTTGGAGCCTGGACTTGTACTGCCACCAGCCTGAGGGCTTTAAGGTACTTGGTCCTAACGGTGTTCCCCTTGTGTGCAAACTGATCAAGTCCCTTTATGGTTTGAAGCAGGCACCCAGGGCTTGGAGTATGGATGTCAAGCGGGTTTTGGTTGCACATGGGTTTACTATGTGCAAGGCAGAACCTGCTCTGTATTTTAGCAGGGATTCTTTTGGTGGGTGGAGCTATGTCCTGACCTATGTTGATGATTTTATCTGTGCTTTTAGTGAACTGTCCTTGTATGCTTTGCTGATCAGGGCTATGGAGGCTGCTGGCTGGGAGGTCAAGGAGATGGGTGTACCGGTTCAGTTCCTCTCATTGGACATGAACGTTACGCTTGACTCTGATGGCAGGTGTGTTCAGATCAACCTCTCCCAGCACTCCTACATTGTTGATCTGGTGGAGCAGTTTGGTCTCACTACTGCAGCCAAGCCCATGTTTTCTGTCCCCATGGCCAAGTGCACTATCACTGACCCTCCTGGAGCACCTCTGCCCTCTAATAGCCAGTACCTCTCTCTTGTAGGTGCTTTTCTATACCTGGCTACATGCACCAGGCCTGATATTTCTTTTGCTGTCAGCTACCTGTCCAGGTTTTCTGCTCAACCCACTGTTCTCCTTTGGGGGGCAGCCAAGCGTTTGCTCTTGTATTTGAGGACACATTCCCACCTGGGGCTCACTTACACTCACAGCCCTGAGTTCTCTCTTACTGTCTTTAGTGACTCATCCTTTGCTTATGATGGATCTGACAGGAGGTCTCAGACTGGCTATGCTGTGCTTGCTGGGGGCAGCCTGGTGAACTGGATGAGCAAGAGGCAGCCCACTGTTGCCATTAGCTCTAGTGAGGCTGAGTATCAGGCCCTGTCTCAGACTGCCAGGGAGGTGCAATGGTTGAAGAAGTTGAGGGTGGATCTGGGCCTGCCTTGTCACCTGGTTACCATTCAGGGTGACAACTTAGGGTCTCTGAGTTGGGCCAATGACTGGCAGCTGCTCCCTCGCAGCAAGCACATTGATGTTATTCATCACTACATCAAGGAGCTGGTGGAGGATGGCCAACTGGATGTTGCCTATGTTAACACTAAGGACAACTGTGCTGACCCCTTCACCAAGCCCCTTGATCCAGCTGTCTTTCTTGGTTTTGGTGGAAGGTGGTAATTAATTCAGACCACCGTTATAGCGTCTTGATGGTTTCTGACTCTTAGTTCCATAGGCAGATGGTTCATTCGGTGGAGCTCATCATAGATTAGCTATTTCTTTTTACTCCACACTGTTTTTAGATCACCAGCCCCTCAAGTGATTATAACTTTTTGTGGAGTGTAGTAGTTGTTTCCCTTCGGATTTTACTGTGAATTGGTGGGCTGGGTAATCTTGCAGTTGTACTTGCAGATGTACCGCCGCTCACCTCTTTCTTGTTCTTCCGAATGTATTTCAAGCGCCTTTTCAATCTATTCTTTGCAGTAAATTCTTTGAAGTCCTTTTTTCTGCGTTTACTATTTTCAGGTGGACAATAGGTTTTCTGTACTGTGTTTGTACGTCTAAACTTCTATTGTTCATTGAACTTTGTTTCCTTTGTTGGTTACGAATTTCTTGGAATTTACCTTCGCATCCTTTGGATTTTCAGTTGCTGCAGGTTTAGTTTGCTTGTGGTTTGGCGCTTGGTTTGTCTTGAGTGCACAAGTTCTTTGCGGTGCGATACCCACCTCCTAGAATGTTTTAGTTAGTGCCGTAACTGGGGATTTATGATAATTAACTTTCATAAATCTTCTTACTTCCATCTTTGAGTAAGAAACCAGTTCATCATGGTTTTTTCATCCCAACCTAGTCATGAATTCTATGCTAAGAATAGTTTTTAAGGTAGTGGATTTTTCCATCGACTTTATTTTTCCATAGTTGACTTTAGTGTCCCCTTGCCTGCGTCCTCTTGTATCCGTCCTTTAGGCTTTGATTCTCTCGTGTGCTGCTCTCACACGATATTTCGGTCTTCTCTTTCGGTTAAGTTCTCGGTTCTTTGAGGCACCGTTGTTCCCCTTCCTTTGGTATTAGGATTGATTTCTGTTTGGCCTCCCTGTGATTTTCTAGTTTGGTGCCTACTATTCTGGATGAATAGTATTTTTGCGCTTACCATGGATGGTTACATTTCCATTTTGGTCTCAGCTCAGCTCGGTATGACCCAAGTTTTTTGCTGCTACATTTTCGGAGTACTACAGTGGTTTTTGGTTCATCCTTTCTCATCCTTTTATTTTAGACAAGGCTTTCTTCTGGTTTCCTGTTTTTCAGCCGTTCCTTAATATTTTTTGTTTGCTACCAGTTTATCGTTCTCTGACCCTGGTGTCATAGGTGGAGAAGTAGTATTGTATGTGACCTGCGTCACAGGTGGAGTATCAGCATCAATCGCGGTTCACTTGATCGTTTTATGTCTTGGTGACTACTACTGGACTTCCTTAGAACTATAGCTGTAGATAGTAACAGCTTCCCGTAGACTGTGTCATCCTTCATGACACGGTGACAGCTCTTCTGGTGGGCTGCGTCCCCTGATCCCCTAATACGTGCTGTATAGCCTGTACCCTTATCAGGTTCCAGGCTGCCGCTCCTTCCTCCACTGGTGCCCCTTGATGGGTCTCCTATGTTTGTAACGTTATTTCTCGTCTCCGTGTATAGATTGGCGCGTCTGCTTCACGCAAGCATCTCTGTCCACTCTCTGGAGTGTATTCAGGCTGATAAGAGGCTGTCATCTCCCCCGAAGAAACTGCCCACATGGCAGCTGCAGCCTTCAAGGGAAGACCAAGAAAGGAGCGTATCCCATCAACTCAGATGACCTGCTGGAACTGCGGTGGGTTTGGTCACAACTCCACTACCTGCACCAGTGCTGATACCAACGTGGCACACAGGCCTGCATCTACATCTGCCACCAGAGGTTCTCCATCACCACCTGCAAGGGGTGACACTGCCAACAGGCCCTCCAGCAACTCCAAGTCCCCCAAGAGAGACAACAGAAGCTCCAAAGAGACCAAGACCTACAGCCGCCGTGACAACACCAGGCATGCCCATGTAGCTGACGATGACTGCTCCACTTCACAGTCTACATCAGACAATGAGGAGGAGCATAATTTCATGGCCCTAGCCATGATTGATGGACCTCAGCCACTCCAGTATGCTGACTCCCCTGAAGGCAAGTCCACGTCCCTGTCCCTGCCCAGTACCTCTTTGGATGAAAATGCATTCTTTGGTCACATGAGTGATAGAGGTGACCCACTAGAACCAGCTTCCAGCTCTACCTATGATGCCTTGCCATAAGTTATCAACAGTGATGATGATGATGATGATGATAGTGATGACAGTGATGCTCATGAGTCCTACCAGTCAGCTCTCCAGACAGAATGGCTCCTAGACTGTGCAGCCCATTCCCACTGCACCAGTAACCCCTCCAACTTGTATGACATTCAGGATCTTCCCCAGCCCGTTAGCCTGCAACTGGCTGAACTTGGAGCATCTCCCCTCATCTGTCTGCAACAAGGGAAAGCTCACATCAGAGGCCACAGAGGCTCTCTGATCATTCTCCACAATGTTCTCCTGGCCCCTCCTCTGACCACAGCCAACATCATCAGCATACATGCTGCACACAAACTCTCTCCACACCTCCACGTCCTCATGACCAGTGATGCAGCAACCCTCTCCATACCTGCACATGTGGGCACCAAAACACTCCTCTTCTGCCCCAAAAGGCATGGCCTCTACTTCACTAGAACTCCTAAGACTTCCTCATCAACTCCCCCTCTACCTACCTCCACTGTCTCCTCCACCAGCTGCCACCCTATGCCTCCCTCCCCTGTACACATCATGATGATAACCCAGCCTGCATCCAGCCTGCAACCAGCCTGCCTGCAACCAGCCTGCATCCAACCAGCCCCCAGCCTGCACCCAGCCTGCATACAGCCTGCACATGCCTCCAGCACAGCCTGCACTAAATTACAATGATGACTACTCAGGCAGCTGTACGATCCCCCTCCCCAGCTCTAGTCCCAGTGACAGTGATGATGATGACTTGCCTGCCCTGAACCATGTTTGTGGACCCTCCCTGCTCCTGTCAGACAATGGGGGGGAATTTACATCACAGCCACACCAAGCTGGATCATCTACAACCTATGTCCAGCAACTTCCCACTGTCCCCCTCACTGAGCCCTGCAAGGGGGAATTTACATCACAGCCACACCAAGTTGGATCCTCTACCACCTATGTCCAGCAACTTCCCACTGTTCCCCTCAATGAGCTCTGCACCCTGACAGAAGCACAAGCCAGAATAGAAATGGACCTCATTCTAGACCAAGCCAGAACTACATATGAAGATGTCCACTGCCCTATAGATGGACAAGGCCCCTGCACCCAGTCAGAACTCTCACATGTCCTCAGGTTTGACCAATGGCTCCCCTCAGCTACTTCCCCATCCCCTGGTCAGCCCCTCACCCATGTCAACATGAACACCTACCCAGTCCAGTTCCTAAACAACTCTGGCCTCCCTAGAACCAGGTTAGGAACCCTGCTCACCACCCTCAACAATTCCCCCTCTTCCCTTAGAGCCCTTAGCATCAGACCCAGACAGTCCTTACCCATCCTCATCAGCCAGTTCACCAGCCAGTTCCCCATTCTGCTAGCTTCTGAGCACCACAAATTCCCCAGTAGACACATGCATAGCAGCCCTTCCCCAGTATATGGGCCTCTCATCAACCACATCAGCAGAATGCAGAGCATGGTCCAATCCTACCCCACCATATCACCAGTAGACAGGCCTACCCTACAGTGGGCCATCAGCCTACAAGCAGCTATGGTCCAAGCTCATGCAAAAGTCCTGGCTACCTGGCCCAAAATGCTCATGCACCCCATCAGCTGTGCATACCCTGGAGGAAGAGTAGTCTGTGTCAACAACCTGAGCATGCACTGGAACCTCATGGACTTCTGGTTCATCAACATGCTGGATACCCCCAGGATGTCTAAGAGGTCATTCTCCACTCTCTTAGACAGAATCCACCAGCAGCTGGACCTGGATGGATACTCAGCATCTGGTACCTAAATCTTAACCTAGAGTTATATGTTTTTTTTTTGCCTTAGCCTTGAACACTCTAGGATTTAGCTGTGTACTGCCTCATGAACTCATATCTGGCACTACCATGTGTATAGATATTGATTTTGCTTCCTTAGACTCCCTCATGCTTACTGCAACAAGATTGCAAACTCTAATTTAGGATGCTCCCCAATTATGGGGGAAATAGCACAGACATCTTGTCTAAATCCTCCTATCTCAAATCATGCACACTTCTCGTAACTAAGCCAGCTTGCAACCCTGCAGCTTCCTTCTCTCTCTCCTAGCAGCCTCTCTGCAACTAGCCTGCAGCCTACCTGCAGTTACCTGGCAGCCTCCCTGCAACCTAGCCTGCAGCCTATCTGCAGTTCCCTTTTATGCTTTCTAGCTGCTCCTTAGACTAGCCTGCTGTACCCTTGTAGTTCTCCCTCCAAGGCCAGTTATCTCCAGTTGACTGACATTACTCTGAAGACGAGTTGCTAATTTGCCTTGCCCCCCTTGATTCCAGTTCCGCATAATTTATTATTTACAGTTCTCATATCAGCTATTAGCAATCCTCCCAGGCCTTACCAGTCTCTGTAGTTTTATATTTTCCTTATGCGCCTCAGTTAATTCCAGGAATTCTTGTGACCAAGACTACCTTGAATTGGGGGGGATGTTATTATCCGTTACACCGGACACTGAGTTGCATAGTGCGCACCGGATCCTGATGGCTCCAGGACCCGTGTTGCCTGCCGCCAGGCCATAGGCTATCTATGGCCTGCACATGTCTGCAAGTTCCACCTGCAGACTTCCCTTGCTATACAGCCGCTCCTGTCGGCCTCTTTATCATCTTCTACTTCAGTCTTCACTGTGTAACTACTCTATCGATTGAAAAGATGAGATGATGATTTAATAATATTGTAGAATATAATGATCACTGTAGCACAAACTCAGGGGCCCTGTCGGTGAAACGATTGTTAGCGGTTCAGTTCATTTGTACCTTTTCTTTTGAAGACCTTCCTACTATGGTTGGGCAAGTTCCTTTAGCCTATTTGGCCTACCCCTGGACTGTAACATACATACATGCCTATGCACCCCCATTAAGGCTTACCTATGTAGGGAGTGGTCATGGTGCCCATGAGGCCTAGCCAGAGCTCCCCCCCCCCCCCACCTGTAGGTGAACCGTATGCATCCCCCAAGTAAGCTTTGTGGCTACCCAGACAAAGGTTGCAACTTGGTCCGATGACTTCACCATTTGAACGTCGCATACCGGGAATAGATCACCTGCCGGGCTCCGACCGCAGTGCCGATCTCGCTCCACCACCGAGCCTTGACTTAGACATGGAGCTGTCCGAGAAGACACAATTCAAGTTGAGCCCAAGCACTCTTGCTATGATGCAGTGTGGAAGATAAATTTCGCCGAAAGCGTCGTCACCAAAACGTTCAAGTCGTGCCATGGGCCACCCAGACCACGCCAACTGGCATCAATTATCATACCGCTGGCACCATACCACTGGCACCAATATCATACCTTGCTCTATGTTGCCTCGTCCTCGTCCTGCGCCTCACAAAATAAACAACCCCACTAATATTCCACTTCCCAACTTCCTTCCCTCGCTGCTCCTCACACCCGCGACACAGCTAGCTTCGCATTCCGCAACCCAAGCGTTTTATCTGCCGCGTTGGTGCTAGTAATAGGTGCACATGCAAGCCCTACTTGGTGCAGCGCTATCGGCCAATGCTCGATTCAGCCTGGCCGGCTGCTCAATGCGAAGCGGTCTAAGGTTGTTCAGCACCGGTGCCTCGGAAGAAACTGTGGACGTGGCCATCGTCGGTGGGGGCATGGTGGGGGGCCTCTTAGCTTCCCTGCTCAGTGAGTGCTCATGCTCGGGCACATTCTTGGTTTACAGTGTGTTTATTTGTTTGTGTGCATGTGTGTGAGTGAATGTGTGTGTGTGTGTGATGGTTACATTATGTTGGACTCCAAGTGACTCCAAGCTTGACTGTGTCAAGGGGGAGGTGCATGTATGTGTGTGTGTGTTTGTGTGTGTGTACGTGCGTGTATGTGTGTGTGTGCTCGTGTGCGTGTGCGCGTGTGTGTGTGTGTGTGTGTGTGTATACCCTTACTTGTCACACACAAGGGAAAAAGTGTGCAACACTTTCTGGCATCGCCCTCCATTGTCTCAAACACAACAAAAAGTTTCCAACACCAGACTGCTCGCATCACCCTTAATTGCCACACAAAGAAAAAGTGTGCAACACCACACTTCTCGCATCGCCCTCAAATAAAAAAAGTGTGTGACACCTCACTTCTCGCATTTCCCTCCCTTGTCACACAGCACAAAACAAAGTGTCCAACACCACACTTCTTGCATCGCCCTCAATTGTCACACACAGAAAAAAGTGTTTAACACCTGACTGCTCGCAGCGCCCTCAATTGTATCACACACAAAAAACGTTTACAACAATTCACTTCTCTCTTCGCCCTCCATTGTATTAAACAGTTTGCGATACTTCACATCTCTCATCGCCCTCAATTGACACGCAAAGAAAAAAGTGTGCAACACTTCACTGCTCGCAGCGCCCTCAATTGTATCACACACAAAAAACGTTTACAACAATTCACTTCTCTCATCGCCCTCCATTGTAAACAAAAGTGTGCAACACCTCACATTTCTCATCGCCCTCAATTGTCACACGACACAAAAAAGTGTGCAACAATTCACTTCTCTCATCGCCCTCCATTGTAAAACAAAAGTGTGCAACTACTCAGTTGTCGCACATCCTACCATTGTCCCTGCAGGCAAGAATCCCCGCAGCTCCCTCAATTGTATCACACACAAAAACAGTCGACAGCAATTCACTTCTCTCATCGCCCTCCATTGTAAAAAAAAGTGCTACAACTCACTTCTCGCATCCACCTCAATTGTCACACAACACAAAAAAGTGTACAACAATTCACTTCTCTCATCGGCCTCTATTGTAAAAAAAAAAGTGCAACAACTCACTCCTAGCATCGCCCTCTATTGTAAAAGATTTTTTACAACAATCCACTTCTTTCATCGCCCTCCATTGTAAAACAAAGGATGTGCAACGACATACTCCTCGTAACTCCCTCCATTGTCCCTGCAGGCAAGAACCCCCTCACTGAGGACCTCAAGGTCCTTCTCATTGACCAGAAGGTGAGGTTCGCCGCTTATTAATAAATAAATAAATAAATAAATAAACAAATAAATAAACAAATAAACAAATAAACAAATAAATAAACAAATAAATAAACAAATAAATAAATAAATAAATAGATGAATAAAATAAAGAAATAGTATGACTTATAATGACGAAGTCCACTGAAGATCTGAAGGTGCCCTCTCCCCAGGCCCAAGCCATGGACATTCAACCCAAGGTATATTTATAATTTAATCTGTTTTATTTTATTTATTTATTATTTTAATTATGACTTTATTTGTATTTTTTATTTCAACAACGCTTGCTCTCTCCTCCAAGGACCAAGCCATCACATGGACATTCAACCCTACCCGTTTATTTATTATTTTATGTGTGCATTATTTCATTTCATTTTTTTTATTATTGTTTTATTTATTATTTTAACAACACATGCTCTTCCTCTCCCCCGGCCCAATCCATGCTATAACTTATTATTTCTATAACTTATTATTTTCTGTATGATTTAATTTGTTATTTTAACCGGGCATGCTCTCCCTCTCCCCAGGCCCAATCCATGCTATCACTTATTGTAATTCTTATTGTAGTTATTATTTATTTATTATTTATTATTTTATTTTATTAATTATTTTAACAACGCATGCTCTCCCTCTCCCCAGGCCTGAGCCATGGACATTCAACCCAATCTAGTTTATTTGTTGTTTTTATGTATTTGTTATTTTATTGATTTATTATTTTAATTATTATTGTATTTATTATTTTTAGAACACATGCTCTCCCTCTCCCCAGGCCCAAGCCATCCACCTTCAACCCGATATCGATTTTTAATGTATTTGTTTTTTTATTTATTTATTATTTTAATTCTGATTGTATTTATTATTTTACAACACATGCTCTCCCTCTCCCCAGGCCCAAGCCATCCACCTTCAACCCGATATCGATTTTTAATGTATTTGTTTTTTTATTTATTTATTATTTTAATTCTGATTGTATTTATTATTTTACAACACATGCTCTCCCTCTCCCCAGGCCCAAGCCATCCACCTTCAACCCGATATCGATTTTTAATGTATTTGTTTTTTTATTTATTTATTATTTTAATTCTGATTGTATTTATTATTTTACAACACATGCTCTCCCTCTCCCCAGGCCCAAGCCATCCACCTTCAACCCGATATCGATTTTTAATGTATTTGTTTTTTTATTTATTTATTATTTTAATTCTGATTGTATTTATTATTTTACAACGCATGCTCTCCCTCTCCCCAGGCCCAAGCCATGCAATCACTTCATTCATGTATTTCTTGTATATTTTACAATTACCATTCATTGTATGTATTACATATACTATTTTATGCATTATTTTAACAACACATGCTCTCCCTCTCCCCAGGCCCAATCCATGGACGTCCAACCCAACCCGTTCCCAGACCTGCGAGTGAGCACTGCCATGCTGTCACGCAGTACATAGTTTACAGACCTGCGAGTGAGCATCGTCACGCCAGCTAGCAGTACACAGTTGACTTATTATTGTAATTATTGTTGTATCTATTATGTTATGCATCATTTGAACAACACATGCTCTCCCTCTCCCCAGGCCCAAGCCATGGACATTCAACCCCACACAGTATTGTTTTTGTTTTTAAACACATGCTCTCCCTCTCCCCAGGCCCAAGCCATGGACATTCAACCCCACACAGTATTGTTTTTGTTTTTAAACACATGCTCTCCCTCTCCCCAGGCCCAAGCCATGGACATTCAACCCCCACACAGTATTGTTTTTGTTTTTAAACACATGCTCTCCCTCTCCCCAGGCCCAAGCCATGGACATTCAACCCCACACAGTATTGTTTTTGTTTTTAAACACATGCTCTCCCTCTCCCCAGGCCCAAGCCATGGACATTCAACCCCACACAGTATTGTTTTTGTTTTTAAACACATGCTCCCTCCCCAGGCCAAGCCATGGACTTTCAACCCCCACACAGTATTGTTTTTGTTTTTAAACACATGCTCTCCCTCTCCCCAGGCCCAAGCCATGGACATTCAACCCCACACAGATTGTTTTGTTTTTAAAACTGCTCTCAATCCCAGGCCCAAGCATGGACATTCAACCCCCACAACGTATGTTTTTGTTTTAAAACACATGCTCTGCCTCCCCCAGGCCCAAGGCCAGGACATTCAACCCCACACAGTTATTGTTTCTTTTTTTAAACACATTTTGCTCTCCCCATCTCCCCAGGCCCAAGCCCATGGACATCAACCCCAACAGTATCTGTTTTTGTTTTTTAAACACATGCTCTCCCTCTCCCAGGCCCAAGGCTATGGACCTCAACCCCACACCAGTATTGTTTTTGTTTATTAAACCACCATTGCTCTCCCTCTCCCCCACGGCCAAGCCATGGACATTCAACCCCACACAGTATTGTTTTTGTTTTTAAACACATGCTCTCCCTCTCCCCAGGCCCAAGCCATGGACATTCAACCCAACCTGTTCCCAGACCTGCGAGTGAGCACCGTCACGCCAGCTAGCATTCGCGCCATGAAGGCAGCAGGGGCCTGGGACGAGATTGAATCCCATGCACGATTCTTTTCTGATATGCAGGTGAGGTCTGAACTCTGAGCTGTTGATTGCTTGTATGTATTCGATAATTTAAATGTACGTATTCGATCATTTACATGTTTGTATTTGATCATTTAAATGTATGTATTTGATCCTTTAAATGTATTCATTTGATCATTTAAATGTATGTATTTGATCATTTAAATATATGTATTTGATCATTTAAATATATGTGTACGAAGTGAAGTCTGTGTTGTTGATTGCCTGAATGTTTTTGTGCGTGGGCCTGTATTTGTGTGTGTCCTAGTCAAGGGAAATGAGAGGGAGGAGATTGAATCTCATGCGCGATTATTTTCCGATATGCAGGTGAGGTCAGAACTCTGTGCTGTTGATTGCTTGTATGCATTTGATCATTTAATTGTTTGTGTATGAAGTGAAGTCTGTGTTGTTGATTGCCTGTATTTCTATGTGTCTTAGTCAAGGGAAATGAGAGGGAGGAGATTGAATCCTATGCGCGATTATTTTCCGATATGCAGGTGAGGTCAGAGCTCTGTGCTGTTGATTGCTTGTATGCATTTGATCATTTAATTGTTTGTGTATGAAGTGAAGTCTGTGTTGTTGATTGCCTGTATTTCTATGTGTCTTAGTCAAGGGAAATGAGAGGGAGGAGATTGAATCCTATGCGCGATTATTTTCCGATATGCAGGTGAGGTCAGAACTCTGTGCTGTTGATTGCTTGTATGCATTTGATCATTTAATTGTTTGTGTATGAAGTGAAGTCTGTGTTGTTGATTGCCTGTATTTCTATGTGTCTTAGTCAAGGGAAATGAGAGGGAGGAGATTTAATCCTATGCGCGATTATTTTCCGATATGCAGGTGAGGGATGGAGTCTGTGTTGTTGATTGCATGTATGCATTGTTTGTATGCCTGTATTTGTTTATGTGTGCCTGTAGGTATTTGTGTGTATATGCCTGTATTTATGTTTGTCTAAGTCAAGGGTAATGGGAGTGAGGAGGCAAAATCCTTTGCGCAGTTCTTTGCTTATATGCAGGTGAGGTCTGAACTCTGTGCTGTTGATTGCTTTTATGTATCTTATCATTTAAATGTATGTATTTGATCATTTAAATTTATGTATTTGATCATTTAAATGTATGTATTTGATCATTTAAATGTATGTATTTGATCATCTAAATGAATGTATTTGATCATTTAAATGTATGTATTTGATCATTTAAATGTGTGTATTTGATCATTTAAATGTATGTATTTGATCATTTAAATGTATGTATTTGATCATTTAAATATACGTATTTGATCATTTAAATGTACGTATTTGATCATCTAAATGAATGTATTTGATCATTTAAATGTATGTATTTGATCATTTAAATGTATGTATTTGATCATTTAAATATACGTATTTGATCATTTAAATGTACGTATTTGATCATTTAAATGTACGTATTTGATCATTTAAATGTACGTATTTGATCATTTAAATGTACGTATTTGATCATTTAAATGTACGTATTTGATCATTTAAATGTATGTATTTGATCATTTAAATGTATGTATTTGATCATCTGAATGAATGTATTTGATCATTTAAATGAATGTATTTGATCATTTAAATGTATGTATTTGATAATTTAAATGTACGTATTTGATCATTTAAATGTGTGTATTTGATCATTTAAATTCATTTGCATGAATTGAAGTCTGTGTTGTTGATTGCCTGAATGTTTTGTGTGTGTGCCTGTGTTGGCGCTTGTCAAAGTCATGGGCCATGGGAGGAGATATGAAGTGGGGTGGGAGTGGGGTGGGAGAGGGGGGAGTGGGGATTGCACATGAAGGTACATGAAAGGTGCATCAGTGCACTTGTACTCGCATCAAGCAATGTCATTCTTTATGATTTGGAACTTAATGCCTAGTATCAGCATGCATGAAGCCAAGCCCGTAACCAGGGTAATTCATAGCGCGCGCTTTTGCGCTTTTGAGCGCTGACTTTTTGACCCCCTCTGCGCTTTAAGCGCAGTTTTTTGCAACCCCTTGTGGGCGCTGCAAGCAAATTTTGTGTTTTTGCACTACAAAGCGCAGTTTTTTTGTTTTCAAGTGCGCTTAAGCGCTGGCCAATTTGGCCATTTGAAGTACCCTGATAGGAACCCATGCACTGTTGTTTGCTGACATGCAGACGACTGCTGAAGCTGTGCTGTTGACTGCCTGTACGTGTTTGCGTGTATTTGTGTATTTGTGTGTCCCTGTGTGTATCTGTGTGTACGCCTGTATTTGTTTATGTGTGTGCCTGTATTTGTGTTTGTCTAAGTCAAGGGGGATGGGAGGGAGGAGATATGAACCCATGCCCAGTTGTTTTCTGATATGCAGGTGATGGCTGGAGTCTGTGCTGTTGATTGCCTGTATGTGTTTGCGTGTTTATGCATATATGCATTTGTGTGTGTATGCCTGTATGTGTGAGTGTCTAAGTCAAGGGGGATGGGATGCTTATGCACAATTATTTTCTGATATGCAGGTGAGGGTTGAACTCTGTTTTGTTGATTTCCCTTTACCCCCTCCCCCACCCCCTCCCTCCGCCACTCCAACCTACCCCTAACACACATTCCAACCCTAAGCCCCCCACCCACCCCCACCCCCCCCCACCCCCCAAACCAAACCAAACCCAAACCCCAAACCCCAAACCCCAAACCCCAACTTCCAAACCCACATTCCAACCCTATGCCCCCTTCCAACCCTACGCCCCACCCTTATCCCCCCCTTTCCCAATCCATCCCCCCACCCCCCCACCCACCCCCGCACCCGCACACACACCCGCGCACACACACACACTCCCCCTACCCAGGTGTGGGACACAGCAGACCAAGGCCACATCCAATGGAATGCTGTGGACGTGGGCCTCGAGCACATGGGCTGTGTCATGGAGAACAGTACCTACCCACCCACCCAACCCCACCCAACCCCACCCAACCCCATCACCCAACCCATCTACCATTACCCTCCACCCACCACCCACCCCACCCACCATTACCCCCCTACACCCACACCCACCATTACACAAAAACCCTAACCAGGTGTGGGACACAGCAGGCCAAGGCCACATCCGGTGGAATGCTGTGGACGTGGGCCTCGAGCACATGGGCTGTGTTGTGGAGAACAGTACCCACCACCCACCCACCCACCCACCCCCACCCCACCCAACCCCATCACCCCACCCATCTACCATTACCCTCCACCCACCACCCACCCCACCCACCATTACCCCCCTACACCCACACCCACCATTACACAAAACCCCTAACCAGGTGTGGGACACAGCAGGCCAAGGCCACATCCGGTGGAATGCTGTGGACGTGGGCCTCGAGCACATGGGCTGTGTTGTGGAGAACAGTACCCACCACCCACACATCACACCCAACCCCATCCCCCCATCCATCATTCCCACCCATCCAACCCTAACCAGGTGTGGGACACAGCAGGCCAAGGCCACATCCGGTGGAATGCTGTGGACGTGGGCCTCGAGCACATGGGCTGTGTTGTGGAGAACAGTATTATCCAAGCAGCCTTCTTGAGGGCCAGCCAGCACCAAGCGCCAGCTAGCTCACGCACTGAGAGCAATGTGGAAATCTCGTGGCCTGCTTCCATAAGCCAGCTGACACTGCCATACTCAGCTGACCTGGCAGGCACCAGTAGCGGTAGTCGACATGAAAGCGGCTCCTCACTAGCCAAGCTTACTTTCCAGGTGAGCTGTTGCACAATCTCCAGCTTCTAGGCAGCTCTTGCACATTGTCCAGCTTCTAGGCAGCTCCTTAAGCCACCTAGCACTGCCACACTCAGCTGACCTGGTGGGGACAAGCAGTGGTGGTTATATAGCGATTCAGGGGATGAACTGGACAAACTGTTTCCGCGAGAACTCGTACTTTGTACTTTGTCGAGAATTTTGGCCTGGAATTCCGAGAATCCTCGACAATTTGGCCTGGAATTCTCGACAATTCTCAACGAAGTACGAAACGTTTGTCCAGTTCATCCCCTAAATTGCTAACATGAAAGCGGCTCCTCCCTAGCCAGGCTCACATTCCAGGTAAGCTGTTGCACATTGTCCAGCTTCTAGGCAGCTCTTGCACATTGTCCAGCTTCTAGGTAGCTCTTGCACATTGTCCAGCTTCTAGGCAGCTCTTGCACATTGTCCAGCTTCTAGGCAGGCTCTGGCACATTGTCCGCTTCGTAGGCAGCTCTTTGCACATTACTGAGCTACTCCTAGCAGCTCCCCAAGCCAGCTGACAACTGCAACACTCAGTTGGAACCTGGGCCAGGCACGGGTGGCCGCGGTAGTCGACATGAAATGCGGCTCCTTCGCTAACTAAGCTCACTCACTTTCTGGTGAGCTGTTGCACATTATTTCAGCTTCTAGGCAGCTCTTGTACAGGGACTTGCACTTGCCACTCTTGCCCCCCTGAAATAAAATATATTAAGTATAGGGATATGTATGTATGCTCCCCTGTCAGGATGGTGTGGGAGGTGAATAATTTGTCCTTGTTTCGTCCCGCCTAACAACGTCTGGCATTAAAACAAGATATAGATAGATAGATAGATAGATAGATAGATAGATAGATAGATAGGCAGATGGAAAGAAAGATAGATATCGAAGATAGAAAGATAGATAGATAGATAGATAGATAGATAGGTAGATAAATAGAGAAGATAGATGATAGGTAGATAGACAGAATAGATAGTAGTAGATAGGCAGATGATAGATAGATAGATAGATAGATAGGTGCTAGATAGAGATAGAGATAGGTAGAGAGGAAGATAGAAAGTAGGGTAGATAGTCGATAGATAGATAGATAGATAGGTAGATAGGTAGCGAGCTAGGTCGGTTAGATAGATAGATTAGGAAGATAGGGAGGTAGATAGTAGATAGAGAGATAGATAGGTAGAAGATCGATCAGATAGCCTATTCGGTAGAAGATAGCTAGCTAGATAGATAGATAGCTGATCGGTCGCACGATAGCTCGATAGAATATAGGAGTTAGAAAGATAGATAGACGCTAGATCGTAGATCGGTAGAAAGAGTAGATAGATAGATATAGAGGTAAAAGATCGACTCGCTAGATAGATAGATGATCGGTCGCACGATCGCTAGATAGGTAGAAAGATAGATAGACAGATGCTAGAATAGATAGACTAATAGATTAGATAGATAGGTAGAGAGGTCGATTAGATAGGGAGACGATCGAGAGACTGCCATAGAAGCATAGATGAAGATGAGATAGATAGATAGATAGATAGATATCGTAATATAGTGAGATCATGTATGTCTGTCCCCCCCCCCCCCCCCCCACCCACCCCCCCCCCCCCCCTATTCAGATGACGGTGGTGAAATGCTCGTATGTGTCGTATCCTGCCTATGACCAGATGACATTGTGTTGTAAAACGGAATAGTAGATAATAGATAGATAGATCGATCGATGATAGATAGATATACTCTATCTATGAGATCATGTATGTAGCCCCCACCCCCCTATTCAGACGGCGTGTGTGATGCTCGTCTTGTTTCGTCCCGCTAACGAATGTACAAGATATAATAATATATATATCTTATATGTAAGCTCCCCCTATCAGGGATGGGCGTGTGGTGAATGCTCGTCTTGTTTGAACCGCCTGTACAAATATAGACTGTATATAAACACAATATATGAGGTCATGTTTGTATGCTCCCCCTATAGAGGATGAGTGTGAGGTGAATGCTCTGTCGTGTTCGTCGCGCCTATGCACACCTGGTATAACATATGGCTTATAGAATATATAGCATACATGAGATCGTGTATGTATGCTTACAATATGCAGGATGGGCGTGTGGTGATTGCTCGTCTTGTTTGTCCTTCATGTACAAATATATGAGATGATACATTATATACATTATAGATGAGATCATGTTGTATTGCCCCCCCTATGCAGATGGCAGTGTGGTGATGCTCTTCTGTGTGGCTGTCTGACGTTGCAAACGCCAAGGTCAAGGCAGATTGCGGGTTTGAAACCTACGTGTTGGAGTTAACACACCAGTAGGGCTGGTGGGTTGGCTACTGTTCAGACTGAGGTGGGACATAGAGGCACAGTATGGGTGGGTGGCGTACTTGTGTGTGTGTGTGTGTGGGGTGTTGTGGTGGGGATTGGGTTCCCAGAGTTGGTGGGTGGTGGGTTGGGGTGGGGGAGGATGGTTCGGGTTGTGGGTTGGTGTCTTGTGAGGGTGTTAGGTGTGATGGGTTGTGTGTGTGTTTGTGTACGTAGGGGGGTGGGGTTCGTGTGGGAGTGTGTGGTGGGAGGGTTGGTGGTTGGGGGGGGGGGGGGGGGGGGGTGGTGGGGGGGGGGGGTGGGGTAGCTTGGTGGGGGTAACGCCGAGGTCCGTGGTTGGCAACTGTTTCAACTGCAGGTGTGCTGTTGTGTGCGGTGAGGTCAGTGCGGTCAGGGCTCTGGGGTGTGGTGTGTGGGGTGTGGTTGGGGGCTAATGGGGGTACAACCCAGGGCGTGTTGCAACCTGTTCGACTGAGGGTGGACACATGATACTGATGGATGTGGCGGTCACTTGTGTGTTTGTGGGGGGGAAGTGTGTGTTGGGGGGGGGGGGTGGGGTGGTGGGGGGGGGGATTTGGGGGGGGGGGTGTGTGGCGGGGGTGTTGGGCGGTGTGGGGGGAAGTGTGGACATTACTACATGGATGGGAATGGGTGGGGTCCT